>BLBF01000057.1:4721136-4735738 GCA_015471245.1 Laticauda colubrina
TTATTATTATTATTATTATTATTATTATTATTATTATTATTATTATTTAAATGGTAATCAACAAAGCAGCGTGTTTCAAAAAAGGATAACTATCAACCAAGGAGAACACAACTGTACCCAAGAGCAAGCAAGATTGTTTTAGGCCCTGGGAATATCAGTTGCACACAGGAAGTAGCCCTAGCCAGCTTTCACAAAGCAAAACATTTCTCCATCTGAAGGGAGTGCAAAAAAAGGTCCTTCTTTATGACATACACCAAAAGGCAGAGGATTAGCTGGGAAAAATAAGTTCCCTTGAAACAGTGTACTGGGCGTAAAAACTGGCTGTCCTTCCTGTGCACATTTATGCACACGCAATCACACTCTGTGTATTGATTGAGCCGTTTACGATATACTTGACTTAGGATACCCTCATTTTATCCTGGGTCAGAATTGCCAGCAATGCTGTCTCTTTGCAAACCTTCATAACAGCTGTGCTTTTTTTTTTTTTTTTTTTGCAGCCAGGGAAATATGTCTTATACTTGTTTACTTTGGGGAGTGGGGGTGGTTTGTTGCTACAAGCCATCTCAAAATTCCTAATCCTGCAGGAGTGTCAAATCTATTTTTACAGCCCAGGTCTTCAACCGACTGAATGGCGACTTTGAAAAAACCAGCGTTGCGTTTGTTCCTTGGTGTAACGGTTAGCAGATAGGGTGTTGGTTTTGGTTTTTGCTGTTTGGGGGTGATTTTGCAAGATCTATCAATGGCACACAAAAATCCAGACTGGTTCTGACCCCACAGACACAGCTTTCTTCATAACAACCACCTAACCAGGGTCCACCGCTGTGTTGGTACACAATGGATTAGTGGATAGGAAGAATTCCACATCCTTTTCTCAGAAGTTTTTTTTTTTTTCATAGCACCACAAGCCAAAGTAGAGGAACAGGAATGGGGCAAAAGACTCCAAATGGAGCCAGAAGAATCCTGGCCTCTAGAAGTCCACCATCCAATTTTGGCATTCCTCCCTTTCGTTCCTCCTGCTTCAGTGGATGGACGCCTCCCTTAGCAATCGTAGATCTCATGGACGGAGGAGAGCGGCTTCTTCACCTCTGTCTCCCAGATATTGTCGTAACTGTAGTCCTCGTGGAAGCTTTGCAACTCAGCGTAGTCGTGATATGTTGTCGAGTCAAGTGATTCCCCTCCTGTTTCAGGCTGGTTGTAAGCCTGAAGGTTTTCATCTAGAAGAGATTAAGGCAGAGAAGAGCAAACAAGAGGATTAGTGGGCTAGAGGCCAAAACATACGAAGAACAGTTACAGGAATTGGGTGTGGCTAGTCTAGTGACAAGAAGGACCAGTGGTGACAATGATAGCAGTGTCCCAAGATCTCAGGGGCTGCCCCAAAGAAGAGGGAGTCAAGCTTTTCTCCAAAGCACCAGAAGTGTTGTGGTTCACCAGCAGCAGGTGTGGCTGGCTGAGGACTCAGAGAGCGAGGACTCAGGTGAGGGGCCTGCATGGGATGCAGGGATGGGGCCAGGACCATCAGGGAGTGGAGTGCTGCCTTCGGAGATGGTGGAGGCTGGCAGCAGCGATGAAGAGGCCCCCGAGGAGCCTGTGCCCAGTGCGTGTGCGCGTAGGGCTGTTCGAAGGAAAAAGCAGCTGCAGCAGCACGGGCGACTCAGGAGGTGCAAGGTGATGGCCCCTCCCTTAAGAGATAAAAGCCAGCTGAGAAACCAGAGTTCTTTGCAGGAAGCAAAGATGTTTTTGCACTCAAGCCTTGTGAATGTTTGGACTCTCTTGGTTTGTGTTTGGAGACTTTTTGTGTTTGAAATATTTCTTAGTAAGTTTAATGTTCTTGGCAGCCTTGTACCACTTTGGCAAGGCTTGTTCTTGTCAGAGACAATTAGCTGAAACAGCCTTTTAAGCGGGAAGGAACGGAATTCGTAAAGAATCATTAAAAGGTTTTGCTGTTACCTCTGTTTGGTATTTGTTTCCTTTGAACAAGGTTTGGGTCAGAACAAGAAGGCAAGAGAAGAAGCAATGGATGGAAACTAATGAAGGAGAATTGCAACCTAGAACTAAGGATGAATTTCCTGACAGTGAGAACAATTAATCAGTGGAAGAAAAGTTGTGAATGCTCCAACACTGGAGGCTTTTATGGAGAGATTGGACAGTCATTTGTCTGGAATGGCATAGGGTTCCCTGCTTGAGAAGGGGGTTGGACTAGAAAACCTCCAAGGTCCCTTCCAATTCTGTTATTCTTTAAGTTAAGGATTTGGAGCTTGGGGCAGCCAACCAGGCCACAATCCCTTCCCCTGTAAGGACCATTCCTTGAACGCCCCTTCTGGAATTGCATTGCTCATGATTTAAATAGTGCAATCATTGCAACCTGATAGTTGCTTTCATTTGGATCCCCTCTGAATTGTCCAGTCTTCTTTATTTATTTGATTTTGTCAATCGCTTACAAGGTAATAGGTATAAGTAAGCCAGGAGGCAGTTCCAAAAATTAGTTAATTTTGATTCATCAAGTTTCAAGTAATGGCTATTCAAATTAGTACTACTTTTCCCTGTCATTCTAAATTTTTAACATTTTCCTGACAAGACACCTGTAGACATTATTTTAATGTAATATTTTAAAGTAATAGGTTAAGATTTGGGGGGGGGGAAATGCTTCTAAATGTACATTTAGCAGTATGTTGCATGGAGATAGAGGAATCAAAACCATTTTTTAAATTGAGACAATGGAAGTATATCTTTAAAGAAATAGAATACACCTCAACATTTACTTTAAAACTCGGACTTTTCTGGTGGAGTAAACTACTGAGTTTTGCAGTTTTGACAATGTTGAGTGAGGAGGCAATTGCTCTAAGCTTTCCCAGTTAATAAGAGATGGTCCACATATTTGGCTGTTCTTCTCCTACGTGACTGTGAATTCCAATCCAGAAGACTCATTCAAAGCCAAGACTCAAGGTTTCCCAAGCACTCACCTGAAGTCGGCAAGGAACGCATCCGAAGGCCATCTCCGGACGAGGTGCTCTGTTTGCAGGTGAGGAAAGACCAAAAAAAAAGGAGTTGAGAGCTGTGAAGCCCACTGCGATGACCAGGGGCATGGCACAAAAACAACAAAGTCACAAAAGTAGATAAATTCCCTTTAATGCCTCCAACTTGTCCCCTAACGTCCAGTTATCCTCGGCGGGAGATCAAACTCTTCCAAAAACAGTCTACGAAGGGAAGAAGTGCAGTCCGAACCCAAAGTACAGATAAAGTAGAAATAAAAAAAACAATACAAACCACGCTGAGGTAATTAACACAACAGACCAGGATAATAAATTGCAGACTTCCAAAAGATAATGAGGCACACACAGTTGGGAGGATGCCAAAACCCAGATAAGCCTGACAAAGATAATGCATGCTTTGCTTCCAGCAATGTGCTGTGTGCAAACGCCTCACTTATATCCTGTTCTCCCAGCTGCAACTAATGAAAAGGATCAGGGCCCTTTTCTCTCCCATAAGCCATGTTGCTCCCTTCTCCATTCCTCCATGTGTGCCCTAGGATGAAGAAGGGATGGCCCTGGGTCTTCCTCTGAATGCCCAGCCAGACTGTGCCCTTCCCCCATTTTTCCCACAGCCACCGGATCCACACTCCCATTCCCTGTCAGTTGCTCAATCTCCCACTCAGAATCAGACTGCAACAAGGTCATGACACCTATAGGACAGTTTTGTCTCCCGATTCCACCCCTACCACACCCAGAAGTGGGTAAGGAGGATCAAATCTCTTCAGGAAATGTTGCACAGCACTTACCGTGGTCAAGTAATGGACATCTGGTGCAGGTTCCGTGGCAAAATGGAAGGCTGGGACCGAGGCATTGCCTCTCTGTGCAAGGCTGGGTTCTCGCCAGGGGTTTCCGCAGGAAGGTTGAAAGCTCCTCCAGCCAAGAGGATGATGGCAGATGGGAACGGACACTGGCATGGCCGGGTAGCTATTCTGGTGCTCCACAGTGGATGGCCCGTGACACCTCTGAAGCTGCGAAGGAGACGAAGAAGGAAGGGGGGAGGAAGAGGGAGGAAGAAGGAAGGAAGGAGAAAGAGGAAGAGAGAGTGGGAGAAGAAGAAGGAGGGAGGAGGGAAGCGGAGGAAGAGGAGGAGAAAGAAGAGGAGAAAGGAGGGAGGGGGAAGAAGGAGGAGGAAGCGGAGGAGAAAGAAAAGGAAGAGAAAGGAAGAGGGAGAGAAGAGGAAGAAAAAGAAAGGAGAAAGGAAGCGGAGGAGGAGAAAGAAGAGGAGGGAGAGGGGGAAGAAGAGAAGCAAGAAGAGGAAGAGAAAGATGGAGAGAAAGGGGGAGAAGGAGGAGAAGAAGCAAGTGGAGGAAGAGAAAGAAGAGGAGGGAGAAAGAGGGGAAGAAGGGAAGAAACTATTGTAAGTTGAAGACTACCTGTACAATCACTTTGAGATCCTCCTTGTACCCTCTGCTTACTTGGCCCCACTCACCTCATCACGGAAGTACGAGCCTGCGGCCCCGTGCGAGGAGGGGGAATTGGGTGTGTAGGGATCCGCATACATGGGGGAAGACGACAGAGAGATATTTTCCAAGGTTTGGGGAGCTGGGCAGGTCTGACTCCGTGGCACATTCCACTGTTTCAGCTGCAGAGGAGACAAAAAAAGGCTCATTGCACGAGAAATCCAGCTGCAGAAGGACGTTTGCAGGGCCATTCCAGATCCTCGTCCTCCCAAGCCCACAAAGCAGGGCTTTGATCCCTGTTGTGGCCCACCAGTGGCCAGCAGAGTTCGGACAAAGCTCAGCAGACTGGGACAGTGAGGAGGTTGCAGTGGAACATGGGCCAGTCCTGGAGTCTGGGGAAGGCTCTGACGAGGGCTCTGCATTGGAGGCAGAGATGGGGCCAGGGCCGTCCGACAGTTAGCAGCTGTCTTTGAAGTCGGAGATCAGTGGGGAAGAAGAGCAGCTGGAGCCTGTCCCTGATATGCGCATGCGCAGAGCTGCCAGGAAAAGGGAACAGCTAAGGAACAGGGGTCGACTCGGGAGTAAAGCCACAGGTGAACGGTGAATGGCTCCTCCCACAGGGAATAAAGAGGAATGAAAGGGGCGTGGAGTTTGCAGGAGACAATTACTTCCATTCATTAGAGTGAAGATCTGTTCCTGACTTCTTGCCAAGTAATTGCTGCTATAGCATGGCGTTTGGAAGATATCGGCCTGGCAGCTCTCCAAGCCTGATAAAGGTCTGTAGTTGTGAAATCTCATGAAAGACTGTTTTCTGGGACTTTGCTGGAGAGGAATTCACTTTAACCTAAATAAAAGGGGTTTTATCAGGACGAGGAGTCTGCTTCATGATCTTGGGAAGCCTAGGTCAGAACAATCCCAGAGCTCTTCCCCCTCCCCAAATTCTCTGATTATCCTCAACCCGTACATGGTTTAAGTCCAGGTGCAGTGGGCGGACGGCAGGATGCTCCTGTTGGGCCAGGGCTGAGTACGGCTCATTGTACACGGGAGAGACTCCTTCTCCATGGGGGTGCCTTGAGATGAGCGGGAAGGGGCTTTTCTTTTCAGAGTCCTCCCGGTGGCCCTGGGGGGGCTGAGGTGGCGGGACCCCTTTCCCTTTGGACTTTCGAGAACTCCCTTTTCTTTTCAGCTCGGCTTTCGGCATTCCTGCCCCTTGCTTTCCTGAGCACTGTAACAAGAGGAGACACCATTTATGTCTCTACACCATCCCTGAGCAGAAAAATTACATGGTGTGATATGTAAAATAATACCTGCGGAAATATGAAGCAATGGTAATGCCATTTTTAACCTCGGTGTTAACCTAAGATAATTTACTGGAATATTATTATTATTTACTGGAATAATAATAATTATTATTCTGGAATATTTATTTATTCCAGAATAAATAAATAAAATGTTATTAATAATATTTAATATTATTTACTGGAATAATATTATCTTAATATTATTAAGAATTCTCTATTGTTTTGTATGAAGGTCAAATATTTGCCAGGTGTCCAGTGACATGTTAATGATGGAGATTACTGGAAATGGCAATGGGTAAACAGGTTCAGGAAACTGATGTTACACTACAATAATAGGGGTGCATAGGGTGATGTGTAGCTGGATAGATTGTGAACCCGGAAAGGGGCAGAGACTGTATATTTGAAACTGTATATAAACCCCAGCCTTCCTGGAGGAAATGTCTTCTGTGGCTCCACCCGTGAGCACAGAATTCCCTTTTGCAAAAGCTCCATCATAAAGCTCCTATTTTTTGTTAAAATAAATGCAAAAAAGGGAGACGGAGGCCCTGATGTTGTTACCTAGTGTGGTCATGAAACGCCTGGAAGAAGAGCACCGAACTCAAGAGAGCACCAAGGACTGCACAGTTCAATCTCAAGCTACAAATATTATCTTCTAAGGAACATTCGTTCAAAAGTTTATGGAGATTCTCAGTCCTCCAGGTCATGGTTGTCCCAAAGGTGCTTTTTAAAATATTAAATATTTTTGTTAAGTTTTTTCAGCTTTAAAAACAAATCATATATATCGTTTTTGCAGTGAGTTGTGGCATCGACTTTTCCATTTTCATACATACACACACACACGCACACCATTTACATTTACATTTTGCATTATCTTTTATTCCTGTTATCTAACCAAACATGCAATTTTTCCCA
Source organism: Laticauda colubrina (assembly GCA_015471245.1). Taxonomy (NCBI): domain Eukaryota; kingdom Metazoa; phylum Chordata; class Lepidosauria; order Squamata; family Elapidae; genus Laticauda; species Laticauda colubrina. The sequence continues at coordinate 4,727,779 of BLBF01000057.1, forward strand.
GACCATATAATATTCTTTTTTTTCTTTCTCCTGCAATTCCATTGCAAGTTTATTCATTTCTGCCCAATCCATAATTTTCTTTATAATCATATTATCTGTGGGGCTACTCTCTAATTTCCAGTTTGGGACATACATTATTCTAGCTGCTGTTAGTATATGTATTATTACTGTATATATTCAATGTCTTTCTTATATTCACTCTGATTATCCCAAGTAAGAACATTTCAGGCTTAAGTTCTGTTTTTGAACCAATTACTTCTTGCAACCAGATCCTTATTTTATTCCAAAATTTCTTTGCTTTTAGGTGCTTTTTTTTTTTTTCAAGAGGCAACTGGACTGTCTGGTTTTTCTTTGAGGGCTTTTCGCTTCTCCCAGAAGCTTCTTCAGCCCATAAATCCTTCCGTTCTTTGCCACCCAGTCAGAGCTGAAGAAAAACCAGAAAGTCCACTTGCCTCTTGGGAAAATAAAACACCTTCGGGACATTCAAAAAACAAACCCAACGATTTTTGAACCTCCAACTTACACAGACTGGTTGCGGCACAGAGTTTTCAGCTAACCAATTCTGGGGCAACGCATCGACTGATGGTCTCTCGGACAGAGAGGCTGTGCTAGTTTGGGAGTGATGGGTGGACGTAGGTCCCTTCCCAGCAGAAGCCCAGGAATTCGTTCTGCCCTCCGAGGTGAGTGACCCTCTTCCGCTTCCTGAAAACTAAACCAAGCGAGAAATTAAAATGCATGGAATTTGGGCCGCGGGCAAAGAAGTTGATCAAATACACTTGAAAGAAATGCAATCCTGGCCTTCAAAAAATGGGGAAGAAGAGTAAGACGTTAAGGGGGTAGTTCATGAAGAGATTACAGTGGTCCTTGATTTACAACCATTCCTTTACTGACCAAAGTTACCATGGCATAGAAAAAAGTGAGTTATGACCAGAAGTGGTATTCAGCAGGTTCTGACCAGTTCTGGAGAGCTGGTAGCAGAAATTTTGAGTAGTTGGGAGAACCGGCCAATCCCACCTCTGACTGGCCCTGCCAACCCCATCTCTTCTCTGCCTCCCATTGAGTCCCAGCTGATCGGCTGGGTCTCCTTTGGTTGCCCTGCACAGGAGAATGGAGCTGGAAAGCAGGTTGGGGTGGTGGTGGAGAGGGAATGGGGATTTTGTAGGAGCCTTCCCCTACCATGCCCAACAAGTCACGTCCAACAAGCCACGCCCAGCAATCCATGCCACTCCCATAAGGAAATAAAGAGGAGTGAAAGTGGAGGGGTGTTTGCAGGAGACAATTCATTCACTTAATTAGTGTGAAGTTTTGTTCGTGACTCACAGAGACTCCTTGCCAAGTATTTTCTGGTACAGTGTTGCGCTTAGAAGCTATCGGCCTGGCAACTCTCCAAGCCTGATAAGATCTGTGGCTGCAATTCACCCTTGAAAGACTTTTTTGCAGGGACTTTGTTGGATGTGAATGAGAGGAATTCACACCAGCCTAATAACAAGGGGGTTTTGTCGGGAGAAGGAGTCTGCTTTGTGATTTTGGGAAGCCTTGGGCAGAACAATTGGGCAGAGTTATGCCAGGAAGAGGATCTAAGCAAGGAAACAAAGAGCTGTTCTCCTGGTACGCATAATGCAGAATTGTGTTAATAAACCAGGCAGGAAACAGTGCCGTACCTGTGTCAGGTGAGAAGGCTTCAACCCGGAGAAACTCTCTGATCCAGAGAGGGAGGAATCTGCATGGCGGAATTGAGCGGTTTTAAGGCAATATAACCATTCTTGGTAATCTTCGTAGCTGGAGCAAATCACCCGGATGGAGTTGATTAGCCGACCTAGAAATAAATAGAGATCATGTCTACTTCCTAACCAAATGGAGGGTTTTTTTTTATCTTGATCTTTGAACAGGAAGCGATCCTTCAGAGAATCTTCCCCACCCCTCATCTCTTTTTAAGGGAGGGGATGTCCGTGGCTGGATTCTCTGTGACAGGACCTGTTAAGGTAATGAAGATTTAAGAGCTGACCAGCTGCTTATAGGGGTGTAAGCCAAGATGATGAACTTGGGAATGAATCAGCTGGATACTGCCGCTTTAAGAAGCTGTCTATATAGAGGCGGCCATGAGAGGGCTTCTCTCTCTCTCTCTCTCTGTCTCTCCTCGTGTTCTATCTTTATTGTAGTTCTCCATGAAGAGTAACAACCATAGCCAAAAAACCGGTAGTAACACTGCCTTATTTTTAACCATCTCCTTGGTTAGCCATGGAAAGTCTGGTCCCAAATGTCCTGTAGTCTTTTCTTCTTGATAACACACACACACACAAACAAGCCCCAAAGTTTACATGTAAATAAGGGACCTACCTTCTATTAAAAATGCAGTCTTCTGGTTTTCCTCAAATTGTACTTGGATGGCATTCAAAGGCAATTCACCCTGTTTGTAGAAGGGAAAAAAAATTCAGATATCATTTAAAATATCAAAACCCACCCAGATGGATTTTACATGATTCTTCCTCGTCCAAGTGTAAACAAACACTCAACTTTTCAAGCTAAAATCAAATCCCTTTTGCATCCTGATTAAGCAAGTATTGGACTTATCATATTAACAGAGTTGGAAGCAGAGGTGGTCTTCAGATGGTTCTGACCAGCTTGCAGAAATGTTGAGTCATTCAGAGAACTGGCCAATCCCACCTCTGACTGGCCCTGCCAACCCCATCTATTCTCTGCCTCCCACTGAGTCCCAGCTGATCGGCTGGTTCTTCTTTGGTTGCCCTGCACTGGAGAACAGAGCTGGGAAGCAGGTTAGTGGGGTGGGGAGGGAATGGGAATTGCGAAGTATCCTTCTTCTGCCATGTCCACCAAGCCATGTCCACAGAACCGGTACTAAAAAATTTGAATTCCACCACTGATCAGAAGGGACCTTGAAGCTCATCTAGTCCAACCCCCTTGCCCAAATAGGAGAACCTATACTATTTTTGACAGATGGCAGTTCAATCTCTTCTTGAAAGCCTCCAGGGATGAATCTCCCACAACTTCCAAAGGCAACTTCTGTTCCATGGGTTGATTGCTCTCCCTGTCAGGAATATTCCTCCTTATTTCCAGGTTGAATCTCTTCTTGGTCAGTTTCCACCCATTGTTCCTTGTCTGGCCTTCGGGTGCCTTGGAAAACAGCTTGACCCCCCTCCTCCTCTCTGGGGCAGCCCCTCAGATATTGGAAGGCTGCTCTCCTGTCTCCCCTGGTCCTTCTCTTCCCTAGACTAGCCAGGCCAATCAGTTCTAGACTGCAAAAGTGATTTTAAAAAAAATGGCCCGACAAACTTCCTAACTTAACAGAAGCCAGGTGGCGAACATACAACATACATGACATTCAACGGTGCTGAAAAAAGTGATGTGGGACCGTTTTTCTCACTTATGACCCAGCATTGCCTCCCCCTTATGGTCACATGATCAAAATTTGGATGCTTGGCAACTGGCATGTACCGTACTTATGACACCTGCCATGTCCCGGGGATCCCCTTTTGCGACCGTCTAACCAATGGGGGGGAAGCCTCATTCACTTAACAACCACATTACTAAATGACCATGGTCATAAAGGTCATAAAAGGGGGGCAAAAGTTGCCTAGCTTGCTTAGCAATGGGAATTACTAACGGCTAAATTTTAGGCCATAGGTTGAGGATCACCTCAACTGTTCAGTTCTAACGACTGTTCAGAATTACAACCGCACTAAAAAAAAAGAGAGAGAAGTTGCTTCCAATCAGCCTCATGTTTACAAATATTACAACATCCCCATGAGTTACACAATCAAAATTCGGATGCTTAGTAGCCAGCATTTGTTATTTACAACTAGTTGTAGTTTCCTGGATTTGTGTGATCCCATATCGCTTTGCTTAGCAGTGGGAATTCTGTCCCCAGATATGGCCATAAGCTGAGGACTAAATAAAATGGTGCATCCACTGGAGGGATTGGGCAGGATCTAAAGAAAAAACTCATGTTGTGATGTTTTCTTCCACAATCCTCTTTTGTTTTTAAGTTAAAAACCGGTCACTCTCAAAAAATGATCTGCAGAGATTCTTGGTTTGTTTTTTTTATGATTGTTGACTTAAAATCCTTGTGCCTGAAGTCAACATTTTTAGAATTAAGGCTCCGGTTTGAAAGAATTTCCATGACCTGAAGGACTTTATACCTGCAGGAGTTTACCAACCATAAATCCTTTCAAAAATCTCCAAGGCTGTTTTCCCCTTTTCCAGCAATTTGCAGAGGGGTTGAGGCTGATTTTCAGGTGTGTGTGTGTGTGTGTGTGTGTGTGTGTGTGTGTGTGTGAGAGAGAGAGAGAGAGAGAGAGAGAGAGAGATTTTCAGTTGGAAGGAGCAAAGTTCTCTTCTGCTCCCCCCAAAACTGAACAAATTATGTGTGTGCAGAAGGGTGAAGAAGGGTTAATCCAAGGGAAAAATCTAAAGCAGAGGGGCCCAACCTTGGCAACTTTAAGGAATAGAATAGAATAGAATAGAATAGAATAGAATAGAATAGAGGAATGAAGAATAGAATAGAATAGAATAGAATAGAATAGAATAGAATAGAATAGAATAGCAATAGCACTTAGACTTATATACCACTTTATAGTGCTTTTACAGCCCCCTCTAAGCGATTGACAGAGTCAGCCTCTTGCCCCCCAACAATCTGGGTCCTTGTTTTACTGATCTCAGAAGGATGGAAGGCTGGGTCAACCTTGAGCCAGTTGGTCAGGATCGAACTGCTGTCAATGGGCAGAGTTAGCCTGCAATACTGCATCCTAAACACTGGGAGGGAGAGAGGGAGGGAGGGACAATGCATTTTACCTGCCTTGGAAGGACAGAAGGCTGAGTTCAACCTTGAGCCTGGGTGAGATTCGAAACGCCAAATGGCAGTCAGCAGAAGTGGCCTGCAGGACCGCACTCTGACCTCTGCGCCACCGCTGGCTACCAGAGGCCAATTATGCACCTATCCTTTGAAAAGCCCCTATTCAGCCAGCTATCGTCAACAGCTGGGTCCTAGCGCATGCTCCCCAACCCCCTGCCAAAGCCACAAGGCAGTTTCTGCAACACATGTTTGCCTACCACACTCCTGTGACTATTTTTAGAAGGCATCCCAAAACCGTCGCAGGGCAGAGCTGCTTCTGTGTCCTTTGCAGAATCAGAGCAATGGGGCTGGTCGGGAGAAAGAAACTCACAGGTTCCTGGTGTGTGTGTGTGTGGGGGGGTGTGTTCTGATTGTCCGATCCAAAGCCCCCCCGCCCCCCTTTGGGGAATTTTAAAACCTTCCTAAGCTATTTCTAACCAGGCACGGCTTCCCAGCCTTCGGGGTGGCTTGATAGCAAACTCAAAAGCTAGCAGAGGAGTACATTCGTTTCGAGTCCCAAGAGGTGCTTTTTGGGGAGGCAGCTGGACTTTCTTGTTGTTGTTTTTTTTCTTTTGGAAGAAAAATGACCAGCAGTCTGCAAGGAATATCAATCCTTCCGTTCTCAGCTCTCCTGTCAGAGCTGAAGAAGCTTCTTGGATGAGAAATAAAATGTACTCAAAAGGAAAAAAATAGAAAGAAAGTCCAGTTGATTTTTGAAAACCAACATTGGGACACCTGGATGACGGATAATCTCTCTACAGACTTTTTTAGTCATACAGTTTGGGATGAATACCCTTGGAACGGTGTGGGAGTAAGGATGGATTTGCAGAGGGAAAAATAAATTGCAGGCTACTGGAACCATTTACAACACTCAGGTGACCCTGAGGACACAGATAAACCTCCAAGTGGCCTCAAGGACCCTCTAAAAGGATGCAAATGACTAGTTGCCTGCAAGGAGTATCAATCCTTCCATTCCCCCACCATTGAGTCAAAACTGAAGAAGCTTCTTGGATGAAAAGCGAAATGTCTTCAAAAGAAAAAAACAAACAAACACCAGAAAGTCCAGTGGCCTCCTGAAAAAAAAAAAAAAAAAAGCCCCTTTGGTTCAACCGTAACCTGGATGACGGAGAATCTCTACAGACATCCATTTAAAGGACAAACATTGGATTGCTTCTACTTTAGACAACAAGAGCTCACCTCCCACATCTGGGGTGAGTCCAAATAGCACCAACGAAGCAGCAGGGAAGAAAAACAAAACTGGCCCACTTTTTCCACCAGGGCTGAGGAAGTAGCCATGTTTCCCCCCACACCCCCCCCCTTATCCATTGCTTCCTCAGAGATGCCTGCCTCGGTTCTGCCAGGATGCTGGGGGTGGGGGGTGGGCTGCTGAGTCACCCAAAGGCCCCACTTGCAGCTTGCAACCTTGCAACTCTTAAAATAGGTTGGCTGGCTCCGTGAGAACTAGGCTACTGGTTCGGGCTTGGCCGTCTTGCGCCACCGCTCAAGGAATGTGGCTGCACCACCCTTGCTGACGGGTGGCCGTAACCACAACTATTCAGACACTGGTCGGCTTTCTAGGAGAACAATTTTTTCTCTTTCCCTCCATGTTTTTTTCTTTTTTCTTTTTAAAGGGGCAGGGTGCTCCATCCAGCAGAGAGCTTCCTGCATCCCTTGGAGATCCTTTGTACCCTCTTGCCAGGGCACCCTGTGCCCGCTGGAGGAAGTGGCTAAGATGGGATCAGTGCACAACGCTCCTGAAATTATGCTTGGCGAGGCGGAAAATGAAATAAGCCAGAACAAGCCAGTTTAGATTTCATTGCTTGTTATAGAGTACAAAAGTCCAAGTGAACTTTTGAAGATTTATCTCTGAAACGTGCAATCTCATCTGCTTTTTTGTCTTATATGGGGGGGGGGGGGGGGGGTAAAGCTGGAAAAACCTCCATAGGGGCAGGACAAGAAGCAATGGGGTGGAAACTCATCAAGGAGAAAAGCAGCTTAGAACTAAGGAGAAATTTCCTGAGAGTGAGAAAAATTAATCAGTGGAACAACTTGTCTCCAGAAGTTGTGAATTCTCCAACACTGGACGTTTTTAAGCAGAGATTGGATAACCCTTTGTCTGAAATGAGGTCGGGTTTCCTGCCTAAGCAGGGGGGGTTGGACTAGAAGACCTCCAAGGTCCCAACTCTGTTATTCTATTTCTTATTCTATCTCATTCAGTTTTTGCTTGTCATGCCAGAAGAGGGAGTTGAGTTGTCCTTGGGCAGGGTTCAAACTCCGGCCTTCTTAAACCCACAAGGAACAGGCTGACACCTGAACCGGAGAGAGATTCAAATAGAGAATATATATATTCAGTTCTACAGAGGAATGATGGAGTCTGTCATCTGCACCTCTATAATGGCCTGGTTTGGCTCTGCAACCAAACAAGACAGACAGATTCCAGAGAGTAATTAGGACTGCAGAAAAAACAATTGCTACCAACCTGCCTTCCTTGGAGGACCTGTATATACTGCACAAATCCAAAAGAGGGCTGTGAAAATATCTACTCCTCACATCCTGGACATAAACTGTTTCAACTCCTTCCCTCAGAACGATGCTATAGAGCACTGCACACCAGATCAACTAGACACAAGGACGTGTCTTTTTTTCCTCCATGCCATCACCCTGCTAAACAATGAATTCCCACTGCACTGTCAAACTATTTAGTAAGACTGTGTCACTATTATTCTCATCCTTCCCAGTACCTATTTCTTCCTACTTATGTTGCTTGTATCTTTAAGATTTTACAATTTTGTTTTATTTGTTTCCTAGTATGATTTGATTGCTTATCACTAAGTGTTGTATCTTATGATTCTTGATAAATTTATTTTTATTTTTTTCTTATGTACACTGAGATCATATGCACCAAAGACAAATTCCTTGTGTGTCCAATCAAACTTGGCTAATAAAGAATTCTATTCTATTCTATTCTATTCTATTCTATTCTATTCTATTCTTCTACTTCCTCTTCCTCTTCTTCTTCCTATTCTATACCATTCCATTTTCTTCTTCTTCTTCTTCTTCTTCTTCTTCTTCTTCTTCTTCTTCTTCTTCTTCTTCTTCTTCTTCTTCTTC
>BLBF01000057.1:4735748-4747220 GCA_015471245.1 Laticauda colubrina
TCTTCTTCTTCTTCTTCTTCTTCTTCTTCTTCTTCTTCTTCTTCTTCCTGTTCTATACTATTCTATTCCATTCTCTTCTCTTTCTCCTATCCTATTCTATTCTGTTCTGTTCCGTTCTAAATTCTATAGATACTTTTATCAACCCAAATGATCTCACGAGAAAAAGAAAACACCAGCAAGGAATTTGTCTTACCTTGAAATAGAGGCCATTACGTTCTTCAGATACAATAACCAGAGTGGAAGGATAAAGCACCAACAGACGATGATGTTGTTCCTGTTGGTACCCAAGAAGACTGTATTACATATAAATAAGAGATACACCATCTGCATACCTATTACTTGGTGAAACTTTATGCAAAAAGAAGCAAAAAAAGGGATTATTTACAGTTGGGTATACATAGCACTAGCCAGATTTTTAGACTGGGTTTGGCATTTTTGTCTAGCTATCGTGTCCTTCCAAAGGACCTGGGATAGGCAGATGTTGATCAAATAAGAATATTATTATTACTAATGGCTGCACAGTCATCTAGATTAGAAGATGTTTTGACTGGATTTGTTTATTTATGGATTTATGATTGTTATTATTTTCTTGTTCAGTGAAAACTTCCGAAATATTAGACTACTAGTGAGATACCCGTGGTCCGCTATGAAACTATGTGGTCGGGCTTAGTTTTCGGGGAGGAAAATAAAGGTGGGAAATTGTGCCTCTGCCTACCAGCATCCATCAATATTCATCTGGCTAGCGTCCTGTCAGTGTGTGAGAGAGTTGAGGGCTGTTTGGAAACTGAAGCAGTATTCGCTGCATGAGCAAGGAGATAGCAAGGAGCCTGGGTGTAACTTAGCTCAACTGTTCTGCACTAAAGCTGCTTGGTGCTGTGAAACTGAAACTGAAACTCCTCTGCTTGTGTTTTGCTTGAGTTTTTGATCTCTTTTCAGGTGGGGAGGGGGAGTAGAATTCCTGAGCATCAGAGCGTGTTAATAATCATAATATAGGAAATATCAATGCTCTGTTGGTCAGTTCGAAAAATCCTTTCTTAGTGAGCACCTAGAAGCCAGGAGGAACATATGTACCAAATTTCAAGTTTGTAGGCTTTACAGTTGTGGAGATTTTGTGATGATGTGTGAGGGGTATTTCGCTTTTATATATATAGATAGAATGGAATGGGATGGGATAGGATAGGATAGAATGCAAAATAAAATTAAAATAGAATAGAAATCAGAATAGAATAGGAATAGGAATAAAATACAAAATAAAATTAGGATAGGATAGAAATCAGAATAGAATAGAATAGAAATGGGAATAGAATGCAAAATAAAATTTGTATAGGATAGAAATCAGAATAGACTAGACTATAAACTAGACTAGAACAGGAATCGGAAAAGAATAGGAATAGGAATAGGAATAGGAATAGAAATAGACTAAAGTAGAATGCAAAATAAAATTAGATTACGATAGGATAGGATAGAATAGAATAGAAATCAGAATAGAATAGAATGCAAAATAAAATTAGGATAGGATAGAAATCAGAATAGAAATAGGACAGAGCTATAGATACCTCGACTATTGTTTTTGTCCCAAAAGAAAATGGCATTTCTGTTCCTCCCCTTTGAGATTCCTTCCTTCCTTCCCAGGATGACCCCCCCCCCCAACTCCCCATCCTCCTCCTATCAAGGGTGCTGCACCTGGAAAGGTAAATGCTGCAACTTGACTTTGGAGACGCAAAGGATGTCGCCCAGAGACTTGCGCTGGGTGCCCTTCCATTCCTGCACGTGGGCATTTTGCATCGACCACCGCAGCTGCTCCTTGCCCAGCAGGCCCTGCGTCCAGACCCCCTAAAAAAAGCAGGGGGGGAGAGCAACCCTCGTTCATCACAGCATCCGTCCCATCACTTCCCTCCTCCGCCCAGACTTAAGACTAACTTTACTGTACACTCATCGGCCAACGCGAAAACGGAAATTTTCGTGGCACGCAGCTCTCCAGGGTGCCCGCCGGTGGATAAAGGCTGCCGGAAAAACCAGCCCTGCCAGTTCCCACCTCCAGCTGAACTTTTGGCAAAGGGATAGAAGGGCCTTCCTTTGCATGGCACCCACTGAGCTCTCTCTGTCTCTCTCTCTCTCCTTCAAGCTCTCTTCCTCAACCCAGCACAATGACTCACGCTGGGAGGCCTCCAGCCATAAACGCTGAGAAGGGGGGAAGAAAACAAAGAAAGCTTGCTGGAGATCTTCAAGGGGGGCAGCCTCAGACCCAGAGGGGGAGGAGATCTGCCTCGGGAACAGGGTGCCAGAGAGAGAGAGATCCCCATTGCGCTTTGACAGTGCTGTTCAACTTTCCCATCGATTCCTTCCCTCCTTCCTCTCCTTCCCTTCTGTCCCCCTTCCCTTCCTTCCTCCTTCCCTCCCCCCCTCCACATCCTTCTTTTATTTCTTCTTCCTCCCTCCCTAACTCCCTCCTTCTTTCTGCCCTCCTTCCCTCCCTCTCTTCTCCTTCCCTTCCTTCCTGCTTTCCATCTTTTCTTCTTTCTCCCTCCCTCTCTCCCTGTCTCCCTAACTCCTTCCTTCTTTCTGCCTTCCTTCCCTCCCTCTCTTCACCTTCTTCCCTTCCTCATTTCCTCCCTCTTTCCCTTCCTTCCTCTCTCCTTTCTCATTCCCCCTTCCCTTTCTCCCTTCTTCCCTCCCTCCCTTCCTCCTTCCCTTCTTCCCCCTTTCCATCTTTTCTTTCTTCTTCCCCCTCCCTCCCTCTCTTCTCCTTTTTCCCTTCCTCCCTCTTTCTCTTCCTTTTCCTTCCCTTCTCACTCTTCTTCCCTCCCTCCCTCTTTAACCTAGATTGAGGGCACACTGCAATGGCCCAACAGTCCCATCTTTTGCAGAGCTCTGGCATCGGCGGCGCCACCATTTGGGCTGGTCTCCCAGTCCCCTTCTAGATCTTCACCTGAGTCTCCAGGGGCAAATCTGGCCGTCCTCCACTCAAATTGATCTGTTTGTCCAGGTGGTAGAGCCAGTGCTTCAATTCTGCCTGACTAGGGCAGTAGATGATCAGGGGGGAGAGCAGGGGACCTGGGAGAACAAGAGAGAGGCACTGAGCTCATTTGCACCGGTGAGTTTTCACAGGGTTGTTTTGTTTTTGTTTTTTTGCAAAGGAGCAAACTCACTAGGAACACATCCCGATAGCTGGAAAAGAAAATGAATTATCCTTAGGAAAGTCACAGAAAGGGAGTCCTCGTCCATGCAACTGGAAGGCAAACACGCCCAAAACTTTTCATCTTATCAATTACTCGATACCCCTGCTTCGATACGAAACTATGTAATTGGGTTTAGCTTTTGGGGAGGAAAATAAGGGGGAAAAAGTATGCCTCTGCCTACTAGCATCCGTCGGTATCCATCTGGCTGGTGTCCTGTCAGTATGTGAGAGAGTTGAGGGCTGTTTGGAAACTGAAAGAGTATTTGCTGCATGAGCAAGAAGGAGACAGCAAGGAGCCTGGGTGTGGCTTAGCTCAACTCTTCTGTGCTAAAGCTGTTTGGTGCTCTGAAACTGAAACTAAAACTCCTCTCCTCTGTTTGTGTTTTCAATTTGGAAGAGATTTCTTTTCAGGTGGGGAGCAGGAGTAGAATTCCTTAACATCAGAGTGTGTTAATAATAATAATAATAATGATGATGATGATGATGATGATGATGATGATGTAGGGAATACTAATGCTCTGATGGTCATTTCAAAGAATCCTTTCTTAGTGAGCACCTAGAAGCCAAGAGGAATATACATGCCCAATTTCAAGTTTGTAGGCTTTACGGTTCTGGAGATTTTGTGGTGACGCGTGAGGGGTATTTTACCTTTTATATATATAGATTTCCCTGCATATAGAAAATTAGCCCCTCAGGACAAAATGGAATCGCTTTTCCAATTGAAATGCTATCCTTTTTTTTTTTTTTTTTTTAAAGAGAAGGTCCTTTTTAAAGCTTCAATGGACACCGTTTGAGAAAGACTCAACTTGAGATCAAAAGAATTTAGCAAAGTTAAACAGACCTGTTATTCTATCACCCCTGAAGTTGTTTCCCCTCCCAATCTCCAGCCTCTATGTGTTGACACAACTTTACCTTGTCTGAAACTCCATTTATTTTGCTCACAGAGCCCAAAAGCCCTTTGGGCTCTGCTTGGTTCCTGTTATCCAGCAACCCAAACAAAGCTGAAAATTTCTCATCCTATTCTGCATTTTTATTTCTTCCTCTGGGGTGCAGCTTAGCATTCCTTCCCAACCGTAAACAAGTCACCCAAGAGGAAAACAGGAATAAAAGCCCAGCATTATGGGGGCAGTCCAAATTTATAGCCAATTTCTCTTCTCTACCTCCTGGCTGAATGATTAACCAATATGCAGAGACCCTTGCATACACTTACGACCACAACCGAGGCCAAAATTGTGAAAAGGGAGGTATTTGGTGTGTTGTGAGTTAACTTTGTGAGTTTGCTTGCTAGCAAGTTTTATGAGTTCACTTGCAAGCCAAATTTATGTGACAGACTCAGGTAGCAGATTGTAAGTGACTCTGTGATTCTGTGAGCAACACAATCTGCCTCCCTGCTTTGCCTGATCTGGGGTAAAAGTTGCTATTTTTTAAATAAAAAAATTCAAACTTTACATAAATATTTATAATATTTACATACAAGCAATGCCCAGCCAGTCACATGACCACCAAGCCACACCCACAAATTAGGCCACACCCACAGAACCGGTTGTTAAGAAATTTGAGCCCCATCCCTGGTTAAACGGGGGTTTCGCTCCATTTTACGAGCTTTCTTGCCACTGTTGTTAAGTGAATCACTGCAGTCGTTAAGTGGGTCACATGGTTGTTAAGTGAATCTGGCTTTCTCCATGGACTTGGCTGGTCAGACAGTCACAAAAGGGGAGCATGTGATCCCCGGGATGCTACAACCGTCATAAGTCCGTGCCAGTGGCCATGGGCCTGAATTTTGATCCTGTGACTATATAGAGACGCTACAACGGTCACATAAGGTCGTAGCTCACATTTTTCAGTGCCGTCGTAACTTTGAACTGTTGCACGTCAAGGACTATCTGTATTTGAGTTTTCTTTTCTTTTTTTTGGAGCTGCTGTTGGGGAAAGCTAGCGTTCTCCTTCAGGATTGAATCCTGGGCAGCATCTCAAGGAGCCAGGTTGCCTATCAGCGTCAGCTTTTTTTCCCTCCCCCAGCTGGATCACCTCTTGGTCCCCTTACCCAGCCCCGATGGTAAACAGAGAAACTCTGCTTAGTTGCGCGCACGCCAATTCCCGTCCGAACCTCAGCTTAGACCTGAATCATTTCCTGCCTTGCCCTCTTAATCAGACAAATTACGGGCCGTAACTGGTGCTGCTTGGACTGCCAAGATAAGCTCAGACCCGCCACAAGCCGTCATAACAAGCTATTATCGACTGAACAAGTCCTTCGGCCTGGCATTGCCCCTTGGTGTTTGAAGACAAACAAGAGAATAATTAAACACCTTCCCTGTTCTGCCACTTTTTTCCACACACACATATTGTACCAATTTGGGGAAACTGAGGCAAAGAACAGGGGGGGAGGGGGAGATACATTTCCCACTCATTGACCATTAGAGGCACCCACAAATGGTCATTTTGGCATAACAGGACAACATAGCATCCTGCTGTTCATTTTTCTGGTGAGGCTGTCAGGCTCTTTCCTTAGCAACCCCATTCAGTCCGTCTTTAATTTCCAGAAGAAAAAAAAAACACATTCCATATTGTTCAAATGGATTGCTTTTCCCCACTGAATGGCAAAACAAGGCACCACGAGACAGGATGGCCATTTGTCTGAAATGATACAGGGCTTCCTGCCTGAACAGGGGTTGGACTGGAAGATCTCCAAGGTCCCTTCCAATCAATGGTGGGATTCAATTTTTTTTAACTACCGGTTCTGTGGACGTGGCTTGGTGGGCATGGCAGGGAAAGGATATACTGCAAAATCCCCATTCCCTCCCCATCCCACTAACCTGCTTTCCAGCTCTGTTCTCCTGTACAGGGCAACCAAAGAAGACCCAGCCAATCAGCTGGGACTCGGGAGGCGGAGAATAGATGGGGGTGGGGCCAGTCAGAGGTGGTATTGGCTGTTTCTCCAAACTACTCAAAATTTCTGCTACCGGTTCTCCAGAACCAGCTGAATACCCACCTCTGCTTCTAACTCTGTTTTTCCATTAACTGTGAAATCTGTAGAGATTCTCAGTCATCCAGGTCATAGTTGCCCCAAAGAGGCTTTTTTCAGGAGGCAACTGGACTTCCTTGTTTTTTCTCTTTTGAAGACATTTCGCTTCTCATCCAAGAAGCTTCTTCAGCTCTTGACAGGAGAGTAGGGAAGGATTTATATGCCTTGCAGACGGAAATCTGATGCGCATTTTCTTGGGCGTTGAAATGCACACCAGATTTCTGCCTGCAAGGAATATAAATTCTGTCCGCAAGCGATGTAAACCCTTCCATTATTCCCCCCATCCAGTCAGAGCTGAAGAAGCTTCTTGGATGAGAAGCGAAACATCTTCAAAAAACAAGAAAGTCCAGTTGCCTCTCCTGTAAAAAAAAAAAAAAAGCACCTTTGGGTTAACTTCCCAAGCTTATTTGCCTTGATTCCTGGGCACGAAAATAATTCCTTCTGGAGGTTCTTCTCACCACACAGGGGACAGTTAAAAAAGATGGGAAGAAGAAAAAATTAGATAACACAGAGGAAAATTGGGAACATCTTTAGAGGGCCAAAAATTGACACACAAACCGAGAAGGGAAAATTGTGCTGGATGAAATAGCACCATTCTGAGTCACTCTAAATGCTTGTTTGTATTTTGACCTGTCCTCCATTGCAACCTGGAATTGAGCACCTCAGTTGGATCCAGATTTTTTTAGAGGCAGGGTTTTATAGGAAGCCACCATGGGGCTGATTGGAAAGGTGGTGAACATTTTCCCCTTGCTGTCTAAAAATCACACCCAATTGCCTTAAGGCCATTCTGCCAAAAAAAAAGAAAGTTTTGTTTGTTTTTTTTTTTAAATAGCTGGTAGGGCCTCAGAGGGCTTGCCTCCATTCCAAAGGGCAATGCTTATCTCAAACCAGAAGAAAATATTTCCTCTTCACGGCCCCTAGGGCAAATTGTCAAGCAGAGATTTCGGTCTTTGGGTTTTGAATGGTCGTCCCCGCACCCAAAATAAAATCTTAAGAAGAAGGTCACATTTCTTCATCCTTGTAGCCACACACACACACACACACGCACATAACCCCCAGTCGTTGAGGATTTGCACCAAGATATATTCCTTGTGTGTTCAATCACACTTGACCAATAAAGAATTCTATCTATTTAAAAAGCTGACCCACGCTGAAGATGGTTTAAAAAGAGCACAAAATCACCTGGTCCGGAAAGATGGAGAAATAAACAGAGATAAGGAGTGGCAACAGTCCAAGTTTATAGTTCATGTTTTCCGGTCTTAGACTGAATTGCCCGCACCTACTTTCTCAATTCTAGCACCCTTATCAAACTACACCCTGATAAATATCATAGTAGTCATTCAGTTTATAAAAGAGGAAGAGGACTAGTAAAGACCAGAGCAGTCTGCCTGTGTTAGCACAACAATGGATTCAATCTTACCAGGGAGCAAATTGCATTTCAAAGTTATTAGTACTTGCTATTTTATTCATTATAATACTATTAAGGGAAAATGTTGGTTCAGTTTGTGCAGTTGGTTCGGCCCTAACTCTGCTATCTTTTAGACTTAAAAAACTGGAGGGGAAACATTTAAAAACTTTGAAAGATTGTCGATTTGCAGTTTTACTATTGCCTTTTTGGTGTAGGTTTTCAACCCTCTTTGGAAGCTGTTTTGAGTTTACTTGTGAATGGGCAATGCTAATAGAATTTATAAAATCCACCAGGCAGAAAAAAAATACAGGTAAATCAAGCCAGGTTGTGGGTTGTTGTTTTTTTTAACCAGTTCTAGAAGGAATTTTGAAATTGACAAGCCCCAATGTGAAATTGACTAGAGAACGGGCAGACCTAAGGAAGGAAAAAAAATGCTTTGCATCTTTCCATCTTCTTCCCATCTAAATAAAGTGCAAAGCCAATTCAGAATTTAGTTACCTTTTTTCCATAAAAGTTTCTCCCACAAGTCTGAGAGTGTTTCCAAACATGCTATTTATATGACAACTGAATTCAAGACCTCCATTCTTCTTTCCAAGAAAGATTTCTGGACCCAATACATCTTTGAGCTACTGCTTGCAACTCAACAGTTATTTTAGTCTGTCAAATTCCCCTCTTTTTTCTCTCTCTCTGTGCTTCCCCTTGTTCTGAATCATGATCTTTAGCAGAAACTGTTTCCTGGGAGAATAAGACTGGTTCCTTAGTCATGCTGAGAGTAGTGTTTCTTATGCCACTATGAATAATAGTTTAAAGGGTGTGACGTAGATAAAGATTGTGGATTCCCTTGAACACCTATGAATGGTGCTCGCCTATGCGCTCAACCTACGTGCTTCTGGACCAGATGCAAACCAAAACAACAGATTACACTCAAATATTTTGGGAACAACATGGAAACCAAATCCTATGAGGAGTGGGTTGAAGAACCCAGGCGAGGTTAGAAGCAGAAGAGAAGGTTGCAAGAGGCACGATAGCTGTCTTCAAATATCAGTGGGCTGGCTGTGGCTCACCAGCGGCCAGCAAAGCTGGCAGAAGATTCGGACAGTGAGGAGGTTGGGGAGGAACATGGCCCAGTCTTGTAGTCTGGGGAAAGCTCTGATGAGTGCTCTGCATCAGAGGCAGAGATGGAGCCAGGGTTGTCTGATAGTTAGCTGCCTTCGGAGTCGGACATCAGTGGAGCAGAAGAGCAGCTGGAGCCTGTTCCCAGTGTGCGCATGCACAGAGCTGCCAGAAGAAGGGAACAGCTAAGGAACAAGGGTCGACTTGGGAGTAAAGCCACAGGTGGACAATGAATAGCTCTTTCCAAAGAGAATAAAAGAGGATCGAAAGGGGAGTGGGGTTTTGCAAGAGACAATTAGTTTATTAGGGTAAAGATCTGTTCCTGCATTCTTGCCAAATATTGTCTGCTACACTATGGCATCTGAAAGATATCGGCCTGGCAACTCTCCAAGCCCGATAAAGGTCTGCAATTGTGGAAAATTTTGAAAGACTGTTGACCAGGACTTTGCTGGAGAGGAATTCACTGTAAACTAAATAAAAGGGGTTTATCGGGATGACGAGTTGGCTTCGTGCTGCTGGGGAAGCCTAGGCCAGAACAGGCTGTGGAGGGCTTGCAAAGGATTCAGACTTATTCTGTCCTGACCTGTAATTTGTCCTCACCTGCAATTTGAAAAGCGTGGAGATCTTCCTGAATTCCGTTTTCGTTTTCAAGTTTGGTCAGCTGCAGTTCAGTCAGGGGTAGCAAACCCTGCAGGAGGATAAAAAGTCAGTAGTTGATCTCATCTTCATTGTCAAATTGTCTTTTATCAAGTTGATGAAGGCACTTTTCATGTCTGGATAGCAAAAGTATAGTTTATTGGCAACGAAAAGACCTCAGACTATAATCTCTTAGGATGGATCTGACTTTTGCCAAGAAGGTGTCCCGGAGGGGGATATTATTCAAAGCCAGGTCTATTTGGTCTAAAATTGGTGGATTGGGAACCCACTTCCAACATGGAAAAGACGCAGCAAAGAGGCTATGGAAGTGTTCAATTCTGACTTTCAAAAATACCCTTAAAAAGGATCAACAAACAGAAGCATTTCGTTCTGCCGCCTGTGTTACTGAAATGAATCACAAATGTGAAACTTCAGTCAGTTTCTTGAAAGGTAGAGGCCAAAAAGAGGGGATGATGAACCCAAAACCTATGGAAAAATAGGGTTGCTTTAAAGCATCAGAGATTGTCTCACAAAGGTTTGGGATGGCTTGTTTGAGCAACTTATGGTCCACCATGACTGGCTTTGGGTCAATGGTGGCTAACCTTTTTGGGCTCTTGTGCTAAAAATTGGGCGTGTGCTTGCGCGCTCATGCTCACGTGCCAGCACCCAGAAGACAGTGCACACCCCCCACCCCCCTATGCATGCGTGCAATTCCCACCCACCCACTCCCCGCCTCCCTCTGACCTGCACTGCGCCTCACAGCTGATTTTCAGCCAGTTTGAGGCCTTTTTCAGCCTCCCAGAGGCTTGAGGAAGGCTTCTGCAGGTTTACAGGCTGAAAACAAGGCCTGTTTTGTCACTTCCGAGGGCAACAGGAAGTGATGAAACGAGACTAGTTTTCAGCCTGAAAAGCCTGCAGAAGCCTTCCTCAAGCCTCTGAGAGGTGAATAAAGGCCTCAAACCAGCCAAAAATTAGCTTTGAGGTGCGCTCATGCGCAGTGAGGTAAGTTTGCCTGCAGCTTGCATGCCGGCACAAATGGCTTTGCGTGCCACCTGTGGCACATGTGCCATCGGTTCGCCATCATGGCTTTGGGGTTTTCTAATGGGAAGCTTCCCATGCTGTGCTCGGAAATGCTAAGAATGGAAGCAGGAACCAGAGGTCGTGGTTGTTTCTAATTATGGGTAACCAAATCCTCATTTACCTGATACTTGTGTCCGTTGGGCCCGAGTGCCTGAAAATAGAGGAACTCTTGAAAAAGCTCCAAATAGCAGTCATTGGCTTCCTGCCAAAGAAAAAAGACATAGAGATCTTTTTTATTCATTTCAGTCAGTGCCGAATAAAGATGAAGAATTGAATGATATGAAAAGCAGAAGAAACCAATGGGTCACAAACGCACAAACCCAGAGGCCTTCAGAAGCTCCGAGCATCTGACACGGCTTGGGGGAATCTCACCTGGCAGTGCTGAAACTTAAATTTGAGTTTGGAATAGTGGATTATTTTTCCCAGATTCCGCACCACCGTCTTCCTCCGTCCTTTCTTGAATAGGCTGGAGAAGCGCTGGTCAAAGTTTTCCTTTTCGTTCTCCTGGCTGGCAAAGTTCTGTACCAAAAATGAAAAACGCTCTTAGAAAAAGGAAAGAAGGAAGGAAGGAAGGAAGGAAGGAATGGATGGATGGATGAATGGATGGGTCAATGGATAGGAGAGATGTCAGCAAGGAAGGAGGGAAGGAAAGAGGGAAGGAAAGAGGGAAGGAGGAAAGAAAGATAGAAAGGAGGGAGGGAGAGAGGGAGAAATGGAAGGAAGGAATGGAGGGATAGATGATGGATGGGTGGAAGGGAGAGATGACAGAGAGGAAGGAAGCAAGGAGGATGGGAGGGAAGGAGGGAAGGAGGAAAGAAAAAAATGAATGATAATGGAAGAAAGGGAAGAATAGATGATGGAAGGAAGAGATAAGAGGGAGGAAGGAAAGGAGGAAGGAAGGAGATGGAGGTAAGGAAGGGATAGATGGATGGAAGGAAGGGAGAAAGAAGTCATGAAGGGAGGGAAGGGAGAAATGAAATGAAAGAAGAGATAGATAGATAGATAGATAGATAGATAGATAGATAGATAGATAGA
>BLBF01000057.1:4750448-4767123 GCA_015471245.1 Laticauda colubrina
TTCTCTTCTCTTCTCTTCTCTTCTCTTCTCTTCTCTTCTCTTCTCTTCTCTTCTCTTCTCTTCTCTTCTCTTCTCTTCTCTTCTCTTCCCTTCCCTTCCCTTCCCTTCCCTTCTCTTCTCGCCAATAAAGAATTCTATCTATCTATCTTGCTTTCACGCATGTCTGCCACATATAATAAGTACCTGGGGTAATTGTGATCGTAATTCGAGGAATATCTGTACAGATCTTTTTTGTTGTTGTTGTTGCTTGTAGATAGAGAGCAACCCTGGTTTCCTGCCTCTTTTTTCGTCCACACTCATATCTCATTGTCCTCTCCCCCACTCCTCCTCCTACCCCCCCCCACTTTGATTCCAGGGAAACAGCCGTACCCAAAATAACCGAAAACAAAACCTCCCGTAATTAGCAAGGGAAGTGCCTCTCCCAGCTGTCTTCACTCTTTTCCCATCACAAGGCCGACTCGCCCCAGGCGGGGGACTAAACAGGATCAGGTGGCAGGCTGAAAAAAAACACCATCTGAGAAGCATCCACGGGTCCAAATTCACACAAGCCCGTTTTGAGACACGGCAGATATTCAGGAGATTAATCATTCCCTACCAGCGAAATGGGTTTCATTCAGCAAAGCTGATTTATTCTTATTATTTTCTCTCACTTCCCCTGGATTCATTCCACTAACCAGCATTAAAAAAAGAGAGGGATCTTGAAAGAGAGGGAGTGGACGACCATGTGCTGCAGCTGCCAAAAAAGCCAACGCAATCCTAGGCGGCGTAAACTGAGGGAGAGAATCAAGATCACGAGAAGTGTTAATGCCGCTTTAAAAGGCCACCCTTGGAACGCTGCATCCAATTTTGGTCATCACAATACAAAAAAGATGTTGAGACTCTAGAAAGAGTGCAGAGAAGAGCAACAAAGAGGATTAGGGAACTGGAGGATAAAGCATACGAAGGTTGCAGGAACTGGGTATGTCTAGTTTGATGAAAAGAAGGACCAGGGCAGACATGATAGCAGTCTTCCAATATCTCAGGGCCTGCCCCAAAGAAGAGGGAGTCAAGCTATTCTCCAAAGCACCACAAGGTAGGACAAGAAGCTAAGGGTGAAAACTAACCAAGGAGAGAAGCAACCTGGAATTAAGGAGAAACTTGATAGTTAGAACAATTAATCAGTGGAACAACCTGCCTCCAGAAGTTGTGAAGGCTCCAACACTGGAAGTTTTTTAAAAGATGTTGGATAACCCTTTGCCTGAAGTGGTGTAGGGTTTCCTGCCTAAGCAGGAGGTTGGACTAGAAGACCTCCAAGGTCCCTTCTGACTCTGTTATTCTATTCTATTCTAAATAGCATTTCATTAAACCGCAGGAAAAAGAGAGAAAGAGAAAAAAAAAAAAAAGGAAGAAAACCACAGCAATGACAGGGTTGTTTTAAAAGCGCATCCTGGCATACAGGAAACATGTTGGCAAAGTGTGTCTGGCTCCTGTACCTTAACCAAAATCTGAATGCAACAAGTACAAATTTCAGGATGGAATTAGATTTTAGATGGCTGAAAGGAAGCAGACTTTGGAGCGTGACAGAGTTCCTCATCTCTTCTACAACGCCGGAACTTGGATGCAAGTGGTTAATTCAATACAGACTGATTTCATTGAAGAAGTTAAGTGTGAGAACCTGGCTGGTTTTGGGAAGCTAAGCAGGGTGGATCCTGGTGGGGGACCAACCATTCCAAAAATTATTATTTTTAAAATTAAAAATAATTTAAAATTATTATTTTAAATCCATTCCAAAAATTATTATTTACAGTTCAGGCTGTCTTCAACTCGCCACCCTTCATTTAATGATTGTTCGAAGTCACTGAAAAAAGTGACTTATGGCCATTTTTCACACTTATGACCGTTGCATGGCCACCTGATCAAAACTCAGGTGCTTGGCAACTGACGTTGGTTATTTTTACGTTGGTTACCATATCCTGCAGTTATGTGATTTCCCCTTTTGCAACCTTCTGACAAGGAGAGACAAACAGTGCATTTGTGATTTAGTCCTATCATTATTATTTTAATTTTTAAATACTCTGTAGTGTGATTGTGATGTGTTTGGGGCACTGTGCTGGAGTAGCTTTCAAATATCATTGTATTTGTGGAATGCAATGACAATAACGGTATTCTGTTCTATTCTATTTCCCTTAACAACCATGGCAAGATAGGCCATAAAAGAGGGCAAAACTCACTTAACGTCTTGCTCGGCGATAAACATTTTTAGGCTCCATTGTGGTCTTAACTTGAGGACTGTTTCCTGGCAAGAAATAGCCAGGAGCGGAGTGAGATTGGACGGTGTCTTCATGGTGAATTTTCCTCCCCCCCACACACACAATTCAAAGGGTTGATTGAAGTCAGTTCATGTTGTGCATAAAGGAACAGAGATGCTCTCCAGGAAAAAGCCCTCTGTGCATGCTCAGAGATAATTTCATTATTGCCTCTGATCAGAGGGGGTGGGCTGCTACCAGTTCACCCTGCTTGGGGCGAACTGGTTGCTAGTTTTATAGCCGGTTTGGTGAACTGGCAAATCCCACCGCCTGGCTGGCCATGCCCACCTGTCCCCTCCCCTCCCAGGAGTTTCCACGTGGCCCCTTTTGGATGCAGGTAAATGCAGGGCGCTTGTGGAGGCTCACAGAGGGCGAAAAACGGGCCTCCCAGAGGCTCCAGAGCCCGAGGGAGGCCGTTTTCACCCTCCTTGAGGCTCGAGAAAAGCCTCCGGAGCCTGGGAAGGGTGAAACTGCCCCTCCATGGCGCAGGAGGCCGACTAGGTCACGCCCACCATGGCCACGCCCACCCCGCAACTGGGCACAGAACCGGTTGCTGATATTTTTGAAGCCCACCCTTGCCTCTGATGCTTTGAGACCCATTACAAACTCCGTTCCTTCCCTTCTCTAGCGCTCAATTTAGCACACCAGGCTATCTGTTGCTGAAACAGGATACGGTAGCGGAGGGAAGGTTTCAGTGTTGAAAATTGCAAAAGGAGCGTCTGTTTTTAGCTGCGGGCCGGTTCCTGCAAAAGCCGTGCAAAGCGTTTGAATGGCACAGAACACTTCGTCGAGTTTCTTTCCTCTCCAGCCAGCCACTGAAAACCTCAGCCAGCAGCCACTTTTCCTTTTTGGGTCCACCGAAACTGTTGCATGGGCAAGCAGTCATCTTTCCCACGACATCGGTAAATTCCAATCTCGGTGGAGATAGAAGCTGCCAAAGCAGCGATTAAGCTGTTCCCCCAAAAGGATAATTAAACTGCAATCAAAAAGCAGAGATTAAGTTGAGTTCTACTGATCAGCTGCCACTGCTGAGGAAGATAAAGTGAAATTACAGCTGGCAAGTCACAACACAACGTGGGGAAAATATTGGATCTTTCTTCAGATTGGGAAATCCCTGAATGCAGAAAACCAGCCTATCAGGGTGGGATGACCTGGGATGTGGCAGAAAGGCAACACAGTCCCATAAGTAAGAAGAGTCCCTTTAATACCTCCAACTTTGCCTCCAATGTCCAGATTACCTTCGCCTGGAGAAAAGAACAGTGTTTAAGTGGAAGAAATTCAGTCCGAAAACAAAGTACATACAAACTGTAACTAAAAATCCACATAAACCATGCTGTGGTAATTAACTGGACAAGGCAGGAGAAGGAATTGCAGACTTGAAAGGCCAGCAAAACACACACAGTTGGGAAGACGCCAGGAACTCAGATAAGCCTCGACAATAACAGATAACTCATGGTTTGCTTCCAACAAGTTGCTGTGCCCAACCTCCCTTTTTAAACACTGTGTTTAAACACAGCTGCAGCTAATGAAGGGAATCAGGGCCCTTTCCTCCCCCATAAGCCAGGCAACTCACGTTGCTCCCTTCTTCATTCCGCCCTGCGTGCCCTAGGATGAAGAGGGGGTGGGCCTGGGTCTTCCTCCGAATTCCCTCTGCCTTGCTTTACCTCTCCCCTGTTCTGCCCAGCTGGATTTTGCCCTTCCCCAGTTTCTTCCACAGCCAATGGAGCCACACTCCCACTCCCTGTCAGCTACTTGGCCTCCCCCTCTGAATCAGATTCCGACAGGGTGAAAAAGGAACTAGCTTTCCACCTGCAGAGACAGGAAGAGACATCCTGTATAAGAGCAATTCCTGCTTGCATTTTGGAATATTAGAGCATAGTTTTATCAATCCAGGGTGACCCTGATCACAATTTATTGCCGTTCCTAATATTACAATCTCAGATAAAAATTCCAGAGGGGGAAAAATTTATTTCCATCCTGCCCTCTTGTCTGATTTTCCTTGCACTTTCAAAAGCATTCCCCCCCTCTCCGTAAAGACCGGCAGGCACCTCAACTTACGACCACAATTGAGCCACAATGTTGCTAAGTGAAACATCATTTAATTTTGCTCCATTTTACAACCTTTCTTGCCACTGTTGTGAAGTGAATCACTTGCAGTTGCTAAGTGAGTAACCTGGTCGTTAAACAAATCTGGCTTCCCCCCATCTGATTTTGCTGGCTGGAAGATCACAAAAGGAGATCACATAATTCTGGGACAACGGTCATAAATATAAGTCAGTGACCAAGCATCTTGATTTTTGCTCATGTGACCATGGGGATGCTGCAATGGTCATAAGTATGAGAAATGGCCATAAGTCACTTTTTCCAGTGTCATTTGCAACTTCAAATGGTCACTAAATGAGCTAATAATTTGAGGACGACTTGCACAGGCCCAGCTTATCTCCATGACAGCAAATTCACAAAAGTGTGACAATAATATATTCCAATGTCTGGTGCTGTGTTCCTAGAATCCAAGTGTTGGAAGGTAACCTAGAGGTCATCAAGCCCAACCCCCTGGCTCAGTTCCGGCATCCAAATTAAAAGTGTGATGCTAGACCTGTGGACTTGCAAGAGAAGTCCTGATTGAAAGATCCCTGGGTTGATTTTCATCAATCAAAAATGCTTAGGATAGGGTGAGGATTACTCATGACACTAAGCCAAAATTCATTTAGTGTCTGAAGCCAAACATTTTATTTTAGTTTTTGAGTCATTTTAATGTGCTTTTTATATTACTTTTAATTTTTGGGTTGGGAACCGTCCCAAGTTTATTATAAGATGGGCAGCGATATAAATGCTTTAAATAACCAAATATCAATTTTGGCTTCAGCCAGGGCTTTCCAAACTTTTAAAACAATCGTTTTTATTTTGCTGCACAAGAAAAACATATGCCTTTGTGTGTCATGACGGAAAGAAAAACCACTTTTATACAATTTGGGGAGGGGGGGATTTTACCCAGATTTGGAAGGAAGGCATGGGTTGAAATACTTGGCGGCTTAGCATGATAGGGGGAACCCAGCTGTTATTTGCACTTAGCAAATTGCTAAAAATAAGATTTTTCCTGATTTCCCCCCCCCCCCCCCCCCCGATGCTCAAGCAGTGGGAAATTGTTGTTCGTGGGACCTATTCCGTAGGCTAGCTGCAGACACTAGAAACATTTCACCTTAAAAAAAAGTTTTATTTCTAATTAAGGAGGATAAGCCGTTAATTATAATAGCAAGTGGCACTTTCCCTACTGGAACAGGCCTTTAATTATACAATCTAACTTAAGGTTCACATGACTGCAAAAACATCTGTCTAGGAGAGTTATAAAATAGAAAGCAAGCATTCCCTTTTGTCTCTGCACGAGTACCTGTTCTAGCCAGAAAAGCAAGTTATTCTGCAACAGGTAGTCCTTGACTTATAACCATTCCTACCATTACAAGAGAGGGAGGGGAATAAAATAAATAATTGGAGTAAGAAATGGAGGGAAATAATAGGGAGGAAAGGGGGAAATTAAAAGAAAGGACCAGAAAATGATGGGAAATAGAAAGCAAGCAAAAATGAAAAGAAATTATATAGTCAGGAGAATGAGAGACGATGGGCAGAAGGGGAATAGGAAGGGATTCTGTGTAGAAATGTATTCTGATACTTAAGAATATAGAACTAAACATTGAAAAGATTGGAATTGATATTTTGTTAAGGATTATTGATAAACTAGATATAAATTTAACTGAAATAGATATGGAAATAAGAATTTACTATAAGAATATTAATCGATATTTAACAGAAAAGCGACTTACGGCCGCTTTTCACTCTTATGACCGATGTAGCATCCCCATGACCACAAAATTCAGCTTCTTGGTAACTGATTCATATTTATGACGGCTGCAATGTTCCAAGGTCACCTTCTGATGAGTAGTCAACGGGGAAGCCAGATTCACTTAACGAACTGTGTTCAGCTGATATAACACTCTAGGGATTCACTTAACAATGGTGGGAAGAAATGGTCGTAAAAGAGGGCAAAAATAACTTCATTTAGCCATAAAAATGGGGGGG
Organism: Laticauda colubrina; assembly: GCA_015471245.1. Classification (NCBI taxonomy): domain Eukaryota; kingdom Metazoa; phylum Chordata; class Lepidosauria; order Squamata; family Elapidae; genus Laticauda; species Laticauda colubrina. Next base: position 4,756,808 of record BLBF01000057.1, read on the forward strand.
GGGTTGTTTCTGGTTGTAAGCCAAGGACTACCTGTGTGGGAAAAGAAGGCCAAGCAAGGGAAGAACAGAGAATCATACAGAGACATAACCGGCCACCTCTCCAAGTAGGAAATTTTGTAGCTGGCAAATCCCTTTTAACAGCATGCAATTCAGGCATATTTATTTGTGAATCTCCATGTGAACAATTCTGAAATAAGCACCCTCAAATCCTGAGCCAGGTTAGGCAGTGCAGAATCCCTTTCTCTCCTTGCATTGGGAGGTTATTATTTAATAAAGAAGCAGCTTCACCTCCCTTCCCCCCCCCCCCCCCCCCCCCCCGGGGAGAGGAATCTTGGAGTCTTAATGGACAACCAGGTAAAGAAAAGCCAACCTTGTGCAGCAACAGCCAAAAAAGACAATGCAATCCTAAACTGCATTAAGAGAGGGATACAACTGAGATCAAGGGAGATACTAATACCACTCTATAAAGCTTAGTAAGGCCACACCTAGTAAGGCCACAAAACTGCATCCAGTTTTGGTCACCACACCATAAAAAAGACGTTGAGACTCTAGAAAAAGTGCAGAGAAGAGCAACCAGGATGATGAGGGGACTGGAGGTTAAAACATACGATGAACGGTTGCAGGAACTGGGCCTGGCTAGTCTAGGGAAGGGAAGGACCAGGGGAGACAGGAGAGCATCTTCCAATATTTGAGGGGCTGCCCCAGAGAGGAGGAAGGGGGGTCAAGCTATTTTCTAATTAACCCAAAGGCCAGACAAGGAATAATGGATGGAAACTGAACAAGGAGAGATTCAACCTGGAAATAAGGATAAATTTCCTGACAGTGGGAACAATCAGCCCATGGAACAGAAGTTGCCCTCGGAAGTTGTGGGAGCGCCATCACTTGAGACCTCCAAGAAGAGATTGGACTGCCATTTGTCAGAAATGGTATAGGGTCTCCCGCTTGGGCAGGGGGTTGGACTAGATAACCTACAAGATCCCTTCCAATTCTGAATATCTGTTATCCTCTCCCTCTTAAAGCCTTGCATCGACCAATCAATGCCATACCAAGACACAATAGCAGTCTTCCAGTATCTGAGGGGCTGCCCCAGAGAGGAGGAAGGGGGTCAAGCTATTTTCCAAAGCACACGAAGGGCAGACAAGGAATCATGGATGGAAACTGAACAAGGAGAGATTCAACTATGGAAATAAGGAAGAATTTCCTGACAGTGAGAACAATCAGCCAGCTTGTATTCAGAAGTTGTGGGAGCTCCATCATTGGAGGCTTTCAAGAAGAGACTGGGCTGCCATCTGTCAGAAATGGTGCAGGGTTTACTTGGGCAGGGAGTTGGACTAGATGATCTACAAGGTCCCTTTCCAACTCTGTTCATCTTCTCCATTCAATGTAGCATTTAGCAAGCTGCGTAATGCATTCGTGCCTCATTCTGTGAATAACTCCAGATTTTGCCAGCTTGAAGGACCGTGGAAAGGAAGGCCTGGGAACCCTTTATTATTATTATTTTTCCTCCTTTCCACTTTCTCTCACACCGCCCTTTTATACGTCATCAAGGACAGCCGCATCTCCACTCTAGCTAGAGACACCCTTCCTTCTTTGAGTGGCAACCAGACTTTTCGTCTTTCCCAGGTTCCCAGGCTCTCAAGCAGGTAAGATTCAGCACAGACCTGCTTTGAGTTAATCCATGAAGCCACGTCATCTCATTAGCTCACTAAACCTGGTTGGGCAGGATTGAAACGCAGTGGATTATATCTGATCCAAAATCCAAGAATCCAATTAAGGATGTGCCAAGGGAATGTTCGGTTTTGCATTTTGCAGTCGCCTACAAGTTTGAGGTTTTGCTGGAAAGAAATTGATTTTTTTTTTTAATAATAATAATAACAAGCATCCCTCGAAGGTGTCTTTCTCCTTTAAACAATAGGCCTGCCCAAAAATTGAGCAGGGGCATGATACCCACACCCCAGCCATCTTTCCATACGATCATGAAGTCAGCATGACTCATTCTGGAAACTCAAAAGAAAAAAAAACCCTCACGTGTCTTGAGCCGAAACATTATTTTAGCCTGGAGTTTTATACGCCTGCAGAAGGGGAGGGAAACTTTTGACTCCTAGACAAACAGCAGCCCTGCGAGGTATGCCCTGGGGTACCTCAAAGGGCGTTTTTTTCAACAGTAATTTAACTCTATTAAAGATTTCCTGAGAGAGAGAGGGAGGGAGGGAGGAGAGAGAGACACACAGAGAGGGAGGGAGAGACAGAAAGCGGGAGGGAGGGAGATAGAAAGAGAGAGAGAGACAGACAGACAGATGGAGAGGAAGACAGAGGGGGGGAGTGAGAAAAAGAGAGAGAAAGAAAGAGAGAAAGAGAGAGAGAGAGACAAACAGACTCATCAACCTCTGGAAAATGAAAGAACAGAGAGAAATATTGCAAGTTTTCCTTCAAATCAAAACTGACTCTGGGCAATTCCCACCCCAATATAGAAGATATAGGAAGGTGGAGTTTTTTGCCCAATTTTCCTTGCTTTTTTTATCAATGCAGAGAGCCAAGAACAAAAGAGGGATTTTCCGGGATCGGTTCGGTCTATTTATCCACTCAGCTCCCTGAAAGCTTTAATGATGGCAAATCATTCACACACTATAGTGGTATCTGCTCAGGAATTCACATCTATGACCTCACCTGCGGCTAAAAGGGGAGGAGTGTGTTGAAGCAGCACCCCACGCTCTCGATACACCAATGCACCCCTGCAACTACAAATCCCATCCTCCCTCCCTGCCAAGGGGAATTGCGGCCCCCAAATTCCTGGCCTTTCTCTACCTGGGGTGGGGTGGGGTCAAACTTTGCAAACAATCCTCCCTCCCTGCACCAAAAGCAAGAAGAAACAGAAAATAACAGACTGTTGATTTTCTGGGATTTGTGAATCTACAAATCTACAAACTGGGATTTGTAGTGAAGTCAGCTCATCCTATTTGTATACTGCTAGGCCTTTTTTTTTTCTACCACATTCTCCCCTGCCCCCTTCTCAATATAAATTTGTTCCTTTTAACTATGTTTGTTTTACTATAAAAGGTAAAACACAAAACAAAACAAGAACAGTTTTATAAAAGACTGGAAACCATTTGTGGACTTTCTACAAGCAAAATACAATAACAGATGGTTAACAGAGGGATTTGGTTACGATAATGTTTTGCTTAACCTGTTGAATCCTCTTTCATCTATCTATCTATCTATCTATCTATCTATCTATCTATCTATCTATCTATCTATCTATCTATCTATCTCTATCCATCCATCCATCATCTCACTCTCTTCTCCTATCTACCTATCTTATCTATCACATTTCTCTATCATCTAACATCTACCTACCTACCTTATCTATATATCATTTTGTTCTATCTATAATCTACCTGCCTTATCTATTTATCTTTCATATATATGTCTTTCATCTCCCTCCCTACCTACCAACCATCTCTCTCTCTTCTCTCTCTCTATCATCTATCATCTACCTACCTACCTTCCTATTTATCATTCTATACGTAAAATTTATTCGGTATTTGGATCAATGGGCACACTTTTCACGTGCTTTTAGTTTGATTTCCCTTCTAAAATCTGCTCTCTTGGCTGGGGCTGACCAGGTGTGGTTTGCAGAGACATGTTTGGCTTCGTTCATAGGAAGAAAGGTGAGGCAAGTTAAAAGTTAAACTCCAGGAAAGGAATGCGATGGCTTTGGAGTGACTGAGAGTTTAATCACTGGGAATTGGCGCCAGGCGAGGATGTCACCTTTGGACGGGCCATTGCATCATAAATGAAGATGATGGGGAAAATAATAATAATAATAATAACCAAAGGATAGGAAGGTGCTGTTTGTTGGGTGCTTCCCCTGATTATTTCTGATTCAGGGTGTGTGCAAGGTGGGATGGGATTGTGAAAAGAAATTGATTTTCTTTTCTTTTTTGAAATCCTCTCCAAGCTCTATGACAATTCGAGAGAGCATAGTCAGTTATGTTCATATGAATGATGGTAGTTTATAAAGATTTAATAGGTATAAAGAGAAATATATATTCTTTCCCACAGCCAAAAAAAGGAAGATAGAGATGGTTAAATTAATTGCTTTATCCAAAAGAAATATTAATTCTGTTTTTAACTTGGACGTGGCTTCTGATTTTTGTGCTTGTGATTGAAAGAAATAAGCTTTCTCATCTCTACTTAACTAACCTATCATCTCATCTATCTATCTATCTATCCACCCATATCTATCTATCTATCTATCTATCTATCTATCTATCTATCTATCTATCTATCTATCTATCTATCTATCTCTATCCATCCATCCATCCATCCATCCATCCATTGGATGCATTTTAGCCCATTTGAGGTACTTTGGTTCAAAAATTGTTACCCTGCGATGGGCTATTTGCCCCAGTTAAAGGTTCCAAGAATGAGAATTTTAGTGGTGTACTGTGGACGGTTCAGCAATGATGCATCCATCCTGGCCTGTGGAATTGTGTCTCTATGCGCCCTTCTAAAAGCAGATTTCCTGCTTAGGACCTGTAATTATTGGCATATGAAATGGGTCAGTGGTGGGATTCAAAACATTTTACTACCGGTTCTGTGGACGTGGCTTGGGGGACATGGCACGGGAAGGATACTGCAAAATCCCCAATCCTTCCCCACCCCTCAGACCTGCTTTCCAGCTCCCTTCTCTTATGTAGGGCAACCAAAGAAGACCCAGCCAATCAGCTGGGACTCGAGAGGCAGAGAATAGAGGGGGAGGGGCCAGTCAGAGGCGGGATTTGCCGGTTCTCCAAATGACTCAAACTTTCCACTACCGGTTCTGTAGAACCTGTCCAAACCAGCTGAATACCACCTCTGAAATGCGTGTATGTGTGTGTGTTTGTATTTGTGTGTGCATGTGGGTGCGTTGCTTTACAGCAGTGTTTTTTAACCTTTGCCACTTTAAGAGGGGTGGACTTATAGCTGGCTGGGGAATTCTGGGAGTTGAAGTCCACCCCTCTTAAAGGGACCAAGTTTGAAAAACACCGCTTTAAAATAACAGCATTTATGGCTTCTTCTAACAAGGTGGAGAAAAGGCCTCGTCTGACTGCAGCCCTGCATTAAATGAGACAAACTAATCCATAAAATATTTTTGGGGTGTGCCTTTGGCAAAGAACTCCGGTTCTACGGATCAGGGACGAGGTATTTTGTGTCGCCACCCAGGACAAAGCCTGGCGTGAGAACCAGGAAGAAGAGTGCTAGTCTCTAGTCTGAATTTTTGTTCGAAGAGGCGGATTGTGGGCTGGCTCATTTGTATAAGTATAGTTTCAGGATAGGAGCTGAGGTTGTGCATCTGCAACGCCTTGTGTGGGCAGCAATTGGGTTGCACTTTCCCTGGGAAATTACAGCAAACAGGAGAGATTGTCCACGGGTATGCATTTATCTCTCTCTCTCTCTCTCTCTCTTTTTTTTTTCTTTCTTTCTTTCTCTGTCTCTACCTCTGTTTTTCTCTCTCTTTCTCTGTCTCTCTCTCTTTTTTCTCTCTGTCTCTGCTTTTCCTCTGTGTGTCTCTCTCTTTTACTTTTCTTTTCTTTCATTTTTTCTTTTCTCTCTGTCTTTCTTTCTCTGTCTCTGTTCCTCTGTCTCTCTTTTTCTTTTTTCTTTCATTCTTTCTTTTTTCTCTGTCTCTCTTTCCTTCTCTCTGTCTCTGTTTCTTTCTCTCTGTGTGTGCCTCTCTTTTTCTTTTTCTTTCATTCTTTTTTTTTTCTCTGTATGTCTGTTGGTCTCTTCCTTCCTTCCTTCCTTCTTTCCTTCCTTCCTTCCTTTTTCTTTCTTCCTTCTTTCCTCTTTCTTTCTCTCTCTCTTTCTCTTTCTCTCTCTCTCTGTGTATGTTTCTTTCTTTTCTTTTCCCAACATTTCAAAAACAAAAGGAGAACGGAGAGTAGAACAGTTTTTTTTGTGGGGAGGTAATCAAGAAGCAAAAATGATCAAGTTTTTCCATCAAGTTTTATATCTCTGGGGACCAAGCAAAAGTTTTTTTCTCCATTCTGTAACCTCCATATGGTGAGGAATGCAGGTTCCATCATCCTCTGCCACACATTGTCTGGAAATGGTGGGTGCTGAATCCTAAAGCATCCCACCTTGCATTAGCACCATATTGTGCAGGGATTCACACAATGCAGAGGAAGGAGGAGGTGGAGAATTACACATCTGTCCCCCCAAAAATGACTTACTTTGGCAGGAATATATTGGAGTATTTTGTCTGAAGTCACATCTCTCTCATGCTCTGCTTCAAACCCAAAGAGCCCGGCCAGTTTTTTCTTGCTCTCTTGTCTGAAAGGCAATAAAAGAGGGCCACAAAAAAACATCAAGGAGAGCAAACAATAGGAATTGGGAAGGCATGGGGGAAAAAAAGGGAACGAGCAATTTATTTTATCACTGGGCTCATCAATGTTTGCAGCTCACCAACCGTCAAAAATGCGAAAAGGAATGAGGGACATCGCCCCAGCTTTGCTTTATTGTCTTGTTCAGGTTGAACTATAGAGAGTCTATCCAGTTTGAGGGAAAGAGGGAGAGAAGAAGGAGAGGGAGAAGGAGGAGAAGAGGAGAGGGGAAGGGAAGAGAGGGGGGTAAGGGAGGAGGAGAGGAAGGGAGGAAAGGAAATAACAGAATAACATAGTTGGACGAGACCTTGGAGACCTTCTAGTCCAACCCTTTACTCAAGCAAGAGATCCTATAGCATGTCAGATCAATGACAGTCCAATCTCTTCTTAAATACTTCCAATGATGGAGCATCCACAACTTCTGAAGGCAAGTTATTCCATTAATTAATTGTTCTGTCAGAAAACAACTTCTTGTGTCTAGTTCTAAAAGTAAAAGAAGAAATGAGAAGGAAGGTAGGAAGGAAGAAGAAAGGAAGGTAGGAATGTAGGAAGGAAGGGAAGAAAGGAAAGAAAGAAAGAAGGAAGGAAGTAAAGTCTTAAGACAAAGTTGTGACATTGGTCTCAGGGAAGAACAATAGCTTAATTATTGCATACATGCTAATAGGCATTGCATAATATATGTTTCCTAATTACCAAATTAATCTACTTTCTGGATTTGTAGTAACTCACTCAACCATAAAACCGAACTAGGCCAACATACATACCTCAATTAAAGTGAAAACTAACCAGCTTTAAGCATATATTGTGCTTTGAGCCAACCTAGACATGGACCTGATGCAAATCTATGTGTTTATATGTGTGTGTGTGTGTGTGTGTGTGTGTGTGTGTGTGTGTGTGTGTGTTTAAATTTTCGCGGGTACTTACATGTGTGTTGTTCAGCTTCCTTCGGGTATTATCCCACGTCATTGTAGTGCTTGTAAAGTTGTAGCAACGTTTCAGCAGAATCTCATCTGCCATCATCAGGCTTCTGTATAGAGTTTGTATGTATACAAACTCTACAAACAAACCATACAAACTCTATACAGAAGCCTGATGATGGCAGATGAGATTCTGCTGAAACGTTGCTACTTAGTCGTCTCCCCCACCTCCTCCAAGTAGTTCCTGACCCAGGTTAGTTCCTGAATCCAGACCAGGGAGGCTGATAACTAATAAGTAGCAAAATAAAAAGGCACTTCACCCCATATTCTAACCACCACCATTGAAATCAGTGTCATGGCAAACTTCATGTGGTACATGAAGCTGTCGCTAAAATGCAATTTTTAAAAATGTGACAGCATGGGAAAAGCGAAGAACACAACACCACATGTCATAAATTGATAGTGATCAGATCCAGGTTGCCAAAATCCCATCGACCACTAGAGGGCAGGATTACCTTGGTTTTTTTTCCTCTCTAAGTTGCCCCCTAGTGGCCATTGAGATTTTGGCAACCCAGACCTGAGAATCTTCATAAATCACAACGATCAAAAATGATATAGGGCAATGGTCTCTCTCTTGATATTACGAATAATTATTAAACATTCCTCTTTGTTCTTAGGAGGAGTCAATTTTAGGTGATCATGGCAGGATTAAAAAGAGTATTATCTCCCACTCATTTGAGATAAGGGAAGATTTTAAACCTTGAAATTCGAGAAACTGAACCACACCTAAAAGCCATCAGGCTGCTGATTGATTCCTATCTGTGTCAATCTTTCCTAGCCCATCAGAAAGAATAAGAACTCAAACTGCACAACCAAAAACATTAAACAAAGCAAACAAAATGAGCCAGCTTTTGGTATGTCATCATCTCATTTCCCTATCCAGTTTACCAGAAAACACAGGGACCGATAGATAATATTTACAAACAAAACTAAGATAAATGCAACCATCTAATTGGAAAAGGGACCCATGGATTGGGAAAGGAAGACTGAAACACACACACACACACACACAATTTTCCATGTTCCCTGCGCCTGCAATTTTAGCAATTCCTTTCTGAGATGGTCTTGGGGAGCAAGTCCCACTCCAAGTTTGCAAAACAGCTATCCTCATTTTAATCCCGTTTTGCAAAGAGGGAATTGAAAGCATGCCGCTTTCCTTCAAACACAGTTGCACAATTCCTTGTAGCCCTGTCACAAAAATAAACACACGGTCTCCATGCCTTGCAATTGAACAGGGTACAATTTAAACCAGGTCTTCTATTCGACCTGTGTTTTTAAAAGCACATCCACATGGCCTATGGAGTGCACAATTTTTTGCAACTAGGAACATGTGGGAAACTGGACTTTCCATAGAGATGGTGAAATATTTTCCAGTGCCCACAGCCAATTCTAATTCATGTTGTCCTTTAAAAGCAGTTGCATGCCTACACACACACACACCAGAGTGATAGAGAACCCAAGTGTCTGGTTACTTAAGGCGTCTCACAATTTGAAGCTGACACTTGGTTCCCTTCACACAAGCTGAGAGGGATTCGGCCACTCATAATTTTCAAACCGGGTGAGAGAAAAAAAAAAAAACATCCTATTTTTATATGACGAGCCATGCCATGAGTTGTGCTAGCTGGGAATGATGAAATTTGTAGTCTAACCTCTGGAGTGGTGGAGCAAAATAACAAGAAGGCCCAATGACAACTGACAGGTTTTTGTGGGGTTTTAGCGGAGCGAGTGGAGTTTCATAAAAGGAAAAAATAAAATTGACAACATTGCTCTTTTAACACTGCCCTGCTGTTTGCTAAAACAGAACAGGGTCCTCCAGTGGAAATGGACAAGCTTCAGAATTGCAAGAGGCTTCCCAGTTTTACTCAGTCCCCTGTGCAATTAAATTAGTCAGGAATGGCAAAGAATTTGCAGGTCGAGATGTGTGTGTGTGTGTGTGTGTTTTCCCATGCTGTGCAAAAGTAGGCAAATAAAACACACACTATGAAATAATAATTAGATATTACATTTACAACCCACCCAACTTTGGGCGGTGAGTATAACTTTGTAGATATGTGCATACATGTGCACACACACACACACACAAACACAAAAACACACACTCACACACACACAGAGGGAAAAAATCCCCAAGTCTGTTGAAAAGGGAAGAGAAAAGCCAAACACTTTTCAAGATTTCTCGAAAGTCTTTTCTTCTACAAATTTTCTTTTGTAACCCTCCCTCCCCTCCGCTAATGCAATTCTGAATCTTCTCGCAATTGCAGGAAATATTTGGGATTATAAATAACTTAGAAGGATCTGGGGAAGAAAATGGTGTATTTTTAGCCAGTCTCTATAAGCCGAGAGAAGCGCTCGGACCACAAAACTTTGCATTCTAGGTTCACGTGAACTTTGTCGGTTTTTTCCCTGAAGGAAAAAAGCATAATTACAACAGAACCGAACATCCCGGGCAAACAGTTCAAGCCCTGAAGAAGGAATAAACCCCCACTGAACACAAGGGATCGTGAAGCCCCACAGATCGGTACGGTCCATTTTGAATGAGTTGGGGCTCCAGCTTCCCAGTGGGGCAGCCTTTGGAAACGACTAAAAGGGACGTCGTCTAAAAGGGGCAATGCCCACAGAAGAGACAGAAACAAAAAGACAACTGAAAATAAAACTCTCTCTCCCCCCCCCCCTCCCGCGCGCCTTCTTCTCTCTGCGGAAGAAAACTATTTTTTCCCCCCCCAAAGTAAAGAATTTGCAGTCAAACTATGTTCCTCCCGATCCGATGGGGTCGTATTCAGCGAACATTTGGGAGATATAACTCTTTGGGAGGAAATGACACGGGCAGCCGAAACCCTTGGAGGGGGGAGGGAGAGAGAGAGAAAGGGGGAAGAGAGAAAGGGAGAAAGAGAGAGATAAAGAAGCAGAGAAAGGGGGAAAGAGAAAGAGAGAAGGGGGAGAGAGAAAGAGGCAGAAAGGGAGAGAGAGAGAAAGG
>BLBF01000057.1:4767133-4777945 GCA_015471245.1 Laticauda colubrina
AGAAAGAGAGAAAGGGGGGAAGAGAAAGAGAGAAAGGGGGGAAGAGAGAGCGAAAGGGGGAGAGGGAGAGGGAGAAGAAGAAAAACTTTCCGGGAGAAAAGAGAGCCGCCCAGAGAAAAAAAAGACTCACTCTTTCTTGAAGGAGGGCTTCCGAGAGAAGGAATACCGGAATCGGCCGGGCGCTTGGGGAACGCAAGCCAGGTTCCCCATCTCCCAGTCGGGGCGCAGGACGAAGCGGCGAGAGGGGCTCCCGTGTGCCGAACCGAGAAGGTGTGCGCCGCTTCGTGGGAGCGCGTGTGTCAGGCGAGGCTTCCTCACTTCCGTCTCCCAGGCAAGGATCCTCCGGGGCGTGGGTGCTCGGGGAAGAAACAAACCTTCAGCCGTTTCGGCCGAGGGATCCTTTCGGGCGCTGCCTTCCTGAGAACCGACAACAGGCGCGCACGGGAGCTCGAGGGAGCGTGCCAACACACACACACGCGCACACGCACAGAGGAGGAGGAGGTTGGCTGTTTGTGGCCAGGGAACTCGAGGAGATTCTCACTCCGGGCTCCCAGTGTTTTGCTTGCAAGAGAGACCAATTGAAACCTGAGGGAAGACCACATTTCTGATTTCTTTGAGGCTGGTTGGAATTAGCAGACTTGGAAGGGACCTTGGAGGTCTTCTAGTCCAACCCCCTGGCCCAGGCAGGAAGCCCTATAGTACCATTTCAGACAAATGGCTCTCTGGTCCGTTCTTAGAAACCTCCAATGCTGGAGCACCCACAACTTCTGGTGGCCAGTTGTTCCACTGGTCCATTGTTCTCACTGTTAGGAAATGTCTCCTCAGTTCTAAGTTGCTCCTCTCCTTGATTAGTTTCCACCCATGGCTTCTTGTCCTGCCCTCAGGGGCTCTGGAGAGTAGCTTGACTCCCTCTTCTCTGGGGCAGCCCCTGAGATATTGGGACACTGCTAGCATATCACCCCTGGTTCTTCTTTTAGTTAAATTAAACACACCCAGTTCCTGCAAATGTTCTTCTTTGTATGTATGTCCGGTCCCCTCATCCTCTTTGGGGCTCTTCTCTGCACTCTTCCCAGAGTCTCAACCTCTTTTTTATATCATGGCAATCAAAACTGGATGCAGTATTCCAGGGGTGGCCTTAGGTTTGGCATCTATGCAGAGCCAATGTTAAGTTGTGTCCATCATCATTCCTATTTTTTTTTTTAATAATTCCCACTTAGGGCAGTGGTGGGATTCAAAAAATTTTTTACTACTGGTTCTATGGGCATGATTTGGTGGGCGTGGCATGGCTTGGTGGGTGTGGCTTGGTGGGCATGGCAGGGGAAGGTTACTGCAAAATCTCCATTCCCTCCCCACTCCACTAACCTGCTTTCCAGCTCCGTTCTCCTACAGCTTTAAGACTTGTGGACATCAATCAGAAGTGATCTTCAGCAGCTTCCGACCAGTTCTTGAGAACTGGCAACGGGAATTTCCAGTAGTTCAGAGAACCGGCCAAGACCGCCTCTGACTGGCTCCGCCCCCATCTATTCTCCGCCTTCCATCAAGTCCCACATGATTGGTTGGGTCTTCTTTGGTTGCCCTGCATAGGAGAACGGAGCTGGAAAGCAGGTTAGTGGGATGGGGAGGGACTGGAGATTTTGCAGTTTCCATCCCCTGCCACACCCACCAAGCCACATCCACAGCAATGGTGTGTTTCAGGTTTTTTTTACTTCCAGTTCTGTGGGCGTGGCTTGGTGGGGGTGGCAGGGGATGGAAACTGCAAAATCCCCATCCCTCCCCAGTCCCCACCCCACTAACCTGCTTTCCAGCTCCGTTCTCCTGGACAGGGCAACCAAAGGAGACCCAGCCGATCAGCTGGGACTCAGTGGGAGGCAGAGAAGAGATGGGGTTGGTGGGGCCAGTCAGAGGCGGGATTGACTGGTTCTCCAAACTACTCAAAATTTCTGCGACCGGTTCTCCAGAACCACTCAGAATCGGCTGAATTACCACCTTTTTATCCTGAGAGCATTGAAAAGACCTTACAGTGGTTGCAGGCAATGGATTGAGTTATTGGGCTGCAAGATGAGCAACTCATCCATTTTACCAATATATAAGTAAGTAACCCTCCTTGACAGGCAGGGTTGGGCCTGTGTCGCCTTTCAAAAGGAGACCATCAGGAGATCCTAGCCATAAAGCTGGAAAAATAGCACCAGCAGAAAGGAATTTCAGAACCCCCTTTTATGCCAAGAAAAACGACGCGGATGGGTTGGTGGAGTCCACAGCTTTTGGGAATGAAAATGTGGGAGGAGGAGGAAACCAAATTGAGCACTCCCAGATGCTGGGACAGACTGGTGGAGGTTCCAGATGTGCAAGAGGACCATCTGCTGGTGCTGTCTTTTGCACACTCAACACCCTGCTTTTCAGAATACTTCTTTAAGGACAGGAAAAAGCCCATTGGAAAGGGAAGGGAAGAGAGAAAAGGAAAGGAAAGGAGGACGAGGGAAGGGAAGGGAAAGGAAAGGAGGAAGAGGGAAGGGAAAGAGAAGGAAGGAAAAGGAAGGGGAAAAAAGGAAAGGAGGAAGAGGGAAGGGAAGGGAAGGGAAAGCAAAGAAGGAAAGGAAAGGAGGAAGAAGGAAGGGGAAGGAAAGGAAAGGAGTAAGAGGAAAGGGAAGGAAAGAGGAAGGGAATGAAAGGAAGAAAGAAAGAGGGAGGGAACAGAGAGAAGGAAGGAAAATTGATAATAAAGTAAAGGAAAAGGGAAAAGAAAATACAGCATAATGATGATAATCCTTCTGGAATTAAAAAAAATCCAGTCCCAGAGAATAAATCCATTCCTTCCTTGATCGAATAACCTGCAGATAAATGAAAACTTCATCCTTTCTCCCAACAGATGCTTCCTCTCAGACTACACTGATCCCAATCACGCTTTGTTGGAGGATTCTGGGAGTTTATGGCCATCTGTCTTAAAATCACCAAAGTTGAGGAACACGGCTCTACTTCCAACCATTTTACGGTATGAAGCCTTTTTAATTTTAAGAACCATGAAAGTTTCTCTTCCCTCTCTTTTCCAAATCCAAGATGGTATTTATACTGCCTGGGAGGGGGCAGGAAAATGAGCTCATGTCCATCACTTCAGGCTGCATTCCAAATTTCAGGTTCATCTCCCTTTCTCTCTCTCTCTCTCTTCCTAAAATTAGTGCCAACGTGGGCATTGCCCACCTGAATTTCCTTTCCTTTGCATTGGGAAGAATGTGCTTCCAAAGGGTTTTAAGAGAAGGAACCAACAAAGTGTGTTTGACTGACCCACAAATATTAAGGAAGACACTATATCTACATATATGAATTCACCGCTAACACTGTTATAATGTACTAAACCAGAGGTCTCCAAACTCAGCAACTTTAAGACTTGTGGACTTCAACTCCCAGAAAATCTATTTATCTATCTAATCTACCTATCAAATTTATCAGTTGTGTATCTATCTAATCTATATTAAATTTATTGGCTCCATATTTATCTACTTACCTACTTACCTATCTAATCCATCCATCCATCCATCCATCCATCATCCTCTACTCAGCAAACATGATTTTTAAGTGAAGAGGAGGAAGGATGCCAGTCATTACAACATTTTCTCACACCCTGTTTCATGGTTTGCTTTGAACTTTTTTGCAAACGGCATCAAAATGCGTGCCAGAGCTCTGCCTTTGAAACTGGAATGTTCTGGATTCTTTTTTTTTTTTTTTTTTGGGTGGTGGTGGTGGTAAATCGTGCTACCTGTTTCCTGCATTTTCCCACAGTGGAAACTCTGCACGGTCCACGAGAAAATTACCCCTGGCCATCTTCTGCAACCCACTTTCTGTTTCCTGGATCTGTTTAAAGAGGGCTCCGTTAGCCAGACAGCTTCTCTCTGCACACCCTTTATGCAACGAATGATTATTTATAGCCATTTTTGAGTCTGGAGCGATGCAGAGCAGGTGGAAAAAGAATTCTGTTAACCGATCCCCAATAGATTTTCCAGCGTGATTTGCATCAACATTTTCCCCTCTGCATGCAAATCTTCCAGCAGAAACTGGAATGCAAGTGTCTGAGTCACACAGAGCTCTTCCTCGTCTTGCTTTGACAAAACAAAAAACAAAAAAACCCACCCCAAATTAACAAAAAACGATTGGCCCTAGTGCAGGGGTCCCCAAACTTGGCATCTTGTGGACTTTAACCAATTCTGACCAGTTTTGGAAAACTGGTAGTGGAAATTTTGAATAATTTGGAGAACCAGCCAATCCAACCTCTGTCTGATCCCGCCAACCCCATCTCTTCTCTGCCTCCCATTGAGTCCCAGATGATCGGCTGGGTCTCCTTTGGTTGCCCTGCACACGAGAATGGAGCTGGAAAGCAGGTTAGTGGGTGGGGAGGGAAGGGGGATTTTGCAGTATCCGTCCCTTGCCATGCCCACCAAGCCATGCAACGCCCACCAGACCACACCCACAGCAGTGGTGGGATTCAGTTTTTTTTTACTACCAGTTCTGCAGGCATGGCATGGTTGGCATGGCAGGGGAAAGATACTGCAAAATCTCCTTTCCCTCCCCCCCCCCCCCCCCCCCCCCCTTCCCCCCCCTTTTTCCCCTGGGGGGGGCCCACAAAAAAGGTCACCCAAAAACCTGGGACTTGGGAGGTGGAGAATAGATGGGGCGGGTCCAGTCAGAGGTGGTATTGGCCGGTTCTCCAAACTACTCAAAATTTCCACGACCAGTTCTCCCGAACCGGCTGAATACCACCTCTGGCCCATAGAACCGGTCGTAAAAAAATTTGAATCCCACCATTGACTTCAATTCCCAGAATTTTCCAGCCAGCTGGCTGGAGAATTCTGGGAATTAAAGTCCACAAGCCTTAAAGTGGCCAAGTTTGGAGATGTCTGCCTTAGAGAGAAGAAAAAACACAGAAATGTTGCAGACTGGTGAGTCTGTTTAAAACCCGCGATGGGCCTGAGGCAAGGTAGGTCGCAAAACGGAGCAAAATTCATTTCGCAAAATCTCTCACTTCACGACATAAATGTTGGACTCGATCGTGGTTGTACCTTGAGGATTACCTGTATAAAATTAGCCCTCTTAGAAGGAGCTAAAATTCCTGCCTGACCTCCGAAACCTTCTGCCTGCAAGGAATTTTGACACACAACCACCCAGGGTCACCAATCCATGCTTACCATTCCGAACAGACAGACAGACATACCTGGCATACATGTTTGGAAAGTCATCCGTGCCTCTAATCCCGTTTTGGACCAAGTTCCCTTGGCTGGAAGCTGTTACCTTTATAGCAAACCCCTAGGGTCAAACTTAGGGCAGGTTTTAAAAAAATAAAAATAAAACAGAGAATGAATCAGAGAGTCAAGAAAAATCTTTTTTTATTTTATTTTTAATTTTATATACTGGCTTCTATTGCTCCTATTCCCCTTCACCCTTTGTTATAGTGCAAAAATTGAAAAACACAAAATAAAGTGGACATTTTAACAGCACATAAATAAATCTGACACACATAGATAAATTAACACATAAACCCCTCCTCAAGGCATCTCCAATTTAGGGTGAATAAGCTGAGGATTTGCAACTTGGAGTAGTTTGTATTTCAACTGAGACAAGGAAGATGGGATTCCTTCCTTCCTTCTTTCCCTTCCCTTCCTTTCCCTTCCCTATCCATCCATCCATCCTGCTTGGCAACTGGTTCACATTTATGGCCATTTGCAGCATCCCGCCATCACAAAATGACCCATCATTTTCGGTGTTTTTGGACAGTTTCCAGTCTTTCTTTCTGACTTCCAGCCAACCGCCCCCACCCCAAACACCCACGGGTGAAAATGGGACAGCTGCCCAAAAAAAGCGACCTATAATTCAGAGCTCAGTTGTGATCATTAAATGGAAGACTACCTGTAATGCAATTCAGATGGGAAGTTGAAAGCTAGTTTTGAATTAAACTGGGGGGTGGGAGAAGCAAGGAAGTGAGTGAAAGGATAACCACTGCCAATTCCTTCGTGGTTAAGGCTACCTTATCCTCCATCATTGCAAAATCCAATGTCTTTGCTTGCTTTCAAATCTTACATTGAGGGTTGTAGTATCTCTCTTCCAAAGATGCCATCGAAACTGTGTAATAAAAAGGATGGCACCTTTAAGACTTGTGGACTTCAACTCCCAGAATTCAGAAGCTGCTTGGGGAAAAAGCAGGTATTTAAGGATAAATTACAGAAGGGCAAAAATCCCTGGCTAGGCATTTGTAATTAGATAAATTGGGAATATCTGATCCGTGGACCAGAAAGATTTTTAAAATGGATATTGCTTGGAGAAAGTCCTAGCTTTTCAGCTGCATCATCTTTTGCCTGAGTGTATCTCAAGCTTCGCCACTTTGAGACGTGTGGACTTCAACTCCCAGAATTCTCCAGCCAGCTATGAATTCTGGGAGTTGAAGTCCACGCGTCTTAAAGTGACCCAATAACATCATGCAAAGGAATTTTATCAACATCTCCCGATGCAACCATTTTCTACCCCACTCTGGCACAAACGGATGAGAAGGCCCCCATGGAGAACCTGCCCCACTGAAGGACCCCAAAAAGCAAAGTGAAGGCACTTATAAAACAAAACAAAATCAAACAAACACCATGAAAACAAATTTCCCAAAATGGATGCAGCGGATCAAACCCTGATACACGGTTCCCATTCCCACCCCATTACAGCAACCAGGATTTGCAAAACGATTTTTCTGGGTGGAAGACCGAGCACAATGCCAGATGAGCGAAGAAATACAGATTTACAGAAAATGTCTGTTGGAAACATCCTTTTTTAGCAAAAACGTCTTTGAAGCAAAGCCACGATGCCTATATAAATCTAAATCATGGATACAGAGAAGCCCAGCAAAGTTGCCTTTTGGATTCATCCTTGGTAGCAAGCAGGCCACGGTTTTGTTTTCATTTTTCGTTTTATTTTTTCAAATCATGGCTTACGAACAGTAGGATGTATTGGGACTTCATTGCCCAGAATTCCCAGCCACAGACATATGGGGTAGAGTATCGGAAGAAGTGGATCCATAACTGTGGTTTGCTGAACAAAATGTGGCACCAAGCATTGGAGAGTCTGTTTGATTGTGGCTTATCCAGCTAGGGAAGTTAGTTCACCAATTGCAGTTCGTAAAGCGGATCCACAGAAGGCCATGTTTTCATCGTGGCTTGATACATAAACCCCACTTCTGACCCCCCAAAACCTGGGGCTAATTTGAAGCAGATTCATATAAGGACTCTCCGAAGCTTGCGAGTTGGACGATCAATTCAACCTGTCCCAACCTGGTCCAGTGTTGTTGCAAACTGGCCAGTGATCATCACAATGAAACCAGTGACAAAATAAATAAACTGACACACAAACAAACAAAAACAAAAACAGAAGCAGCGAAGTGGTAACTGGTAGAATAAAACCAACGAGAAGCATTGGCTGACTTACAAGAGCCTTCATGTCGTAGCTTCTCCCACAGAATTCTCATTTTTTTGCACCCAAAATGGCAAAGACAAAGAGATCAGCCATACACAGAGGCATCTTATCTTCAAGCAACTTCCTTTCCTCTCTCTCTCTCTCTCTCTCTCCCCCCAACCAATATTTTTTGCTGAGTAGCTGGCATCCAAGCTGGGCTTTGTAGTCCAAACCCCATCCAAAGGGAGAGAACAGTACAACAGCTAGAAGCTTTTCAAGGCAAGTCCTCAAACATAGTGCATTTTCTTGCTTTCAAAATAATCCTTCCCCGCTGAAGTGCCGCCGTGTTACTCTCCACGAGAATTGTTTCTTTTCGACCGCCTTCTTAGTGCTTTGAGAACAAAATCCAACATAATGCAGTTAATATTATGTAAGTTTCACACTCCCTTCCAAGGAACAAGCTTGGCAGGATAATACTCTGAAATCAGACAATACTCTGATTTTTTTTTTTGTTTTTTAGACAGGAATTGTTGGGACAAGGCTCTGGAACAAAACTCTGGCCCGTTGTGATGCCAAAAAGACGAGATGCCAAGTTGGTCCATCCAAAAGGAAGGCTGTAATTAGGCCACTCTTGGTTAATCCACCAGGATAGTTTTTTTCCCCCACAAAAGTTTTCCTTCCGTAGATTCCAGCCACGGTTTTGGCTCACTGCAGATTAAACAAAGCTCAGCCCTGCCGTTTTCTGCCCTGAAAACCCTCCAATTTAAATAATAATAAGTAAGGGGAATAAATAGTGAGAAGGCAGGCTGGAAGGGAGTAGATTGGCTGGCAAATAAATTATTAAAGCCCCCACCCACCCATTATCAGAACTCTTTAACAACTCAAACGAGAAAGCAGTGAAGGAAATGCTACTGGCGCACCCCGAACTATAAAATCTGTAGGCCAGACAAGGAACAATGGATGGAAACTGAACAAGGAGAGGTTCAACCTGGAAATAAGGAGAAACTTTCCGACAGTGAGAACAATCAACCCATGGAACAGAAGTTGCCCTCCGATGTTTGTGGGAGCTTCATCCCTGGAGGCTTTCAAGAAGAGATTGGACCGCCATCTGTCAGAAATGGTGCAGTGTCTCCTGCTTGGGTGGGTGGTTGGACTAGATGACCTACAAGGTCCCTTCCAACTCTGATTAATCTGTTAAAATCAACTCCACGGAGTCCACAGTAGACCCCCCCCCCACTTTTCCCAAATCACCAAACAACTTTGACCAAATTCTTCCTGGTTCAGATGAAGAGCCAAGCCACCCCGTGGAGACAGCTCCAGACACGTGTCGGGAAAGATACTAGTAAGATGTCTGAATGGGTGGCCTACAGATGTAGAGAACATGGGAGAGGCCCTGTGGAACATCTCAGCCCTGTTTTGGCGTTATAAGGCATCCTTTCGCGAGACACCAAGGTGAGAGGCCTGCTTCCGCCCCACACACCTTCAACTGTGTACTGTTAGGTTTGGTAAGAAGTTTTTGGTGAATTGTGATATTCACAACTTAAGGTTCTGCAAGTTGGCACGCACCGCCTACGTGAAGAACTCCAGGGTTGGCGTCATTGTCTGAGCTCTTGGTGGCATCTTGATTTTTGCCCGTAACCAATTTCATAGTCCTTTGCATGAGATGGATCCAGTGATCCGATGTCCAATTGTGGAACTCTAAGGTTGTGGAGTCTGGCCGACGAGAAACCAGGCAGCATTGGTCTAGTTGTGATGAGATCAACAATGGACGTGCAGAGTCCATTGCTCATCTTCTCTAGTAGGCCTTTTTTTAAGGAGACTCCCCTCTTGGAGCTGAACCAGAGGTGGGCCCTCCCCAGGGAAAGTCTCTGGGTGCAGCACCTCTCCTTCAGAGAGATCGGCTTCCGGAGGGGCCGGACCAAGCCGGCTTCGCGCTCCGACAGACGCTGCAGTCCAGGCGAGGCGGGGAACGGCAGGGTCCTTCGTCAAAGACTCGTCGAGGACACCGACAGGGTGGGCGAAGATGGGGGTGGGAAGTTGAGGAGTTCCAGCACTGCCACCCCCACGCTGCTGCGCCGAGTGAACATGCACGAGGCTGCCACCCACTTGTTGGTCCGTGGGTTGTACTTCTCGATGGAGTTGAGGCTGGAGCTGCCGTCATTCCCGCCCACAGCGTAGAGCCAGCCTTCCATGGCCACCAAATCATGGGTGCTTCTATAAAAAGAAGAAAAAAGAACGTACTTAGGAGGGAGTGTAGAGTTCCCTGAAGCAGGAGAAAGCCTGGCTATGGCAGTGGGCTCAGTGGCTAAGACGCTGAGCTTGTTGATCAGAAAGGTCGGCAGTTCGGCGGTTCGAATCCCTAGCGCCGCATAACAGAGTGAGCTCCCGTTCCTTGTCTCAGCTTCTGCCAACCGAGAAGTTCGAAAGCATGCAAAAAAATGCAAGTAGAAAAATAGGGACCACTTTGGTGGGAAGGGAACAACAAATTCTATTTGTTTCCTGACTTCCTTCTGCTAAAGTGGTTGGGCTTCAACATTGAAAGAAGGGCAGATCTGGTGGGAACTAGAGAGGACCCAACTGTTGGGATGCCACGATCTTTGGGGCGTTGCTCCCTACCTACGGATGTTCATGGGGGCCACGCTTTCCCACGTGTTGGTTTTGGGATTGTAGCGCTCCACCGAATTAAGGCAGCTGGTCCCATCGTTCCCTCCGGCCACATACAGCATCCCTTCCAGGACGGCCACCCCTGCGCTACTCCGGCGGCTCAACATGTTGGCAATTGGGGTCCAGGTGTTGATCTGGCAGAGGAGAGAGAAAGGAGAATTAAGAGAGAAAAAAACCTCTCAGCTTCCAAAAAGAAAAAAAATCAGCTTCCAAAAAATCCTCTCCTCCTTTTTTAGAGTTGTAAGAGATACATCTGAGGATCCTGAGTTTCTTCAGACCTTTCTTTTCCTTCTTTCTTTTTCTTTTTTCTTTCTTTCTTCCTCCCTCCCTGTTTCTTTCCTTCCTTCTTTCCTCCCTCCCTCCCTTTCTTTTCTTTTTTTTCTGTTTCATTGATTCATTCTTTTTTCTTTTCATTTTCTTTTTTTTTCCTTTCTTTTTTCCTTCCTCCCTCCCTCCATGTTTCCTTCCTTCCTTCTTTCCTCTTTCTTTCTTTCTCATTGATTCATACATTCTGTTTTCTTTTTTTCATTTTCTTTCTTTTCTTTCTTTTTTCTCCCTCCCTGTTTCCTTCCTTCCTTCTTTCCTCCTTCCCTCCTTCTTTCCTTCTTTGTTTCATTGATTCATACATATTTTTTTCTTTCTTTTTTCTTTTCTTTTTCTTTCCTTTTTTGTCCGTCCTTCCTTCCTTCCTTCCTTCCTTCCTTCCTTCCTTCCTTCCTTCCTTCCTTCCTT
>BLBF01000057.1:4803523-4818860 GCA_015471245.1 Laticauda colubrina
ATATACATATACATATACATATACATATACATATACATATACATATATATATATGTATCACAACTATAATGATGTATATACACACTCACACACAAACAATATGTGCTTAGTGGACAGCTTACTGTCTGGGTCAATTCGTTTACATAGTAATAGCTTAAGTGCCTAATTTCTACCCTTTTTATCCAACCATTGACAAAACAAGTCCGAGTTCCAAAATATTCTGTGTCTTTCTTTTTCTTTTATCTCCCGTGTAATAAGTGCTATTATTGGGGGGCTGGACTAAATGACTTCCAAGGTCTCCTTAAAAACAATAATAATAATAATAATAAAAAACCCTCTTGTTCATTCTGTTTAACTGTTAACCGGGCGCCCGCGGAGCCCGGCTTAAGGGGCAGGAAGTTTCTCCGCTCACGCCGGTGAACCTGAAAGCCAATCCGGCCGGCTGGGCTGGGAACTTCCCTCCTGCTTTTCTCTCTTTCTCTCTCTCTCTCTCTCTTTCTCTCTCTCTCTCTCGCTGCTCAGTTGCATTGTGGGAGAGGAAGTGCCTGGATTTCCCACGTTGTTGCAGCTGCGGAGGGGGAAAAAAGCAGCCCCGCCAGCATGGCCACAGACGCCACGAAAAGGTCAGGACGCTTGCAAAGCCAGTCCCAGGGCGTCCTCGCGGGTCCGGCCCTTGCAAGAGGGGGAGGGGAGGGGGGCTAGGAGCCCTTGTGGGATTGAGGGGGGGGGAGGGGCTGGGAATCGGTGTTATGACGAAGCAGCCCCGCAAACACGTGAGAATGAGGAATTGGGTTCGTTTCCTTCATTGGTTTGCGCGCATTCGGTTGCAAAGCGAAGGAAGAGACGCATTGGGTTGCATGGCGTTTTGCGTTGGGTGCCAGCCTTCAGGAACACGTGGCAGTGCCATGTCCCATCATTCCCCCAAGTTGGGAAGCCTAGGCATCCGACCCGAAGCTTGCAGAGCGTGTGAATGCATGTTCTCCGGACTCTGGGGTTGTGTGGTGTGGCGTAAAAGGCAGAAAACTATGCTGGCTGAGGAATTCGGGGAGTCTGAAGCCCACAAGTCTTAAAGTTGCCAAGTTTGGGGAGCTCTGCTGTAAAGAAAAGGAGAATTCGGGGTGACATAATAGCAGCAATCCAATCTTTGAGGGACTCCCATTAAAGAAGAGAGGGTCCAAAGCACCAGAAGGCAGGAGAAGAAACAAAGGAGGGAAACTAACCAAGGAGAGAAGCAAGGAGTAATTAAAGAGTAACTTCCTTAACAGGGAGGACAATTAACCAGTGGAACAGTTTTGCCTTCCAAAGTTGTGAGTGCTCCATCACTTGAGGTTTCTAAGAAGAGACTGGGCTGAAATGGGATAGACTTTCCTGCTTGAGAAGGGGGCTCGACTAGAAGACCTCCCAGGTCCCTTCCACCTCTATTCTAATTGTTGGAAAGGATAGACCTGGAGAAGGAGGTCTGATGGGATTCAGTCAGGTGGCTTTTTGAAATTTTGTTATCAAATACAGCTAGGATACTATTACCAAATCACCTGATTTGTTTTTTTTCAATTTGAGAAGCCCTGAGTTCAAGTGCTGCCTTAGCTATGAAAACCTCCCTGGGTGTCTTTGGGCCAGTCACTCTCTCTCTAAGCCCAACCCATGGCACAGGGTTGTTGTAGTAGTAGGTAAAACAGGAGGTGGAAGGTGTGTGTTGGTTGTGTCATATACCCTTGAGGTATTTGTCAAAATAAAGGGTGGGATATAAATAAGGCAATAAAAGGGGGTTTTTAGAAGTGTTGCATTCATATGGTCCAAATACAAAACATTTGCTAGATACTATTCATCTTTTGATTAAAAAGCCAAGGCCTGCATTAAAGTAAAAAAAATCTTTATGATGTACCAATTTTGTTTTAAAGAATGCTACAGCTGTTTGTTTTCTCTTAACACAATTTTGCAGCTTAACTCCCTTTTTTAATATAAAAAAAATAGAAAATATATATTCCCAACAATCTGCTAACTAGAAATAAATTACAAACATATTGTTTTGTTTATTGCATGTCAACAGCTGTGAAATTAGCCTTTGTGTATGTTAAAACAAAACCACCTTGGGGGCCTTTTAAAATGGTTCCATTAAAGGCAAGTTTAAAAAAATACCCTTTTAAATTATAATGTGAAGGTCTCAACCTAATTTATCACATCCTAACTTGCTGGCTTGGGAGGAACAATTAGATAATGAGCAACACCAGGAGATTTTACCCTGAAGGCCACAGGTGGTGCTTAATTGGGAGCAGGTAGCTTTACAGCAGTTTCTGAGGGAACTTAATTTTTATTTTTCTAAAAAATTGATTTTTAAAAAATGTAAAATGTAGGCTGGCTTCTGAGGCAACTTAATTTTTATTTTTCTAAAACATGGATTTTAAAAAAATGTAAAATGTAGGCTGGCTTCTGAGGCAACTTAATTTTTATTGTTCTAAAAGGATTTTTTAAAAATGTAAAATGTAGGCTGGCTTCTGAGGCAACTTAATTTTTTTTTTTAAATGATTTTTTTTAAAAAGTGTAAAATTTAGGCTGGCAGACTTAAAATATTGGGAAACAATTCTAAGTAAACCAGAAAGATAATATTTTAATATTTTAATGTCATTAATATTTTAATGTCATTTTTGGCTGTAGAGACCGATCACCACCATGTCACTATTGATAAACTGAGGACTAAAAGGCCATTTTTAATATTTTCTCTCTTTTCCTGTCCAGTTTTGAAAGCCCCTGTTTAAAAAAGCAGAAATACCATTTTTTAAACCTGTTGTTGTAATTTGTGGGCCGAAGAATTTTGAGGCACTTTTGGTGAATTCAATTTGGGGAACAGAATGATTTCAGGGAGACACTTAAGAGTGATAGGTGCAAATGTGTGGGTTTATTTCATTTATTTATATTTATTTAGTCACCACAGTGGCTCTGGGCAGTTAAATGGGATTCAGAACTCAGGAGAAGCAAGCTGGTAACAATACCCCTAATAATGAATTGTTATAAATAAATTATAAATCATAGATGATTACTTAATATATTATAAAGGAATTCAGGATATTTGTTGATAGTGTTTTGCCTTCAATTTATTTTCTTGCATTTATCAAACTACTATAGCTACCCATCTCATGGATCTGACTTTGGGTGGTATACAATTAAAGCAAGTGTGAAAAACAGCCTTAAATTTTCATTGTGTATTGGTGTTTGCATAGTCTTAAAATTTTCTCATGTGTAAATAGTGTCACTAGTGTGAAATTAACTTGGAAATGGGGCAAAGCATTTATAACATGCATTGGCCTTTGTAAATGAGACCATCAATAAACAAAAATGTATTGTTTATTTATCTATTTTGTAATTCTCTCTCTCCTTTTCAGAAGCAAAAAACTGGCTGACTTGAGTGTGGATGAGTTTTTAACTTCAGGATTTGATTCTGACTTGGAAGATGATTTGATAGAAGATACTCCAAATTCTGGGGAAGATGAGAAAAGAAAGTTACCTTCAAAACCTGACAGCAAAAAGAAAGCGGGATGTAGTTTGATACCAGGGGAAAGGTGAGTGGGTGGATGGATGGATGGATGGATGGATGGATGGATGGATGGATGGATGGATAGATAGATAGACAGACAGATAGATAGGACTGCTGGATGGGTGGATGGATGGAAATAGATACCGCTGGATGGATGGATGGATGGAGGAACAGAGGATGGATGGATAGATAGATGATAGACAATGATGTATGGCTGGATGAAGGGGTGAGAGGGAAGGAGGATGGATGAAGGATGGATGGTTGGATAGATAGATGATGGATGGAGGTAACTAGATATTGTGGATGGAGGGATGGATATATAGACAAATAGACGGATGGATGGATGGATGCTTGAAGAGGTGAAAGGGAAGGATGGATGGATGGATAGATGATAGATATGGGTAGCTAGATATTATGGATAGATAGACAGATGGTGGTGAATGGATGGGTGAAGGAGTGAAAGGGAAAGAGGATAGAAGGGTGGATAGATGACGGATATAGGTAGCCAGATATGGATGGAGGGATGGATAGATAGATATGATAGATCGATAGCTTTTAAACTATGTACCTAGGAATCTCAATTTGGAAGCTGACTAGATGAGAGGATGGAAGACCAGGCCAAATTTGCCTTGTCTCCATTGTCTTTCCTGATAGAAAATGAGAATGGATTTCCTCTAACACAAGGATCTTCAAACTTGACAAGTTTAAGACTTGTGGACCTCAACTCCCAGAATTCCTGAGCTAGCTTGGACTGGAGGAGGAATTCTGAGGGTTGAAGACCACAAGTCTTAAAAGCTGTCAAGTTTGAAGGCTTCCCTGCTCCCTCCCCCCAAAAAACATGCTTTTCAACCTTGCCAGTTTTAAGATAGGTGGATTTCAACTCCCAGAATGCCCTGTCCAGCCCTTTGGCTTTCAAGATAGACTCAAAAAGGACACCCACACACAGAACGAAAGCTGTTTCCTGGGAGGGAAGATGAAAACTCAAGCCAACCATACTCTTTGCGCGTCATTGGGAGCCTAGTGGGTGGGGAATTCTGGGAGTTGAAGTCCACGCTTCTTAAAATTGGCAAGGCTGAGAAACGCTGCTTCTCTTGTGGCCTGCTTCCTATTAACAATTTTGAAAATCAGGATTTTTTATTCATGCTTTCTAGGAAGCAAAAACTCCTGATCTTTCTCTTCTAAGCAGATCCCGCCATATAGCACTACGGAATATGTAGGATTGGTTAGCTTTTTTAAAAAAACATCTTCCTGGCTGGATATATAGATATATAAGCTTAAATTCCTTAAATCCTTCTGTGTTGTGCAGGAAAGTAAAGAAAGGTCATGCTTCAGTACATAAAGACCAGCTCTCTCGCCTAAAGGAACGAGATCCTGAATTTTACAAGTTCCTGGAAGAAAATGACAAGACTTTGCTTAATTTTGATGAATCTGACAGTTCTGATGAAGAGGAAGATCATCATGTGTTGCCTGAAAAATTAGAGGTAATTAATTATATGTATAAATATACATACATACATATATACACACACACACATACATGCACATTCTCTGTCCCCCTCTGTCTCTCTACCTGGTTTCCCTTACTTTACTACAAAACTGATTGGGCTTAGTTTTTGAGGAGGAAAATAAGGGGGGAGGGAAATTGTGCCTCTGCCTACCAGCATCCATTGGTATTCATCTCTGGCTTGCATCCTGTCAATGTGTGGGAGAGTTGAGGGCTGTTTGGAAACTGAAACAGTATTTGCTGCCTGAGCAAGGAGACAGCAAGGAGCCTGGGCGTGGCTTAGCTCAACTGTGTACTAAAGTTGCTTGGTGCTGTGAAACTAAAACTGAAACTCCTCTGCTTGTGTTCTGCATTTGGAAGAGATTTCTTTTCAGGTGGGGAGGGGGAGTAGAACACCTTAGCTTCAGAGTGTGTTAATAATAATATAGGAAATAGTAATGGTCATTTGGAAAAATCCTTTCTTAGTGAGCACCTAGAAGCTAAGAGGAATATACCTGCCAAATTTCAAGTTCTGGAGGTTTTGTGATGATGCACAAGTGATATTTCACTTTTATATACAGATAACTAAACAACAGGAATCACTTGACTGCTCTTGCTACCTCTCTGATCCCATTAGAATCCAGCTTAGTTAATACTTGGATCTCCTATAAAGTTGTAGGACTATAGAAATAAAAATAATTAAGATCAGAGAAACCAATTTCTTTTTATTCCCAAGATAACTTCATGACTGTATCCCTGTGTCACACATTTCAGGCTAAATGCTTTTTTTTTTTTAAATTTTGACAGGAAGTAACTGATGAAGAAGATGATGAAGAAGAAAAAACAGCTAAACGGAAAAAAATGGATTTCATCACCGTGTCATTGAAAATGGTAGAACACTGGAAGGAAGCTGCAGAGGTAAGAGAGATATTAAAAAAAAAAAAAAAACCGTTCTTTAGGAGCTGCAAATGAGGCTGATTAAATATAGAAAGTCATGCCCAAAATAAAGTTAAACTTGATTTTCTCTGTCTCTTTCTAACCATAGTATATAGAATAGAATAAAATAGAATAGAATAAGAAATAAGAAATTATGGAATGGAATGAAGAATAGAATAGAGTAGAAATAGAGTAGAATAGAGAATAGAATAGATTATATTGTTGGTATTCAATTCTGTTCTCTATTCTATCTTGCATTCTATCCTATCCTGTCCTATCCTGCAGTATATTTTCTACTCTACTCTCTGTTCTATTCTATTTCTATTCTATTTCTATTCTATTCTGTCTTGTGTTCTATCCTGTTCTGTCCTATCCTATCGTATCTTACTATCTCCTCTGTATTTTATTTTAAAATTAATTCTATTAACTTTTTTTTTTTATTCCACACAGAAGAAACTCACTCCTAGGGTCTTCCATGAAATTACTCAAGCTTTCAAAGCCTGCGTGGTCACCGCCAAAGGGGAATCGGCAGGGCCGGATTCTGGCAAGTTCAAAGTCACAGACAGCACAGGTAAATCTTCCCAGAACTGGGCTAGCTTTGATGATGATGATGATGATGATGATGATGATGATGATGATGATGATGATGATGATGATGATAATAATAATAATAATAATAATTAATAATAACAACAACAACAACAATAATAATAATAATAGATGAAAGAAACACATTCCATCTTCGTTGATACTTTGCCCCAAGTCGTTGGTTTGCTATAGCTGGCCTTGATTAAGTGGTGAGTGTGGGCACGTTGATTTGTTTAGATTTGAGACCCCTTATTGATTATAGATGACTAGATTGAGTCTGTCATATGCACCTCTATAACGGTCTGGTTTGGTTCTGCAACCCAACAAGACAGACACAGACTTCAGAGAGTAATTAGGACTGCAGAAAAAAAAAATCATTACCAACCTGCCTTCCATGGAGGACCTGTATCCTGCGTGAGTCAAAAAGAGGGCTGTGAAAATATCTACAGACCCCTCACATCCTGGACATAAAACTGTTTCAACTCCTACCTTCAAAACAACACTAGAGTAAATGATATGTTATAATTGATTATTATAGGATGAATTATAATATGAATTAAAATTAGTAAAAATTGAGAGTTGCTCTAAAGGATAATGTGGATTTGAAATTAAAGTAATGATGATGTTATAATAATATAAAACAGCATGGAAAGTTTAATGTAATATGAATGTAAATTTAAATCTAAGAGGAAAAGACTGTAGATTTTGTGCACAAGAAATATAAACCAACACACTGTATAATTGAAAGAAGGTTTTATTTGTTGTTTTATGTTTATGTTTATGTTGTTAAAAATTAAAATACTTTAAAAAAGGGACTACCTGTATACCAGTATTTCTCAATCTTGGAAACTATTTATTGCTTGATTGCTTATTGTACCCTATGACTACCATTTAGTGTCATACCTTATGATTCTCGATTCTTGACAAATGTATCTTCTTTTATGTATACTGAGAGTATTTACACCAAAACAAATTCCTTGTGTGTCCAATCACAATTGGCCAATGAAGTATTCTATCTATCTTTAAGATAGGTGGACTTCCAACTCCCAACATTCCCCAGCCACCTCTTAAAAGTTGCTGGCATTGAGACAGGCAGTTGTATATAAAAGAGTTCTCTCTCACAATTGCTAAATTCATTGATAAAATGTCTCTATTGTTTCCCCCCATCTCCTGTTTAGTCTTCAACACAATTGTCTCCTTCTGTGTTCGTGACCTCTTCGTTCTTGTGCAAAAACTGCTTCAGGTGAAGCCTGCAAAAAATAAATCAAAGTAAGTTTACTTTTTTTTGTTTTATTCACATTTATTTGTTCTTTATTCTTCCTATCTAGGAATTTGCCCACCATGCAACATTGACTGTTCCTTCAATTCCCAATGTCCCTTTTTAAATCCATCCTGAGCAGAATAGTTTTTTAAACTATAAATTTAGAAAACTATACATCCCTGTGGGCATGTGATCAAAATTTGAATCTTGGCAATTGACTCAATTAACTCCAGTGACTCATGTAACAATTCTGGCAAATGTTATAAAACGGGGAAAAATTCACTTAACAACTATCTTGCTTACTGATGGAAATTTGGGGCTTAATTGTCATATATCGAGAAGTACCTGCAGTTTATTTAAAGCTGCAGCAGCTTTATTAACCCTGCCTGTTGAATTGGCTAATTCGAGTTCTTTTATGGCCTGGTTTGTAGATTGTCAACTCTGTTTACCATTCAGTATGCAGAGGCATAGAAATAGAATGAATGAGCTGGAAGGGACCTTGGAGATCTTTCAATATTTCAGATAGTCTAGAGAAGTCTAGACTTTTCTTAAAAGCCTCCAGTGATGGAGCGCCCAAAATTTCTGCAGGCAGAGCTGTTCCACTGGTTAATTGTCCTGACTGGTAGGAAGTTTCTCCTTAATTTTAGGTTGCTTCTCTTCTTGATGAGTTTCCATCCATTGTTTCTTGCCTTATCTTCTGGTGTTTTGGAGAATAATTGAGCCCCTCTCTTCTTTGTGGCAGCCCCTCAAATATTAGAATACTGCTAATCACCCCTAATTCTTCTTTTCTTTAGACTAACCAAACCCAAATCCTGCAGCCATAAAATAAGTTAATCTTATTCCCAGGACGAGGAATTGATTTTCGGTGTTAAAACCAAAGGCCTAAATGCATCTTGTGGTGTTACCGCTGTTGCTAAAACCCCCCAGAATAATTTGCAAAATAACTAAATTTTCTAAATTGAATTTTCCATTCGGACAGCAAAGGCAAGCAGTTGGTTAGAGGACAATTAATCCCTTTCAAGCTGGCATGTGGGTGGTAATTTGCAGCTATCTGATCCACAGAGCATCGTGGGCACTCAGAGGTCTGGATAATAGTACATCTTTATACATGGCTTGCTTTGCATGTGACCTTAGCTGACCGCTACTTTTGGCTGAATTTCTGAGCTGGGTCCACATGATAGTTAGGGACACTGCACATCCTTTTCAGGACCCGTTTTCCTCGTTACCTTTTGGGAGGGGGCTTTGTGATACCCGAAGCAGACTATCCAGATTCAGGTTTGTTCCATAGAGCATCAACCTTGTGAACTCCTCAAGTTTCTCTTTTCCGCTGTGTATTCTAAATGGACAGTGATTAAAGTGTATATACCCTGTTTCCCTGAAAATATGACCTACCCTGAAAGTAAGCCCTAGCTTGATTTTTTACACATGCGCCCAATTTAAGCCCTATCCCTAAAATAAGCTTCAGTTAAGATCCTGCCCACTCCAGAGTGCAAGGGTAAAAATTGCTTAATGGATGGGAGTAGTGGAGCTGGCCTACTACTTATCTTTGGACAGTTGTAGCCAGGCCTCGCACCCTCCGACACCTGCCTTGCCGACCCATTTCTTCTGCAGCCGGCAAAGCTGGCCAGGCTTTCCTGAAGGCCTCTGTCGCTGATAAGAAAGCTCTGGATCAATCCAGAGCTCTTATTGGCTGCAGAGGCCTTCAGGAAAGCCTTGCCAGCCACAGAAGAAGTTCCTGAAGGCCTCTGACAATGAAAAGGAGGCCGAAGGTGATGCACGCAAGTGAGGTTAGTCAGTGGATCCCCTGAAAATAAGACCTGGTGCCTTTTTTTGGTGGCAAAAGAAAAAGACAGCGTCTTATTTTGGGGAAAACATGGTATATATGTATGGGTGCAGGTATATATTTATTTTCTACCTTGAATTTTAAATGCATCACAGGCAAGAACCTTTCCTGTTTGAACAGCAACTAGCCCAGTTGAAATTCAGTCATCTCCTATCAGAAATGACAGCTTTCGAATTCACATATTTGCTGTACTACATCTTGTCTTCATTAATTGATTTAGGTTAGTCTTGCCTTCCTCCAGTCCATTGTGGAGCAAGTTACGATTGGACATCAAAATGCACTTGGGCTGTACCATTCAGGTGAGTTTAAGTGAGGGTCAAATTTGGTCTTTTTTTTTATATATATATTGGGCATATCTCTCTGTCTTTGGAAGATCTTTTTTTATCCATATAGAAGAAAATATTTGTAAGTCAGGTGTGATTTGCAGGTTCCTATTTGAGCTTGGTGGTTTTCTTGCAGATGTTTCAACTACCAAACTAGGTAATGTCATCAGTGCACTGAGGCAGGAGCTGGGCTGGCAGAGTGGTTGGAATGCAGCATTGCAGATTTACTCAGGGTTGACTCAGCTTTTCATCCTTCCAAGATCAGAGAAATGAAGATCCCAGATTGTTTGGGGGCATATGCTGATATTTGTAAAGTGCTCATTGTTGTAAAGAAAAAAGGAGCAGTATGTAAGTCTTAAGTGCTAATGCTATTGGTAATAAAATGTCTGCAAGAAAACCACCAAGCTCAGAGAATAACATGGACTCCACTGGTTTTTTTTTCTTCCCTGTTTCTAATGAAAGAGCATTGGACAGAGAGAAAATCCCCAGCGAGTCCATAGTTTGACTTTCAACTGGTAGGAGTCGCAGAAATGCAACATTTAAAAAACCATAGTTAAACAGGGCAGGAGGGATGTCTATGCAGATTCTCAGTCATCCAGGCCATGATTGTTCCAAAGGTGCTTTTTCAACAGGTAACTGGACTTCCTTTGTTTTTCCTTGAAGACATTTTGCTTCTCATCCCAGAAGCTTCTTCCTGTCATGCTCCCGTCAGAATCTGAATCCAAAGAGGAAGACAAACAGTTGACAGGGAACGGGAAAGTGGCTTCATTGACTATGGAGGAAATTGGGGAAGGGCAAAATCAGGCTGGACAGAGCAGGGGAGAGGTAGAACAAGGGAAAGGGGGGGTCAAAGGAATACTAAGGCCTACCCCCTCCTCATCTTAGGGCATGCAGGAAAGAACGGAGGAGAGCAATGTGGGTTCTGTGGTTTACGGGGGAGGAAAGGGCCCTGATTCCCTTCACAAGGCAACCTGGGGATGGAGTTTAGAGACAGTTGGGAGTGGCGTTCGTCGGGAACAAAATCTGAATTCATCTAGTATGGTGAGTTTTAGCCTGTGTTCCTGGTACTCCTCCTGTCTGTGAATTATTGCTGTGCTTCTGTGTGCTTATCTGCCATGATGGAATTATTGGACTCATTATTTTGCCCTGCTGGAGTGATTGATTGCAATCATTCTCCTTACAGTGTTTGGGACTGGAGTATCTACAGCCAGAGGCTCTTGCAGGTTCGTGGGAGAGCTTTTCTTCAGCTGGAGAGTAACCAGGACATTGGGAGCAAAGTTGGAGCAAATAAAGGGACTGATACCTATTATCTGGCTGTGTTGCCTTTATGCCACACCCTGATTCATCACATTTCTGTTCTGACTGAATTCTTCCATTTGCCAGCGTTCAGGCAGAACGGAAGAAGCTTCTTGGATGAGAAGTGAAATGTCTTCAAGGAAAAAGCCCAGTTGCCTCTTGAAAAAGCACCTTTGGGACAGGGGGGAGCGTAGGCGATTTGAAATTGCTCAGCCTTTCAACCATATTGATGAAAATTTTGTCTTTTTTTTTTTTCTGCAGCTTCTGTCGTGTTTAACCCGGACCTCAGTAACAATAGCTGTTCTTCAGCACATCAGTGCCATTGTGCCTTATTATTTAAGCTTCCCCAAACAGTCTCGCATGCTAATTAAGGTAAGGTCCATAGCAGGGCTGGATAGAAAGTGCAGGAATAAGATTTAAAGTTGGATTCCCCCTTATTCAAATTGGGTGCCCTGGCTTTCAGTCCTAGACAATGGGTTCCACAGCAAACTTTTTTTGGCTTAGGTTTTTTTTTTAACTTAATTAGATCTTTATTCCACTTTTATTATTTTAATCAATATCTTAAGGTAATAAGTGTATTCATATTCTCCAATGGGACATATCCATAGCCAAGAGTCATCATTCATGCTCTTCAGTTAGAATTTTGCCCAGCAGAAACTTCAGTCACCTAGTTACTATCTTTGAAAACATTTATGGAATGCACTTCTAGTTTTGCAAGCTTTAAAAAGACCAGAGAAATATTTTATGAGTTGACATTAAAATTACCTGGTCATTTGCTAAAGCAAATCTATACAATGAAGAGGACATTCTTTTAAGTTTTCAATCTTGGCAACTTATGGACTTCAACTCCCAGAATTCCCCAGCCAGCATGCTTTAAGATGTATGTACTACTGGGAAATTCTTGGAATTGAACTCCACACATTTTATAGTTGCCAGGGTTAAGAAATGCTGTTTCAGGCCATAAAAAGGCTTGAAATTTAGTGGCATTGCCTTGATTGGCACTTGGGGGGAAAAATGCAACTCTAGAGGTGTCTCATTCTGAAAGCAAAACAAACATTGAAAATAACTTATTTTTTCTTCTTTCATTAAGCAAATTATTCGACTCTGGAGCACAGGCGATGAAGTTGTAAGAGTTCTAGCTTTTTTGATAATCAACAAAATCTGCCGGTATAAACAGGACGCTTATTTACCTTCTGTTCTAAAGGTAAGGTTAATAGATTAATGGAAGGGACCTTGTAGGTCATCTAGTACAACCACCTGCCCAAGCAGGAGACCCTTACACCATTTCTGACAAAGGGCAACTGAAAACCCATAGACTATACATTCATTTTCAGGCTGGATCAGTATTTCCCCCCTTACAAAATTAAAAACTTCAGGCAAAATTTTGCACAATAGTGTCCTCATTTATTACTGTTTTTGATTTGACAAATGAAAGTCATAGCTCTTACGAAGGCATTTTTCCAAGTTTTGTTGGGTTTTTTGAAAAGAAGCATTGTGCTTTCAACACAAGATGTTTTGCTGGCGGTCCAGTTTTGCTGTTGTGTATTTGGAAGCTCAGTTGTTGGCTTTCATTCTCAGCTATCCATACTTAATGACTGTCTCGCTTAGTGACTTAAATTTTGGGCTCTTTTGTAATCATAAATTGAGGACTACCTGTATATCTCAAACTAATGGAATTTTTCATATTCACTTACCGAACTGAATCGAAACATGGTGTGGTTTATGTCATAACTGCGCCTTGGTCTTTTGTAAAAAGATACCCCTTGAAATAACAGATAGCCCTCATCATAAAACTACAAAACCTTCAGCTCAAAATTTCTGTTGCTAAATGAGACATTGGTTTAGTACAAGGGTCTTCAAATTTGGCAAGTTTAAGACTGGTGGACCTCAACTCCCAGAATTCCTGACCGAACATGACTGGAGGAGGAATTCTGGGAGTTGGAAGTCCATAAGTCTTAAAGCTGTCAAGTTTGAAGATCCCTGGTTTAGTGAATTTTGAGTTAAGTGAATATGAAAAACTCCATTATTTTGGAGTTATACAGGTAGTCCTCAATTTATAACTACAAAAGAGCCCAAAATTTAGGTCACTAATCAAGAGAGTCGTTAAGTGAGGATAGTCAATAGATGACATCCTCCCAAAATAAGGCCTGGTGTCTTTTTTGGTGGCCCAAAAGCCATAAGATAGGGTCCTATTTTCAGGGAAACACAGTAGTTGGATGAAACCATTTATGAATTCAGCTTCTGCAGCTGCCCACCTCAAAACAAGTGACTGGCCAGCCACCATCAGCATCACCCAAATTCTCTGCTTTTGTCTTCCTTTTCCCTGCTAGCAAATGTACATTTCCTATGTCAAGAATTCGAGATTCACCTCTCCTAATGTCCTCCCACTCATCAACTTCATGCAACGGACGCTGATTGAGATGTACGCTCTGGATCCCGCTGTGTCTTACCAGCAGGCCTTCATATACATCCGTCAGCTGGCCATCCACCTGCGTGGGGCTATGACTATCAAGAAGAAGGTAGGTTTATCTGAAGGTGTGATGAACATGGCATGAAAGCAACGCAGCCAGAGAATAGGTCTTAACTTCCCTAAATATTTTTAATCGTATTCTTCATCCAGAAAAATTTGTAGTATGCAGTTTACAGCAACACTTTGTCATCTAACAAGTTGCAGCACAAAAGGAACAGTGGAGGAGGAAAAAGGAAAGCAGAAGTATCTAACCATCATAATAAACCACTTCAGTGTCAGGATTCCATCAATCACCCTAATTAAATCATGATTCTCAAGCCAAACTTCAAAAAACTTCAAAGGATTTATTAGAGGAGACATACTTGCACTGTCCTGTAATGAAGTCAACTCTGGCCTACGTCATTTACAGTCCCTTGTGAACCTGTTTCCCCCCCTCCCCTCTGGGTGTGTCATAAATCAGATTCTCCAATTGAGCACCTTCACAAGGCTGCGTGTCATCAATCACATTCTCCAATTAAATATATTTGAGGGCAAAAATTCTGGTAGTTTAGTTGCAGTCTTTTAAAGAGAAGAGTTAGAATGTACTTTCACTTCTAAACTGCTGCACTGCTCTTCCAGATTTCCTCCCCCCCCCTTTTTTAAGGCAACTACTAAAACAGGCATAGGAATGTTTTATGAATTGACATTTGGATTTTGCAGCTTGCTTCATTCCATTTTCCAGCATTACTTCCTGCTTTTTTTTTAAACTAGGAAAACTATCAGTCCGTTTATAACTGGCAGTACGTGCATTGCTTATATTTTTGGTGCCGGGCTTTGAGTACAATGCATCCGAATGATGTCATGCAACCCCTGATTTACCCGTTGACCCAAGTCATCATTGGCTGCATTAAGTAAGTAGCTACACAATGCTTAAACCTTTGGGGTCTATAAAGATTCTCAGTCCTCCATGTCATGGTTGTCCCAAACATGCTTTTTCAGGAGACAACTGAAAATTCTACAGGAAAATTCCTCATCCTGTTTTCCTACTGATCAATCATTATTTGGGATCGCAGGATACCGTCTCCAGCTCTGTTCTTGCAGGGGAGAGAGAGACTTTTGGCTTCATGCAAGGGAAGCAGCAGAAGTCTGTCTTTCTGTCCCCTAAATTCTACCAGAAATGAGTCTTTGTGAGACTTGTCGCACCAGCACAGCCTCTTGGAGCAGGAGGCCTTGCAGGGTCCCATTTCTGGCAGAGTTTGGGGGAGAGAAAGGAAGACTTTTGCTGTTTTCCTTGCGTGCAGCCAAAAGCAGAAGAAGAAAGAAGCGGAAAGAAGCAGCCCGGTGGCCAGGCCAGGCGTGTGGGGTGGGTGGGGCAAGTTGCTCCCCTCCGCCCTTTCCCCCTTCCCCTCACTACCTCACGTTGTTCGCAATGAAGTGATGCAAGCCTTGTGTTCCCATGGGCCATGTGGGTGGCACAGCTTGTGTTCCCACGAAGCATTCTACTCTGCTCTACTCGACTCTGCATTCTATTCTATTCTATTCTATTCTATTCTATTCTATTCTACTCTACTGTACTCTACTCTACTCTACTCTACTCTACTCTACTCTACTCTACTCTACTCTACTCTA
>BLBF01000057.1:4819127-4833225 GCA_015471245.1 Laticauda colubrina
CTATCCTATCCTATCCTATCCTATCCTATCCTATCCTATCCTATCCTATCCTATCCTATCCTATTCACTAATCTATTAGCTATTTCTAGCTTTCATATTCATAGCCTTAATTTATCCCCAGCACAAATTGAGTGACTGAGCTTTAATTTATCCCCCGCTGATGCTTTCTCCAACCTGACTCTTTTTGAGAGGGCAAGGAAAAACTCTGACCTGTAATTCTGCTTTCTTTCTGCTTTCTTTTAATCCCCCCCCCCCATGCTATGCTGGTTAATTTCCTTTTTTTGAAAAAAAAAAAGAAAGAAACTGTTCTTCCTCTATCCAGAAGATGGTGCTAGTCCCTAGTGAGCTGAACTAGAGCAGCTAAAAAAAAAACCCAGGGATGTGGGGAGCAAAGGGAATTGGGAAGCTATGATAGAAGGGAAAGCGGAGTTGCCATCTGCGACAGCTTCCTTGCTCCAGGCAGAGTCCAGGGTAGAATTTTAAATGTGCTTCAAAACAATAGCTAGGATAACTAGCAGCTTGAGGCTTGCAGGGCTGGTTTGCTTTGTGGCGGTTTCCAGAACCTGCTTCTCTCCATGCCTTGGGCATAGCGGTAGGTGGGCTGACTATTGTGAATTCCCCTTGTGTTAGCAGAGATGAAGGGGAGGGGGCCAGCCTGAATGGGGAAGGGTGCTTAACCTAAGGGGTGAGAAAGAGGAAGGAAAGCCTGCCTCAACTTGAATGTTGGAAGGCAAAGTTAAAAATGTAATCTTGGTTTTTAGCTTTTCTATCAAAGTGGCTAAAAATTGATTATACATACATACATACATACATACATACATACGCTGTTCAGCTTCCTTCGGGTATTATCCCACGTCAGATAATACCTTCGGGTATTATCCCCCGAAGGAAGCTGAACAGCACACATGTAAGTACCCGCGAAAATTTAAAAAAACATACACACACACACACACACACACACACACATACATATACATACATACATATGTATATGTATGTATGTGTGTGGCTCTTTGGTTATTTGGGTTTTCTCCTGCGTAAAATTGGAAGTATCTAGGCGACGTTTCGATGAAGTTCATCGAAACGTTGCCTAGATATTTCCAATTTTACGTGGGAGAAAACCCAAATAACCAAAGAGCCACATACAAATACCTGCGAAAACCTCAGAAAACAAATGTATATGTATATTTATACACGTATACATATACACATATATACATAATAAACTGGGTGGTTTTTTTTATTCAGATCGGATTTTTTTTAACTTTTATCCGATTTATTTTAATAAATTGCTTTTGGAATAAAGAAAACCTATCTAAAGAATAGAATAGAACAGAATAGTTTATTAGCCAAGTGTGATTGAGCACACAAGGAATTTGTCTTGGTGCAAATATTCTCAGTGTACATAAAAGAAAAGATACATTCGTCAGAGTCAAGAACCGTCAGGTACAACACTTAATGATAGTCATAGGGTACAGTAAGCAATCAAATCATGCTGGGAAACAATCAATATAAATTGTAAGGATACAAGCGACAAAGTTAGTCCTACAGTCACAAATGGGAGGAGATGGGTAATAAGGAGTGATGAGAAGATTTATAGTAATAGTAGTGCAAACTTTGTAAATAGTTGGACAGTGTTGAGGGAATTATTTGTTTAGCAGAGCGATGGCATTCGGGGAAAACCTGTCCTTCTGTCTAGTTAGATGTTTTCTGTTTAAGATACCTTAATCATTTAGTTTATTCAGCATGAAACGGAACTCAGTTATGGAGCATGAGGCTGCCTATTCTGCAATATCTACATTTTGGGTGAACTCATTCCGTGAATCTACGCTGAGAGAACATGCACCGCCTGGATGCATTCCCACAATTTCACAGCAGAGAAGGCAGCTGCTCTTTAAAATTTATGATTTAAATCGAGTTGATTTAAACCGAGCCTTTTTATTACCAGTGATTTAAATCATGGTTTAAATTGAGTTGATTTAAATCAAATCCACACTGTCTTCTATTCACTAATTCCTATTTCTGATTTTTGTGGTTTCCCGTTACTTTTAAAACTTTTTATTTATAGGGTTAAGTCTCCACAAATCACAGTGTCGGTGAGATAGGCAGCATAGACGTTTAATAAATGAAAATATAATTGCAAACACAATTTTCAACACAAAGGTTCTCTTGCTAAACAAGGCGGTGGTTAATTGAGCTTTCCACTCATTTTATGACCTTTCTTCCCATGGTTGTTAAGTGGATTGCTAAATTACTAACCCGGTTGTTAAGTGAATCCGGCTTTCCCATTGACTTGGCTTTCCAGAAGGTCTCAAAAGGAGATCATATGACCCCCTCTGGGACATTGCAACTGTCATAAATATGAATCAGTTGCCAAGCATCTTAATTTTGATCACGTGACCTCAGGGATGTTACAATGGTTATACATGTGAAAAATGGTCCTAAGTCCATTTTACATGCCGGAAGCCACAAATTTCTCACTTAGCAACATAAATTAACAGATTAACAGAGTTGGAAGGGGCTCTTGTAGATCATCTAGTCCAAACCCCTGCCCAAGCACGAGACTCTACACCATTTCTGACAGTCTCTTCTTGAAAGCTTCCAGTGGTAACGCTGACACAACTTCTGAAAGCAACTTCTGTTCCATTGGTTGATTGTTCTCATTGTCAGAAAATTTCTCCTTATTTCTAGGTTGAATCTCTCTTTGATCAGTTTCTATCCATTGTTCCTTGTCTGGCCTTCAGGTGCTTTGGAGAATAGCTTGACCTCCACTCCTCTCTGTGGCAGCCCCTCAAATATTGGAAGGCTGCTCTCCTGTCTCCCCTGGTCCTTCTCTTCCCTAGACTAGCCGGGCCCAGTTCCTGCAACCATTCATCGTCTGTTTTAGCTACCAGTCCCTTCATCATCCTGGTTGCTCTTCTCTGCACTTTTTCTAGAGTCTCAACAGTCTTTTATAGTGTGGTGATCAAAACTGGATGCAGTACTCTACGTGTGGCCTTACTAAGGCTTTACAGAGTGGTATTACTACCTTCCTTGATCTTGATTGTATCCCCTCTGTTAATGCAACTTAGGATTGCATTGGCTTTTTTGGCTGCTGCTACACACTGCTGGTTCCTATTTAGCTGACTCCAAGATCCCTCTCACAGTGGCTGCTATTAAGCCAGGTTTCAGCCAGTCTATATGTGTACTTTTGGGTTTTTCTTGCCTAAGTGTGGGACTTTTCTCTACACTGAATTTTATTTTGTTACATAGGGCCAATTCTGGGCTCCATCGCAGCCATAAATTGAGGACTACCTGAGTACAAACTTGTCATCACTCCCCTCCCCCTTTAAAATGGCATACTAAGTCCTTTGTTTGGTCTGCCCATGGTTTTCAGCTCTCTTATTTTTTTACCCCTTTCCTTTGCCAGGCTGGTACCAACAGCTCGTTTCTACCCTCTGCGTATGCACTGCGTCCGGGCGCTGACGCTGCTGTCGGAAAGCACACAGACCTTCATCCCTGTCCTGCCCTTCATTCTGGAGGTGAGTGTCAGTCAAAATAGAATAGCACAGCATAGCATAGCATAGCATAGCATAGCATAGCATAGCATAGCATAGCATAGCATAGCATAGCATAGCATAGAATAGAATTCTTTACTGGCTAAGTGTGATTGGACACAAGGAATTTGTCTTGGTACAAATGCTCTCAGTGTACATACAATACAATACAATACAATACAATACAATACAATACAATACAATACAACACAACACAACACAACACAACACAACACAACACAATTCTTTATTGGCCAAGTGTGATTGGACACACAAGGAATTTGTCCTGGTACAAAATGCTTTCAGTGTACATAGAATAGAATAGAATAGAATAGAATAGAATAGAATAATTTATTGGCCAAGTGCGATTGGACACACAAGGAATTTGTCTTTGGTGCAAATGCTCTCAGTGTACAAAAAAGAAAAGAGACATTTGTCAAGAGTCAAGAATCATAAGGTACAACACTTAATATCACAAGAGTCATCACAAGTGGGTGACAGATGGTGCAATCTGTGGGAGGGTGTGTGTGTTGGTATTTTGGGGGACTTAACCAAGCCTCCTCGGTTCGTTGCTAATTGCCAGGAAGTGAAAAAATAAGACCATTGTGGGTTTCCCACTGCCAATGTTGCTGCAGATGTCTGTTCGTTCACCACATCCTTTTTGCTTCCTGCGTCCCCAGGACCGCTTGTGGCTTCTGCACACCGGCCTCTCCTCTCTTTCGTCCACCTCCTTCCTCTCTGCTGAGGTTCTGCCAAAAATGCCTCTTAACACACCACCCCTGCTTTCCTCTCTGTGTGTGTCTTTGTGTGTAGAAAGCAGCAGCCTTCTCTCCAGGCAAGCCAAAGAGACCAAAGCCCAGAAGTTTGGCAGTTTGCGCTGGTTTGGCCTCTCTGCCCTCCGTCACATTTCTCTTTTGCAACGTCTCCTGGGTGGGAGTGGGAAGGAAACGTGGCTGTTGAAGCTGGCAGCCTTTGGGAGAAACACCGAGGGTGCGTGCACACCCCCAACACAACCTGAGATGCTGCAGTAGAAAAACAAAAACCTCTCTTTTTTTGCATTTCTTAATTTTGTTGTTATTAGTCGGGAAGTTGTGCCTACCCATCACAACCCCAGGGACAATGTTCCTCCAAGCCTTCCTGTCTATTACCATTCTCCAGAGTCCATTCAAGCTATTTTACCTGAGGTTTCAGGCCTCTGGATGGAGTGAGGCAAGGCAGTTGATGTCCAGTTTCCTGTCCATTTGCACAATACTTTCAAGGAACTCAAGGTTTTCATTCTGTTTTGTTACAGGCAACATCTTATCTATGTTTCATTCTACAGTATTAAAGTTTACTGCTCAAAGGCATTTGAGTACGCTACCCCCTGTATGTCTGAAATCAGTTCACTTTTGCAGTGTACAGGCCCTCCTGTATTATAAAATTAAACAAAATTGTGATCTTTGGGATAAAAAAAAAACAACAACAGCGCCTCCACCAAACCCATGCATACACTTTGAATAAAATAGAAAGAAGAAAAATACCCTTGCCCAAATCTACTCTAAGATAGCAGAGGCAATATTTACAGGAAATGTAGAATTTCTCCCCTTGTCCTTCCTCTTCTGCTTCAATAACTCCATCCAGCCCCTCCTCCTCCACCACCACCACCTCCTCCTCCTTCTTCTTCCCTCCATCATATTTGGTTCTTCTCCAGTGAGTCCTTCCTTCTCATGAGGCAACAAAAGTCTTTTGAGTTTCATCTTCAGGATCTGTCCTTCTCAAGAGCAGCCAGGGTTGATCTCCTCTAGGACTGACTGGTTGGATGGCCTTGCAGTTCAAGAGACTCATAGGAGTCTTTTCCTCCAGCCCCAGAGTTCAAAGGCCTCCATTCTTTGATGCTCAGCCTTCCTTATTGTCCAACTTTCACAGCCATGCGTTGCAACTGGGAAAACCATAGCCTTGACTCTACGCACTTCTGTTGGCATTCCTTAATGCAAACCTCCAAAATTTGGGGGCTTGCATTTAATTCAGAGGCACTTTCTTGCCTGGGAAAGCATCTCAGGCTTGTCCCTTCTTTCTACATCCAAGTTCTTCTTAAATCTGAATCTTCAGGCAGAAACACCCTAAACATTTAATGCATTTTACCAAATGAAAGTGAACATAGGAAAGTAAAGCTTTAACTCTCAGTTTTTGCCCCCTCCTGTAAAACAGCCTCAGAGAGGACTGGGATGATAATGATTGCCCCTCCCCCAACTTCTAAAACTCCAAAAGAGATCCTCACCCTGCCTCAAGACCCCTAATTTAGTCTGTTACTCCTCCTTTTGCACAGATGCAGCAAAGGGCCTGCCATCGGGAGGGCATTTTCCCCACAGCCTTCAAATCCACAGAATAATAGAGTTGAAAGGGAGCCTTGGAGGTCTTTCCTGCTATCCCATTCCAGACAAATGATTGTCCAATCTCTTCTTTAAAAACTTCCAGTGTTGGAGCCTTCACAACTTCTGGAGGCCAGTTGTTCCAACTGGTTAATTGTTCCAACTGTCAGGAAATTCCTCCTTAGTTCTAAGTTGCTTCTCTCCTTGATTAGTTTCCACCTGTTGCTTTTGGTCCTGCCCTGAAGAGCTTTGGAGAATAGGTTGAACCCCCTCTTCATTTGTGGCAGCCCCTCAAATATTGAAGCATTGCCTTCACGTCACAGATTTCCTTCTATTCCAAATTTTTGAGTCTGTCATCTGCACCTCTATAACTGCCTGGTTTGGCTCTGCAACCCAACAGGACAGACCCAGACTCCAGAGAGGAATTCGGACTGCAGAAAATAGCAATTGCTACCAATCTGCCTTCCATGGAGGACCTGTATCCTGCAGGAGTCAAAAAGAGGGCTGGGAAAATATCTACAGACCCCTCACACATCCTGGACATAAACTGTTTCAACTCCCACCCTCAAAACGATGCTCTAGAGCTTTGCACACCAGAACAGCAAGGACGGTTTTTCCCAAAAGCTATCACTCCGCTGAACAAATAATTCCCTCAATATTGTCCAACTATTTACAAATTCTGCATTACTATCACTATGAATCTTCTCATCACTCCTTATTACCCCTCCCCTCCAACGTGTGATTGTATGGCTAACTTTGTTGCTTGTATCCTTACGATTTATATTGTCTGTTTCCTTGTGTGATTTTATTGCTTATTGTGCCCTATGACTCTCATTAAGTGTTGTACCTTATGATTCTTGACTCTTGGCAAATGTATCTATTCTTTTATGTACACTGAGGGCATTTGCACCCTGTGTGTCCAATCACACTTGGCCAATAAAGAACTACCCTATCCTATCTTTTCCTACCCTATCCTATCTTATCCCTATCCTTTCCTATCCTATTCTATCCTATTCTATGTACACTGAGAGCATTTGCACCAAGACAAATTCCTTGTGATGTCCAATCACCCTTGGCCAATAAAGAATTCTATTCTATTCTAATTTGCAAAAACCTTTGGCTGGGATTGCGGTTCTTCTCATCCGGAGCAACCTAATGCAATCCTCCCTTCTTCTGTTATTTTCCCCCTCTCCAACCCCCTTGGCTTGGCTTCCTCCCCTCCTCGCTTTGTCACCGGCACTCTGACAGCTCCAGCGTCTTGTGAGGTCCCTCGGAGGACTGCCGAATATTCCCCAAGCTGCTGTCACTGGAAATGAGCAGGAAATCGGTGATGTGCCTTGACAGTTTATGCTTCTCTTGGCACAGAAAAGCGGGGGTGCCTCCCTCCCTCCCTCCCTCCCTCCCTGCTTCCCCGCGGCATCACCGCCCTGCTCTCTGGCAAAGACCGAGCTCTGTGAAGAGAGAGAGAGAGAGGAGAGAAGGTGCAGGGAAAGAAAGGACTTGCCCAACCAGGGAGGGATATAACGATTGTTCGCCTTTTATTTTTTAATATCTCAATTGATGGGTCCACAGTCTTATATTGATGTGGGGGAGGGGGGGCAGAGCTGGTATTTGGATGAGAATAAATTTGGGGCGGGGGGGCATGGAGCAGCATTAATAGGGAAGGAGGGAGGGAGGAAATTTAGCATAGCAATAGAATATAGACTAACAGTT
Organism: Laticauda colubrina; assembly: GCA_015471245.1. NCBI lineage: Eukaryota > Metazoa > Chordata > Lepidosauria > Squamata > Elapidae > Laticauda > Laticauda colubrina. The sequence goes on from BLBF01000057.1 coordinate 4,826,725, forward strand.
GGAAGGGATCTTGGAGGTCTTCTAGTCCAACCCCCTGCCCACGCAGGAAACCATAACACCACTTCTGACCAGCAGTTGTCCAATCTCTTCTTAAAACTCCCAATGTTGGAACATCCACAACTTCTGGAGGCCAGTTGTTCCACTGGTTAATTGTTCTCATTGTCAGGAAATTTCTCCTTAGTTCTAGGTTGCTTCTCTCCTTGATTAGTTTCCACCCGTTGCTTCTTGTTGCTTCTTCAGGAGCTTTGGAGAATAGCTTGACTCCCTCTTCTTCAGGGGAGCCCCTCAAATATTGGTACATTGCTATCATGTCGCCCCTAGTCCTTCTTTTCGTTAAACTAGACGTAGAGTTTTGCAGCGTTAATTCAGCACCAGAAAAATAAACACAGTTGGCTGATGCTTCATTTAATGTCTTTATAAACATAATAAGTAGATTTCACAAACCAGTTGTAGATTTCTCCAACATGGAGCAAACTCAGATAGAAACATTTTGCAAGTAATTTCAGTAGCAAATTAGGAGCTCAGAAAACAGACATCAGTTCCACTTCAGTTCAGCAGGCAAGCATTATACACAGCAGAGGAGAGAAGAAGTTTCCTTTTCAATAGACAGACAGAGTTCAATGTAGCTGCAGAGCTTAATATAGAGCCATGGCTAGGCTGCTTGTTTCCTAGGCTACTTCTAGTTTCAGTTTCCATCCTAGGCTGCATCTTCAGTTTCCAGCCCAGGCTACTTCTAGTTTCAGTTTCCAACCTGTCCTCATTAGCTGACTTAATTGCTAGGCCTATTCATTGGTTGACCTTGTTACCATGCTCTATTCCAATATATTCTTATTCATGAATATACTCTTGACAGGTTGTATGGCAGGAGTGAATGTAATCCAAGATAGACTATAGAGACTGTCATCCAGGTCATGGTTATCACGAAGGTGCTTTTTCAAAAGGCAACTGGACTTTCTTTGTTTTTGTTTTTTTTGAAGACGATTTGGGATGAATGCCCTTGGAATGGTGTGGGAGTAGTATTTAAAAAAAAAAACCCAACCTATATCAAGTTCACTTCTGCAGGCTGGAGACAATCAAAGTGGCCATATAAGACAGCCAGCCTGGACTTGACAAAATCCAAAATTTGCGAGCTGTATCTTCCCACACCTCTTCCCTGGACGCCCGGCTGACCTTTCCATTCTGTTTGCTTTTTGTTCCTCCACAGATTTTCCAACAGGTAGATTTCAACAAGAAACCAGGACGAATGAGTGCCAAGCCAATAAACTTTGCCGTCATCTTGAAGCTCTCCAATGCCAACCTGCAGGAGAAAGCTTTCCGGGTAAGTTGACGGAAGATGAAGTGGGCAGCTTTTTTATATTTTAAGGGAGATCCATCCAAACTAAGTAACTGTCATGCCCCTGTCGGAATCTGATTTGGAGGGGGAGGCTGAGCAGCTGACAGGGAGTGGAAGTGTGGCTCAGTTGGCTGTGGAAGAAACTGGGGAAGGGCACAGTCCAGCTGGGTAGAGCAAGGGAGAGGGAATTTGGAGGAAGATCCAGGCCCACCCCCTCTTCATCCTAGGGCACACAGGGAGGAATGGAGAAGGGAGCAACAACCATGGGTTGTGTGACTTACATGGGAAGGGGAGGACAGGGCCCTGATTCCTTTTATTAGCTCCAGCTGGGAACACACTGTTTCAAAAGGGAGTTTGTGCACACATGTTGGAAGCAAATTGTGAGCTATCTTTTATTGTCGAGGCTTATGTGGGTTCCTGGCATCTTCCCAACTGTGTGTGTTTTGCTGGCCTTTCAACTCTGCAATTCCTTCTCCTGCCCTGTCCAGTTAATTGCTGCAGCGTGGTTTGTGTGGATTTTTATTTACAGTTTATATGTACTTTGTACTTTGTTACCAAGTCATCAGATATCACCTTTTCTTTAGCCAGTCATACCAGATATCCCATGTTTTGTAATATTCACTGTCTTGATTATCTTTTAGCAATTTGGTTAATCTATCCATCTCAGCACATTCATGTATTTTATTAATTTTCATGTTTTCTGTAGGGGTTATAGCCAATTTCCAATTCTGAGCAAAACTTATTCTAGCTGCAGTTATAATCTACAAAATCAAGTATTGGTACTTCTTTTCCATATTTGGTTCTAAGATACCTAGTCGAAAAAATTCCGGTTTGAATTTTACTTTCTGTTTTGTTATGTCCTCTATCCAAATTCTGATTTTTTGCCAAAAGTTTTGTGCATGCGGGCATCTCCCCCACATGTGGAAATAAGTTCTTACTGGGAACATTTTAAATCGGTGTTTTTTTAAAAAAAACATGGCCGCCTGAAGAAGTGTGGACTTCAATGCCCAGAATTCCTCAGGCAGCTGCTTAAAGTAGCCACGTTGGGGGAAAAAAACATCGATTTAACTCTATTTTGGTTTATGAATGCTTATGGTTGCACCCGTCCTGAGGTGGGAAGTTGGCCTTCGAGATCCCTTTTCAAATTTTGAGTGATTTATTTTTTTTCCTTCTCTTCTTCTTCCCAGGACGGCCTCCTCGAACAGCTGTATGATCTGACTTTAGAATATCTCCACAGCCAGGCCTACACAATTGGTTTCCCAGAACTGGCTTTGCCTACCATCCTTCAGGTAAATACAGATACAGATAATCAGAGTTGGAAGGGACCTTGTAGATCATCTAGTCCAACCCCCCACCCAACCAGGAGACCCCACACCATTCCTGACAAATGGCAGTCCAGTCTCTTCTTGAAAGCCTCAGGTGATGAAGGCCTTCGAGAAGAGATTAGACTGCCATTTATCAGGAATGGGGTAGGGTCTCCTGCTTGGGCAGGGGGTTGGACTAGGTCCCTTCCAACTTAGTTCATCTGTTATCTCTGTCATTTAGGAGTCTTTGGTGCTCTCAAACCATGGTAATTTGCTTGCAGACATCTCATTACCCTCGTAGGGTATGCCATCAGTTTCCTTTCTGCACAATAGGGGCTTTTGTTTAGCTAAATAATTGAAAGCGGGGGGTTAAGGAAAGCATGTTTCCTTCTTTCCTTTAAGCCTGCTAAAGCATTTTAAGGCTCTCTGATTTCCACCCTGTTCAACTTGCAAAGGTGGTGCTTCCAAAGGCCTGTTGGGAAAATGTGGCTTTCTTTTCACAGTCAGGCGGTCTCTGGGCATACCCCTCACACCTGCCTCCCTCAGCTCAGCCCTGCCTGTCTTCTCAGCCTCGGGGTGGGCTCTTTCCCCCCCCCCCCACTGTCTGGCTAGGGATGGACCACCCTGAAGAAGAGGTCAGCAGGGGGCTTAGATCCAGGACCCAGCCCTTCCCAAGATTTGCAGGGGGGGCACCAGAGGGAGGCAGCCTATTATTAAATACAGGAAGGGGGCTGGCCGCTGTATTTTCCCTTCTCTGACTGGGCTGGGCGTCCTGCAGTGAACATCCAACATGATACTCCCTTGTCTTCCTTTTTCACTCCTGCTGGAGGATGCGCGCTTCTGTGCATGTGTGAAAAAGGAAGCCTGCATTTACGAAAACACCACCAGCTTTCTTCTCTTGGGGTGGCTCGGAAGTTCATCCTTCGTCCTTCCTGCCCTTAACACATTCCTGGTTTTTTTTTTATTTATTTATTTATTTATTTATTTATTATTATTATTATTATTATTATTATTATTATTATTATTATTATTATTATTATTGTTATTGTTATTGTTATTGTTGTTGTTGTTGTTGTTGTTGTTGTTGTTTTGTTGTTGCTGTTGCTGTTATTACTGTTATTGTTATTTTGTAAAACGTTTTTTATTTTTTTATATACAAATCCATTTCATTTCAACCGTGAATAATTTAGGTACATCTTTCAGTTATTTAACCATTATTCATAATGTTCTTCTTGTCGAACTTAACAATACAACATTAATCACATTCCCATGTAAATAATATCAATGAAATCCAAAATAATCTATTGCATTAATTTCTCTTATTACTCTATAAATTACATCCAATCCCTTTTAATTTGTTCTATTTTCTATCCATTGATAAAACAAATCTCATAGTATATAATATTCAGATTCTTCTTTTTCTTTAATTTCTAGCATCAATCTATTATTTCTGCACATTCAAATATATTTTTCAATTATTTTTCCCTCTCAGTATCTTATCACTCTTATAGTTTTGAGCAAATATAATTCTAGCTGCTGTTAAGACATGTATAATTAAGAAAATCTTTTCTTCACTATAACTTTCTGGTACCATTCATAATAGGAATATTTCAGGCTTCAAATCTATGTGTTGTTTGATCATTTTATCCAAACATGTGTGTATTTTACTCCAATACCTTTTAGCCTCTGTGCAAGTCCACCACATATGTTCCTGGTATTTGATGACATTTCCAACATTTAATTGATTTATCTTTAAACATTTTCGCTAATTTTGCTGGCTCCATTTTATTTTGGACAGAAAGAAGCTGATTCTGTGAATTGGGGGGGTTCTTCTCCCAGGCCTTTTAGAGAGGGGGGATTATACTTAGTTTGGCATGTAATTGAAAAGGGTTGTATTTGCGCAATATTGGAAAAATGAGAACACCCATCCAATGAGGACGTAATTCGGAAGATACTAGACTGTGCAGAGATTGACGTTTCAAATAAAGGACAAAGAAGACACAGAATATTACTTAACATGAAACAGATTTTATGAGTGGTTAGAGAGAAGAGGTAGAAATTAGATGAAGAGAGATGACTATTATGTTTGAATTAAATATAAAGAGGGTTGATAATCATAAACTTATTGATATAATTACCAGAATTACAAATAAGCAAACCAAAAGAGAAATCCTATTTCTATTACTATTCACTATTACTATTGTATTCTTTCCTTCCCTTTCTCTTCTTCCATCCTTCCTATCTCTTTTCTTCTCTCCTCCTTTCTCATTCCTTCCTTTTCTCTTCTACCTTCCTTCCTATCTCTTCTTCTCTCCTTTCTCCTTCCTTCCTTTTCTCTTTTCTCTCTTCCTTTCTCCTTCCTTTTCTCTCTCCTTCCTCCTTTTTTCTTCTCTCCTTTCTCCTTCCTTTTCTCTCTCCTTCCCTCCTTCTTTCTCCCTTCCTTCCTTTGTCCTTCCTTCTTTCCTGCCTGCCCATATATTCTCTCTCCCTTTTTTTTCTTGGACAAATTAAAGCGTGTAACCAGATTAAAATAACCCAGGCTCTCAGCTGGATTTCCAACCAAGCAATTTGACCTGCCTCAACCCATCAGTTCCTTTTGGAGGTTAGGCTAAGATATAAAATGGAGGTCTTTGATTGTCAGGAACAGCTCTTGCTGGCCTCAAAGCCAGAAGTCAATAAGGGCCTCAGGAAGATCTGTCTCGATCAGCCAGGCCTCCCGCCTCCACTGTGGTCAGTGGTTTCGCCAAAACTCCCATCCACAGCTTGTGATTCTTCCTTCTCCCTCCTGCTGATTTTTTCCCCCTACTTGGCAAGACCTTAAAAATGTTTTTGTGTATATATGTATGTATATTCCATCTTTAAATCAGAGCCAAGGATTGGAGGAGGATGACCTCTCACCCATCTTGGGTTGGGTTTTTTTTTGCATGTTTGCCAGCTAGATCTAAACACGGGGGATAGAAAACAGTATGCAAGTCAAACTTAAAAAAAAACACGAGACCCAGTCATGGAAAAAAAATTTTTGGTGTCTTGTTTATTTCCGGTCCTTCTCCTCCTCTTCTCCAGCTGAAGTCCTTTCTGAAGGATTGCAAAATCACCAACTATTGCAAAACCATCCGCCAGCTCTTGGAAAAACTGCAGGAGAACTCCTCCTTCATCACGGCCAAGCGCCAGAGAGCTTCCTTTGGCGTCTCCGATAGAGAGGCAGTGGTGAGTCACCTCTTTTCTCCCTTTTGTCCAGCTGGGAAGGGTTTCACGCTCAGGAGAAACACCTGTTCTTATTTCACGCCTCGAAAAAGGAATACCCAAAGCCGTTTCATTCTTGATTTCTTTAACAAATAAATAGCAATAGCTCTTAAGATTTATATACCACTACATGGTGCTTGACAGCCCCCTCTAAGCAGCTGACAGAGTAAGCCTCTTGCCCCCCCAACAATCTGGGTCCTCCTTTGACCTACTTCAGAAGGATAGAAGGCTGAGTCAACCTTGAGCCACTCGGTTAGGATCGAACTCTTGGTAGTGGGCTGAATTAGCTTGCAATACTGCATTCTAACCACTGGGAAGAAGGGATGGAGGAAGGAGTGGTGAGGGAGGAAGGAAGCAATAGTATTTAGACTTATATACCACTTTACAGTGCTTTCCAGCCCTCTCTAAGCAGTTTACAGAATCAGCCTTTTGCCCCCAACAATCTGGGTCCTCATTTTACCCACCTTGGAAGGATGGAAGTCTGAGTCAACCTTGAGCCAGTCAGTCAGGTTCGAACTGCTGGCAGTGGGCAGAGTTTGCCTGGAGTAGTGCATTCTAACCACTGGGAAGGAAAGAAGGAAGGAAGGAAGGAAGGAAGGAAGGAAGGAAGGAAGGAAGGAA
>BLBF01000057.1:4861296-4876263 GCA_015471245.1 Laticauda colubrina
CAGGTGGGTTTTAACAGCCCACAAGGAGAAATTGGGATTGTGGGGCACTGGGCACAGGCCTTGAAGGTTTTGGGGGGCACCTTAGGATATAAAGGGAGGCCCTTCCAAGGTTTAAACCCAAATGTCTTATCCCCCTGGGCAGCAACTCCAGACTGGATCCATGCATTTCACAAAGCTATGGTTGGTTAAAGCAGGATGGACTGATTAAACCACGATGAAGTAGACATCAGCAGCCTGCTAAAGCCAGCAGAAACAATTTAGGTGTGGCAAGCACCGAAGTAAGCAAGCCACCTTGGCTGTGGGTTCACACAATACCCTTAACCTGGGTTACTATTTAATGTTACTATTCAGCCTTTAGCTCAAGGGTTTTCAAACTTGGCAAGTTCAAGACTGGTGGACTTCAACTCCCAGAATCCCTCCTCCAGTCATGTTTGGACTCCAGCATTTCTGGGAGTTGAAGTCCACCAAGTCTTAAAGTAGGAGATCTCCAACCTTGGCCACTTTTAAGACTTGTGGACTTCAACTTATGGACTTTAACTCCCAGAATTTCCCAGCTGAGGAATTCTGGAGATTGAAGTCCACAAGTCTTAAAAGTGAACACGGTTGGAGACCCCTGCAACAGAGGATGGTACAATCCAACTGGTGGGGATCAGAATAAACTCCAATGTTTTCCCACTTTGGGTTTCGAAGAGAAATAACTCAACTTGTGCACCATAAGAGAAGCTTGAATCATGCCCAGATCTTCTATCAGCCACATTTCTGTTTTCAGAGAATTTGCCGTCCTTTTTGTTAGAGCAGAATTGCAAAATGTAATTTCTCAAAATGTAATTTCTCTCATTTTTTAACTTGGAAGCCAGATTTTCCGGGCTTAAGGATCTTGCAAAGTTTGCAAACTCAGAGAAGAGATTCTCGCTCCTAAACTGGGTTAAGTCACCTTGACTGTTGCCCAGGGTTTTAAATTTAAATTTTAAACTGGGCCCTGTTCTAATTTTTTTAATGACCTCCTTTGCTTGCTTCCTAGTTTTTGCATTCTGTTGGGATTTTATTTAGGATCACTGCATTTTATTAGGCACTACCCAGAGTACTTGGGCTATATTGGGCAGCTTAAAAATAAAAGAGTCAAAAAGAAGGTATATTAAACTACAAGGATAAATATAAAAAATTAAAAAACAACACATCCTAAACTTTGTTGCTGCCTTGGCTGGAAATATCGTGCCAACTCAACCGCTGTGGGTTTATGAACCGTGGTTTACGGCTCAGCACATGGATAACAACAAACCAGTGGTTCTTCAACCTTGGCAAAATGGTGTGCCAAGGTTGAAGAACACAGAGTTTAAGCCATGATTTAAGCCCGGGCATAAATCTTAAACCTTTGCATTTTGAAGAGATCCTCCCCCAGAAGAATGAGCCACGAGTGATAAACCAGGGAGCAACCGTGGTTTTGCATTATTTCCCCAAACAGAAACAATTAGCCATGTTATGTACGTAGTATGAGAGTTTAGCTGATTTTTTTTTTCATAGGATAGGCTTCCATTTAAATTTTATTTCGAACTTACCTGTGACCTTATTTTCAATGCTGGGCCTAGTTTTAAGCCCATGTGGTTGAGTAAATGTTCTTCAGTCAAGAGTGGCAGGGTCTCGCCATCGATGGCCTGTTCCCGGAAGACCTGTCAAGAAGCAAAACGGGGCTGCAACCTTGCTAGAAATGGACAAACACAATTTTTTTCCCCTCCCAAACACGGCATTGTTCTAATCTGTATACTCCAGAGAGTTGCAAGGGTGAGATGGGATTGCATATAAATCAGTGTGAAATCACTTAAAGATGGGTGGATTTCAACTCCCAGAATTCCCCAGCCAGCACACCGAGTCCACGGGAAACCTTGCTTTCCAGGTATCTCTAGTTTTTCAAATGCCACTCGATTAAATACTATTTATAAATACTCTAGCAATGTTATAGTGTGGGCTCTATTGCCTAATCTTCTAATTGCTCTACTTGAACAGTAACATATTTAAATGTTTTTTTTTTCCTTCAATGTGAGTGCTTCAGGTGGAAAGAAACAGGTTTCACCTTTTAAAAGTAAATGCCTACCAAGGGAAAACCCTGCCAAGGGATGTTTCTAACCTCCGAGATTACATTGCATTACATTGACAGAGTCGGAAGGGACCTTGTAGGTCATCTAGTCCAACCCCACCACCCAAGCAGGATACCCTACACACGCAACTGCTTGCTTTCTATTTGCAAGGAGAAGCATCAAAGGCAGTGAACAGAAGCATTCATCAAACAAGGGGAGGAGACCAAATCTGACCAAATTTCCAAGGCAGATCTTTTCTCCTTTTGAGAAAAGTAGCCCAACTACTCCCTGCTTTATATTAATATTGCATGGCTGTTTATAGAGTGAAAATTTTGTGCAGAAATCTCAGGGGCCTCCTCTTTCCCACAGACCCACAGAGGATAATTTTTTTTTGGGGGGGGGAGAATCAACTGTCTTGAATACAGAAACTCTCTCCCCCCACCAATCTCTCTTCTTCCCAGCGCAAAACCCTCCAGCACAATTTTATTTCACAGTTCGCAAGAAGCTGCGGTTTTCAGGTAGCTGAAACATTAAGCAGATTTTTTTTTTCTCCCCATTCGGATTTCCCCTGTGCGCCCAGGTTTCCTTTCAAAAATAAATCCCAAATAACAAAATGCAAAAGCTTGATGATGGGGTGGGTGGGTGGGTAATAAAAAGACTCAAATCCATGCAAAGCAATGTAGATAAATAAGTATTGTACTTTAACAGTAGCATCGTAAGTAACGAATTAGTAAATTAGCTACAGATAATATCTACGGTAAATGAATTTAACTGTTATTAAATGACATGTCCATTCCTATGATATCACTGTAAAATGTGAGAACTTGTTTCTATTTTTTAAAGCATTGAAACTTTGAATTTTTTTTTTTTAAAAAAGACTCAAATCCTTTTTAACTTGCTTGCACAGCAAATGCAACACTGAGTGCCACTGTTGCTCTAAATTTTCCTGCAGATGCACCCGGGTTTGATGGATGTTTGTGGGCCAGGATCGATGGCTTTTCGCCCTCCAAAAGGACAGTTTTTATTTCCCTGCGCCCCAAAGATCTGGGGCAGCAGAGGGACCAGAGCAAGGAGGCATGCGCGCACACACACGCACACACGCACACACACACACAAAGCCTCAATTTGCACAGCCTGCAATTTTGCACGAGCAACATGCTGGGTTGAAATGGCACATTCTCTGCGTGAACTTGTGTCGAATGCCATGGGTGTTATTCCAGGGGAAATGCCCCAAGAGGTTTGTGCCAGAAGGATTATAATGATGGATTGACCGTCATTCAGAACGTGCAGTGAGGTTTTCTTTGAAAAAAACAAAAAGAAAAGAAAAGAAAAACCAAACTGCCCAGAATACTATTCCCTGGCTGACTGGATATGAATGAACATAATAAGGATTAAGGCCTCCTTGGGAAACTCCAAAGTAACTTTCTCACCGAGTTCTCAAAACTTGGGATGTCAAATAAGAATATTTGTATAATCTTAACATCGCCTGCAGGCTAGTTCAGGGAAGGAAGGTCTGGAGTGAGAAGAAATAGAAACAGGCCAATTTTTTTTTCTCTGTCAAGGAACATAAAATTTGCTAAAGTCTTCCTGATTTCCAGAGTTTTATAAGCAGTAATTTGCAAATCTAAACCAGGCTGCCCTCTTTTTAGGAGAGACTGGCCAACCCTGCAGGGGTGTTAAGAAGGCCACGTAGAAAACAAGCAATAGTAAATTGTTCTCTACGTTTCTGGTAGTCTTTGACTTACAATCATTTGCTTCGTCACCTTCATCATTATCTTCTTTTAATGACCCCATAATCCCTCTTGCCAGGTGCAGTCTGGGCAATTGAATGGAGCTGAGTATTTTACTGACCGGATGCCTTTCCTGTCGTCAATGCGGAGTTTTTTGTTCGGCCAAAATATTCTCATTGTGCTCAGAGAGATAAAAATCTGCCTCTAGCTCGGATCAAACTCACAGCCTCCCGATTGTGAGGCAATCAATCCTAATCATTTGCTTAGTGGTCTGTTCAAATTTACAACGGCACTGGAAAAAATATTCTCACACTTGGAACCGTTGCAGCATCCCTTATTGGACATACAATCCAAATTCAGACTCCTATTTATGACGGTTGTGATGTCCCAGGGTTACGGCATCGCCTTTTCGTCCTCCCGATAGTGGGGAAGCCAGATTTGCTTAACAACCGTGTTGCCAACTGAACAACTGTGGTGATTCATTTAACAACGGTGGCACGAAAGGTCATAAAAATGGGACAAACCTCCACAACTTAAGTCTTGTGCTCAGTAATAGGGGCTCAATTCTGGCCTACAGTGCCAGAAGCATCACAGAATCTTAACAGCTTGGTTTTAATGGACAGAGATGAAGGGGAAGGTGGGATGTGGGGATTGTTCAGTTGGGATAATAAACTAAGATGAACTTTTAAAACAGCCTTCATTTTTCACAAGACTCCCCCAATTCAGACTAGTTTTGGTAATTCACGTCCCCCCCTTAAATTATTTTTGGCCAAAGAAGTCGCCAGCTGCCTCGTGTCGCACATCCTTGTCTTACAAACCAGGATTTGCTGGCTTCTGAGCTAAAAGCAAGTCACGAGAAGTCTCGCCACCCTGCATGAATCCAGCTCTTATGGGATTCATGTAGGTAGCTGGAGGTTGGACTAGAGCAGTGGTCTCCAACCAGTGCGCCGGGGACCACTGGTGGTCCATGAGAAACTTTTGGTGGTCCGCAGAGAAATGTCACCCCCAAAGCAATTAATCCAGGCTGCGCGGGAACACGAGGCTGCGCCGCCCACATGGCCCATGAGAGCACAAGACTTGCGCTGCTTGCATTGCAAACAACACGAGGTAGTGAGGGGAGGGAAGGGCGGAGGGGGAAACTTGCCCCACTCATCCCACACGCCTGGCCTGGCTGCTGGGCTGCTTCTTTCCGCTTCTTTCTTCTGCTGCTTTCGGCTGCAGGCAAGGAAAGCAGCCAAAGTCTTTCTTTCTCCCCCAAACTCCGCTAGAAATGAGTCTTTGGGACCCAGAAATGAGTCTTTGGGACCCTGCAGGGCCTTCTGCTCCAAGAGGCTGTGCCGGCAAAGACTCATTTCTGGCGGAATTTGGGGGAGAGAAAGAAAGACTTCTGCTGCTTCTGCTGCTTTCCTTGCATGAAGCCAAAAGTCTCTCTCTCTCTCATTCTCTCTCTCTCTCTCCCCTTGAGAACGGAGTTGGAGATGGTATCCTGCGATCCCAAATAAAGAAAAATCGATCGGTAGGAAGATGGGGTGGGAAATTTTCCTGCAGACTTTTTTGGGGATTTTCCCAGGGTCTCTGGTCTGCGGGAGGTTGGTGACCCCTGGACTAGATGACCTCCTGAGGTCCCTTCCAACTCTAGTCATTCTTAACACTTAGGAAAACGGGAAAAGCCTCCCATAAAACTGCCAGTAGACAGTTGAATTCCCGTCTCAGTTGGGGAACCTTTAAAAAAAAAAAAAACAAGGGAAGAGAAATATATCTACAAATAAATCTTGTTTCCTTGGCATTATGCCCCTTCCTTCCCAGCTCTCTCCTTCCCTCCAGACCTGAAGAATCCAGATGTTTCCAGACCTCCCCTCTGCAGCTGGAGTTCTCCAAAGAGCATTTATATATATATAAGCCACAATGTGCTAACTGGGAAGCCAAATTAACAAGCCCTTTATCGTCCAGCTGGCAGCCTCCACTTTCCCACCCACTCAACCCCGGGAGTGATGGATGGGTTTCGGTGGCATTCCTGTCCCTCCCCTGTCTGCTCTGGGGGAAAAAAAATGGACTTCCATCAGCGTTGCTTTCCTGCAAGCTATTAGGCGAGCTAAGCCAACATGGGGGTTGCTTGATCCTTCGTCTGGAAATATTATTTTTCCATTTTCTTTTTAAAAAAAATTCTGTCAAGCTCTAGAACCAAATCAGGAAATTCCATCCTGGTTAAAAGCCTGTGCAGATGAATCATTTTAGGTTTGGTGGCTTCAGGGTATAACTCCCCTCCCTGTCCTTTTAAAATTATTTTAAACTTTGTTTTTTAATCTGTGTCTCTTTTTATGTGGCTGGATTTTAATCTTTTGTTGCTGGCTCTGCAAACCTCTTAAGAGGACTGAAGCGGTATATAAGTCTAAGGGCTACTGGTATCTTAAACCTCCCAGGGGCTTAGATGAAGTGGGCAGGGTATATAAATTGGATAAATAGAATGAGATGCTCAAGAGTGTCTTTTTAAGGTAGAGTAGGCAAGTTTCTAGTCCCTGTGATTAAAAAATTGGATAAATAAAATAGGAGCCTCAAGAGAGTGGTCTTTTTAAGGGAGTAGCTCAGTTTCTAGCCCCTAGGATTAAAAAGTGAGTGCAAGGCCTGACAAAAACCTCAAGCTTTGGATTCACTTGTCTGAAATGACATAGGGACTGCAGCTTGATCAGGGGGTTGTACTACAAGACCTCAAGGTGCCTTCCAGCTCTGTTATTTTGATGGGTTGATTGACTGGATCTGATTTCAAAATGCTCAGGGAGACATTCTGGATCCCAGAAAAGGCTTAGTGTGTAATTAATAGTATGTAAGTGTGTGTAAGAAGAGCAACCAGGATGATGAGGCAACCTGTATGTCCAAGGTTTGGACTCAGGAAAAACAGGCTAAACATGCAGCCATATTGTGACAATTAGGGAAAGGATAAGAAACAATGTAAATACTTATATCTATATTCATATCTATCTATATTTATTTATATATTAAGTGGAAATTGTATAATGAAAGAAATGGGTATATGGAAAGATGATAAGGAAATGTAAAAGATGTCCTGAGGTTGATATAACGATGTATAAAGTTTTGTTTTATGATTTTAAATTTTGAAAATTAAATAAAATTGAATAAACAAAAAAATAAACATACAGCCATAAATAAACAACTTTGGGAGCCTTTGACTCCTGAAACGGGCCCTCTGCTGTCCATTGTATACGTGCAAGGGGGTGTGTTGTGTTGTGCAATATTAGGGAGCCTTGTGGCACCACACCATTCAGCACAACCAAAGAGGCAGCTCACAAAACCTAACAACTTAACACTTAACAACTTGCTGAGAAAGGTCATAAACAGAGGCAAAACTCAACTGTCTCGTTTAGCAATGGAAGTTTAGAGTTCAATTGTGGTTGTAAGCCGAGGAGTACCGTACCTGTATGGGTCAAATGGAGACCCCTGTTTGTACAAGGCTTGGACTCGGGAAAAACAGGCTAAACATGCATCCATGAACAACTTTGGGAGCTTTGACTCCTGAAACTCTTTGTCCTCTGTTGCCCATTGTATATGTGCAATGGGGTGTGTTGTGTTGAGTGTGTTGCCCCTTTTTTCTGCAAATATTAGGGAACGTACCTGGCTGTATTCAGCACAACCGGAGAGGCAGCTCACAAAACTGCACACGTCATCTATGCTCCATTTACTGACGTCTTGCAACGCCGTAGTGGCGGGACCCTCTTCCCCATCCAGAAAGAGACCTCCCATTGTGCCTGGAAGGAGCAAAAAAGGGGAGGGTTGTTTTTTTTTTTTTTTTTTTTTGCACAGATGGGGAAACAGGGGTGAGCGGAGGCGAGACGGAAAAGAGGAAACATAAATCACGAAAGCTTTCCCTCCCCACTCACCCCCCCCCACCCACACCTTCCTCCCCAGGGGACACAGCCTGCTCTCCGTTGTTCCCGCGTTTCCCTCCAGCCACGCATCCATCTTTAATGAACTGTCAATTAAAAATACCAGGCAAGGGTCAATTTGGAGGCGAACTCCTCCAGAGGGGTTTTTCCTAGCCTGGAGGTGGGGAAGGCAGGAGGAAAGCCTTCGAGGAAGGGGGATTGGAGCAGAAGGGGGAGGGGAGTCAAAGGCACTAATGATTTCAGCATGTTGGGAGTGCTTTTCAGGCGAGAAGGAGGGGAGAGGCAGTTCCGAGGACGAATCCAGCCAGGGTTGTAAAAACTAGCAGAAAGGGGCAGAGGGGGTGGAAATCAGCCAGGTTGCTGAATTATGGGGTAGACAAGCAAGGACTGTTGCATTAACAGAGGGATACAATCAGGATCAAGGGAGGCACTAATACCACTCTATAAAACTTTAGTTAAGACCACGCCGAGAGGACTGCATCCAATTTGGTCACCACATTATAAAAAAAGATGTTGAGACTCTAGATAAGAGTGCAGAGAAGAGCAACCAGGATGATAAGGGGACTGGAGGATGAAACATACGATGAACCATTGCAGGAACAGGGCCTGGCTAGTCTAGGGAAGAGAAGGATCAGAGGAGACAGGAGAGCAGCCTTCCAATATTGGAAGGGAGAGGGAGAGAAAGGAAAGGAAAGGAGAAAGAGAAAGGAAGGGGGGGAGGAGAAAAAGAAAAAAGAGAGAGAAAGAGAACAAAAAAGGAAAGAAAGAGGGAGAGAGGTGAGAAAGAAAAAGAAAGGCGAGAAAGAAAGAAAGAGGGAGAGAAAGAGAGGGAGAGAGAGCAAGAGAGAGTGACTGGAGGCTAAAAGATATGATGAATGGTTGTAGGAACTGGACCTGGCTAGTCCAGTGAGGAGAAGGACCAGGGGAGACAGGAGAGCATCTTCCAATATTTGAGGGGCTGCCCCAGAGAGGAGGAGGAAGGGGGTCAAGCTATTTTCAGGGCACCTGAAGGCCAGACAAGGAATAATAGATGGAAACTGACCAAGGAGAGATTCAACCTGGAAATAAAGAGAAACTTTCTGACAGGGAAAACCATCAACCCATGGAAGAGAAGTTCCATTCGGAAGTTGTGGGAGCTTCATCACTTGAGACCTTCAAGAAGAGACTGGAGTGCCCTCTGTCAGAAAGGGTGTAGGGTCTCCTGCTTGGGCTGGATTAGATGAGGGTCCTACAAGGTCCCTTCCAACTGGAGAGGCCCTAAAGTAGCACCTGAAGTGAGGCTGGGTGGCTGATCCAGGCGGGTGTGATGGTTGAAAAGGACAGAACACAAAGTGTCCAGGCATAGGAGAGACTCACGTCTACATGACCTTTTAGGGTCCCTTCCAAGCCTCCAGATGAGTGGCCCTTGAGCATCGTTGGTGGGATAGGTGTCATTTGTCCATTCCACAAAGGAGAGGGAAATTCCACACACCCCAAAAAACAGCAACAAAATTGTGTCCAGAGCTCAATTCTCAATTCTCTCCAATTGAGGCAACTTTTATTAAATTTAATTTTTTAAAAAATTAAAAATCCCACAGACCCTTCCAAATGCATCATCATCATCATCATCATCATCATCATCATCATCATCATCACAACAACAACAACAACAACAACAACAGCCAAGTATTTTTCCACCAAGCTGCCTCTGCCAACATACCCCATCCCCCACGTCTTCTGCTGGAATAAAACTTTCCAAGCTAATCGATGGCAGGAGGGAAAGAAAAGAAGAAGAAATTCACTAGCGTTTTATTGGCTGTTTCCAGCTGGAGATGGGAGAAAAGTGAACGTGTGTATGTGTGTTGTGTGTGACATTTGTCAAAGGAGGCAGCACCAGCCAAAATTCATTCCAATGACACCCAGATGAAACCCAGCTTCCTAATAGATGATAGCCGTCCTTTTACTCGGAGCCAAGCTGCACTGAAAGCCTCCAATATAGGAACACAGTGTTGCCAGCCAATCAAGACACAAAAAAAAAAACCCACAAAACAGACAGAAGATATTAGAAAGACCAATCAAGAAGAACGCAGCAAACTCCAAGACCAGTAAACACAGACCGAGACTCCCAACCAATCAGGATGTAGAAAATACCATCCTGGCACAGCAGTAGGCTAGCCTCAAATTTAAAACTAACGGCTGTGATAGCCTGACCCACATACAAACTCTATACAGAAGCTTGATGATGGCAGATGAGATTCTGCCGAAACCTTGCTACAACTTTAAAAGCACTACAATGACGTGGGATAATACCCGAAGGAAGCTGAACAGCATATATATATATATATGTGTGCTTTCTGAAGTTTTCACAGGTATTTGTATGTGGATCTTTGGTTATTCGAGTTTTCTCCCGTGTAAAATTGGAAGTATCTAGGCAATGTTTCGATGAAGTCTCATTCATCATCTCCAGGCTTGTTTCTTCGGCTCTGTGCTTCTCAGAGTCTCAATTACTCTGAGAAGCACAGAGCCGAAGAAACAAGCCTGAAGATGATAAATGAGACTTCATCGAAAACACTGCCTAGATACTTCCAATTTTATGCAGGAGAAAACCCGAATAACCAAAGATACACACACACACATACACACACGTATATGTACATGTGTGTGTATGTATGTATGTATGTATTTATGTATGTATGTATGTATGTATATAGATGGTCCTGAGAAACCAGGCAACATCCGGAAGGTGCTGAAAAATAAGTTTGGAAGTGGATTGGACAAACACCTCGCTCATTTGCTGGGTATGGGAGAGGTTTAGGGGAAGGTTCTCCCCCTCCCAAGAAAAAAATCTAAATCTCTGATTTAAGACTTGAGTGAAAAAACATTCAGAAACTCCAGAAGGGGGGGGAGAATGTTTTGCTGCCAGGAAAACTGCCAGGATATATCTGAGAAGTTATCAGAAATTAACCAAATTCTCTCTTTAGACAAAGCAAAATTTAAGAGACATTTTTCCAACTAACTTCTTGGCTTGGGAATGTGATGCACAACATTTTAATGAGTTGCCCAGATGGGGGGAAAATGTCAAAAGTGTGTGTGTGTGTGTGTGTGTGTGTGTGTACGGAGGGAATAAATCTCTGGGGAAAAAAAATGACAAATTATTTTGGACAAAGTCTCAGGATTTAACCATGACTTCTCCACCCCATCTCAGTAAAAACTGTAAATGAAAGAAGAAGAAAAAAAATGTGGATTTAACTCTTGGATGTGGTAGCTAACGCAAACCACGTAAGGGATCATGGGTCAGTTTAAAACTCTGTGACAGGAGATCCAACCTTGGACAAAAGACCTGGAGGGATTTTTGCAAACTTTTTGGAATAAGAGAGATTTCAAGCTCTGGTGTTGGTGAGTCTTTGTCTAATTGTTTAAATATATATATTTAGTAGTCAAGAGGAACCTATGTGCCAAATTTCAAGTTTGTAGGCTTTACGGTTCTGGAGATTTTGTGATAATGCATGGGTGGTACTTCAATTTTATATATATAGATTGTGTACCTTCTTAAGGCAAAGGAACTCTGTTCCCCTCTCCAGAAACAGGGCCCTACACTTGATCTTAGCCAAATGGCCAAGATTGGACCCTAAAATTTGACCCAGTCTTTGCACCATGATTGTCAGATTCCTCTTGGGAATTCTTCACATTTTGCTCTTTCTCCACCCCCCAACCAAAAAAAGGTGTGTTCTCCCCCATCCAAGAACACCAATAGCCCCCACCCCCGACTCACCTGCATGGAAATAAGGACTCATTGTATATGGGAAACCAAATGGCAGTGGCTGGGGTGGCGGGAGGGAAGCCGTGGGGAGTAGCTTGGCCTCAGCTTTGCCGATGGTCGGGCCCAGGAGATAGCTAGGCAATTCTGGATTGGAGGAACTGCAGGGCTGGTTCTGCCCAGCTGGCACCTCGCCCAGTTCTTTGGCTCCCTCGCCAATCTTTGCCACCACTTCTTTGCATTCCTTAACCTCGCCAGCCCCTCCGCTGTTCTCAGGCTTCAGCGCCTCCAGTTTCTCGTCGCTCGCTTCGGCGTCGCTATCCGAGTCCTTCATTTCCTCCGGCGGACGGCTGTCCAACAAGTCTTTGGATTCGCTCTGGCCCAGAGCCTCGGAGCGCGAGTGCGCGGCCTTCCGGGTGCCCCTCCGCGTGCCCTGTTCCTTGGGAGGGGTGGTGGAGATGGCGGGGACCCCTTGAGGGTTGAGCGAGAGCAGCGGGGCATTGTTGTGCCGGAGGACCAGCATGGCGTTCCTCCGGGAGAGCTCGTCCCGAAGCAGATGCCCTTCCGGAATGTCGTGGAGGCTCCGCAAAGCGGGGTGGTCTGGGGGAAGGCCCGGGTGCAAAGCCATGGGGTCAGTCGCCAGGAGCCTCTGGCGGTGAAGGTTTTCCAGTTCTTTCTGCCGGATAATTTCCGCGGACATCTCCAGCCTAGGCGGGTAGAGAATTGGGTTTGGGAGAGAAGAGATGTCATGGAAATCCTATGTCAGAGTGTTTGCAGCCTGACTACTATTGTGAGGCAACTCAGGAGCAAAACACAGCACACAGAGGCTTTGTCTTTGTATATAAGTCTGCTATATACGTACATATACATGGTAGGCAAGTAATCTATCTTCTTTACTCTACACGGAGAACTACAATGGAGACAGAACACAAGGAGAGAGAGATACGCCCTCTCATGGCTGCCTTTTATATAGACAGTTTGTTAAAGCAGCAGTAACCCTGTGGGACCCATCCTCAGTCTTAAAACAGCAATAACTCTGCTGACTCATCCTCATTGCATCAGCATAAAACTCACTTGACCCCTGTCTTGGTTAGTAACAGAAATTTTGGGCTTCAATTGTAGTTGCAAGTCGTGACTGCCTGTATACAGTTTCCGTCTCAGACTCAGTTTCCCTGTCTCTAATATGGGATCAAGTCAGCTGCCTCAGTGGGTGGTTGTGAGGGGTGCATTCAAAAGAAAATCTGAAACAATCAAAAAAAGTCTATTCCAGGGATCTTCAAACTTGGCAGTTTAAAACTTGTGGACTTCAACTTCCAGAATTCCTCCTCCAGTGATGTTAGGTCAGGAATTCTGGGGGTTGAAGTCCACAAGCCTGAAACGTGCCAAGTTTGAAGACCCTTGGTCTATTTAGATCTGGCAAACTTGTCACCCCTTGTTGAGGATTAAGGACATCTGGAAGGATGAGAGATTCCCTCCCCCCCTTCAAACATCAGGCAAACCAGTGAAGTAATCCTTGCCTTTTAATAATTTTCCAATCTCTTCTACTTCAATTTCTCAATATTCTGTCTGGGCTCAGTTAAGCATGCTTTATTAGTACTTGAAAAAGAGACCACATGTCAACTCATAAAACATTCCTGTGCCTGTTTTAGTAGTTGCCATAAAAAAAAAAAAAAGGGGGGGGGGGAGGAAATCTGGAAGAGCAGTGCAGCAGTTTGAAAGTGAAAGTACATGTCATGCCCTTGTTAGAGTCAGACTCTGAGGAAGAACAGCTGACAGGGAGTGGAGGTGTGGCTCCAGAGGTTGTGGAGGAGGCTGGGGAAGGGCAAAGGCTGGCTGGGCAGTCAGAGGAGGACCCAGGCCCATCCCCTCTCCATTCTAGGGCACCCAGGTAGAAACGGAGAAGGCTTAGGAGAGAGGAAGCGGCCATGATCCCTTACGTGGGCTGCAGCTGTGACAACTGAATATGGACCTGAGTACTGGCGAATGCTGGAAACAAAGAATGGAAATATCTCTAGTTTATGGTTCCTCTCTGAGTTTGGTGTCCTTCCCAGTGTGTGTTTTCTGTGGACATCCTCTAGCCCTTATCTTGCCTGGTTTGTGTTGTTTTATTCCTTCTTTGTATAATTGTGTGGGAGTTTTTTTGTCTTCCATCAAATATATTCAAAGCTTGGAAGCAAACTGAAGAAATAAAAGGGGCTTCACCTGTTTTCTGTGACTGTGTTTGTTTTGTATGCCACCCTGAGTTATCATAGTACATTCCAACCCTTATCTTTAAAAGGTTGTAACTAAAATAGCAGAGCTTTTGTCCACTAAGATATCTAACTGGAGAACGTGAAAGATGACACCCAGCCTATGAACATGCTCAATTGGGAGAATCTGGTTTATGAGACACCCAGGGGGAGGAGGGAAACAGGGTTACAGGTGACTGTAAATGATGTGTGCCAGAGTTGGCTTCACACAGGGCAGTGCCAGGATGCCGCCTCTAATGGATCCTTTGAAGTTTTTTGAAGTTTGGCTCAAGAATCATGATTTATTTAGGGCGATTGCTGGAATCCTGACACTACAAGAAAATCACAGACGGGGATATCTGGGGTGAGAAAAACCTAGCCTCCTAAAATGAAGGCCAGTGGGAAAGGACTTCCATATAAAGAGACTTTCATGAAATGGCCAAGCTCACCTTTGCTTTTAATTCTTCCTCTGGCCCCTCCTGGTCAGCGAGGGGGCTAAGCAGAGCCCAGGGTGGGAGTCACCGTGGGCACTGCCAGGCCCAACCAATTCAAATCCACACCTCCCATTTTCTTGTGTTTTCCAAACAAGGCCGGCTGCCCAGAAAAATCCAGGATTAAAAAAAGAACACCCCATTTCTCTGGCTCGGCCAAGTCTACCCAGTAATTTCTGGTCATCCAGGGACAAATGTGGGGGCGGGTGGGCGTGCAGGAGTGCCAAGCCCCGAGTGTATTTGACTTGTGTTGCAACTCTCACCTGGCAAGATTCTGTTTCCTGAGCATCTCTTGCTGGCGGGCAAAGATCTCCGCTTGGGCTGGCTGGAGGAAACCGTAGCCTTGAAAAGGGCAGAAGAAGCAGCGTGAATTCGGGGTACAAGAGAAGGGCAGAGGGCAAAAGGTGGGGATATGCTTTGCTAGCTCGAGGTTCAATTTGTGGCATGTTCTGGCTAGAGATGAAACAACATCGGGCCTGGAAATTGAAACTCTCTCTCTGTGTCTGTGTGAGAGAGAGAGAGAGAGAGAAAGAGAAGGAGAGAGAGAGAGAGAGAGAAGGAAGGAGGCTATAGACTCAGCGAGAAAGGAGAGATGAATTAACCAGGGGGAGGGATGGAATTGCAGCCGGAAGGAGGGAGGAAGAGAGCTAGACAAAAAAGAGGAAAACGGAAAGAAGGGGAAAGGAGGTGGACAAAAAGAAAGGAGGGAGAGAGGGACAGAGGCAGCAAGGAAGGACTGAAAGAGAAAGGAAGAAGAGAGACAAGGGAGGGAGGACACTGAAGAAGGAAGGAAGGAAGGAAGGGAAAACAC
>BLBF01000057.1:4880703-4891091 GCA_015471245.1 Laticauda colubrina
CCCCCCCCCCCCCCCCCCCCCAAGCAGGCTATCCGAGAGCTGACCTTGGACACCAAGGGTCAATAGCAACAACCCCCATAAACACCCACCCCCAACCACGATGGGAATTCTAGTCTCAGAGAAGTAGAAAAGCACAGGTTGAGACAGCTGGTATTTCCCCCTTTTCTTCAAGCAGAATAGAGCTGGAAGGGACCTTAGAGGTCTTCTAGTCCAGCCCCCTGCTCAAGCAGGAGACCCTATACAATCTCAGACAAGCGGCTGCCCAGGCTCTTCTTAAAAGCCTCCAGTGATGGAGCACCCACAATTTCTGCTCACTGGTTAATTGTCCTCCCTGTCAGAAAGTTTCTCCTTCATTCCAGGTTGCTTCTCTCCTTGGTTAGTTTCTGTCCATTTGTTTCTTCTCCTGCTTTCTGGGGTTCTGGAGAATAATTTGATCCCCCCGCCCTCCTCTTTGGGGCAGCCCCCCCAAATATTGGGAAGACTGATATCATGTCTGCAATTGTTCTTCGTATGTTCTAGCCTCCAAATCATCTCTGTTGTGCTTCTCTCCCAGAGTCTCGAGACATGTGGATTTCAACCCCCAGAATCCCCTGTCCTCACACCGTTGAATCTGGGTTATTTTTCTGCCTGCTTCCTCCAGCCAATTTTGAATTGAACCCCTTTTCTCAGCTAGGATCCCCAAAGCTGCAAAAACCAGGGACCAATCTCCTTCACACACACACACCCGCACCTCTCCTCTCTCCTCTCTCTGGCTGCCTCCAGCAACCGGCTGAATTTTTCAACAGCTAATTATTCTTCCTGCCACAATGGCTTCCCTTGTGCAGATCGAATCCCTGTGGAGTCCGACAGGAAGCTGAAATGGAATTTTAGCACCACGCCAAGCGGCTTCCAAGCCCCCCCCCCCAACTCCCCCTCCCAATGTGCATTACCGCCCACCTCCCGGAGAAAGGGAGATGCCATAAATCTCCCTGCCATTGGCTTTTTGTTCCAGCCCCAGATCCTGGCATGGCTTTTCCAGTTTTGCAAAAGAGCTATAAAGACAGTCCTCGGCTTACGACTATCGCCTGGAACCGGAAAACTTATGGCTCAGTCAGTGTGGTCATGAAAGGCAGGCCTCCTTTGACCATGCTTGATTTTAACCAGCCTTTTGTGTCCCCCGTCCCCCCCGGCCAATGTGGTGGCTCAGCAGGACATCACAAGGCAGCCTCTTTCCTGCAGGCTTCCCCAATGACTTGCGAAAGCCGGCAGAATCACCAACAGGGATCACGGTTCTAAACGCAAGGACCAACCGAAAAACACTTTCCTCAGCGCCGTTGTTAACTCGGAACGGTCGCTTAAACAAGCCATAAGCCAAGGACTTCCTGTACGAAAGGTAGGAGTGGGCCCAACGTGGAGATATACCTCTCGCTGAAGTGCGAATCCCGGTGCTGTGGAAGCCCCTGCTTTCTGCGCTGGCTGGCCGAATTGCTAGCCGAGGGAAGGTGAGGCTCTAGGCTGCTGGGGTTTCGCGAGGCGACCTCTTGACGTGCCCGGAGGATATCTGTGCCAAGAGGAATAAATCCAGTATAAGACGTCGCAACCCGTCGTGGAATCAAATTAAACCAAGATTAGGCTCGCCGGCGATTTCAGCTCATCCTTTTGCGCGTGGTGTCAAGAGCGCCTCTGAGCTCGTGGAAAGTTCCATTTACTGATCTGAGGCTCCCGCTGGGAAATCTCACACAGGGAAGCTGAAATTTGGGCCTTCGAAAGGGACAAGAGAAGTTTTGGCTGGCCTTTGGGGATGTGAGCTAGCTGAACTAAAAGCTCTGCCCTCTGAATGAATGTATAGAAGGTTTTCTGCGCTTTCATGTTGATGCAAGTTTAATAAAATATACAGGAGAGGGGGAAAACCCCTCTTATAAACCTATTTACAAGGAGGGGAATGCGGGATTAGAGTAGGGATGGAGAGTTGGGGAGAAAAGGAAGAAGGCGGCGCTGTAATTTAAGCCACAAATAAATAAAGCAAAAAAAATAATAATCCTAAATAATTAAAGATGAGTTGGTGCCATTGGGTATGCCTGCATATCATCAAGAGCTTTGCCTGGCAGAAATACCATTTATAATTGAGCCTTGTTCCCCCAGCAGGCACCTTCTTGAGCGCCTAGGGTGAATTAAAACATTTCTCAGGCAAAAAACTTCACACTGATCAGAAGTGGCCATCCTGTATTTACAATCAGATCTCCCAAATCATCATCATTTAACGACCCCATAATCCCTTGCAGGGTAGAGTCAAGGCAACTGAATAGAGCCGAGTGTTTTACTGGCCAGATGCCCTTCCCACCACCAGGGTGGAGTTTTTGTTCGGCAGATATATTCTCAGGGTTCCCAGAGAGACAATTATCTGCCTCTACCTAGGATTGAACTATCATCGAACTAGTCCTTATCACTAAACTAGATATGTCCAATTCCGGCAACCATCCTTTGTTATGTTTTAGCCACCCAAATCATCTTTCTCTGCACTCTTCAAGACGTACGGACTTCCAACTCCCAGAATTCCCCCATCCTCACCGCTGTGACTCGGGACGGATATCCCGCCGGCCAACTGGTAGAGACGCTGTTGTTGTTGTTGCTGCTCTTCAAAAGTGCTGTGTTCATTGAGTGCGGACATCAACCGCCGGTAATCTTCTTCCGGAGTCATCTGTGTCACCGAGCCCTCCAACAAGGGCGTGTGGGAGTTTTCTGTGGGGCGGAAAGGCAAAAAAACACACACACACACAAAAAGCAAAGATGAGTCGTGAGAAAGAAGTGGGAGTCTTGGCAAACCTAACACAATTTTGCATTGCGGCGTTTCCTTTGCCAAGTTAAGCTTCTAGTCCTCATGATATACCGTACTGTCCATATGAGCCTAGGAAACAATTTGGCGCCCAATGGGTCTTTAATTTTACGGAATGTCAAATCCCTGACTGACTTGGGCCTAGAACATTTTAGCATGCAAAGCAGCAGAATTGAACTATTTCTAAAAAAAAAAAATGTTTTTTTTGGGGGGAGGAGATTTTTATCCAGGCATCTCCCCCCCCCCCCACTTCTCTTTAAAAAATAAAATTAAGTCTCGCCAAACTTAAGTGCTCAAGGGAACATATCTCACTGTTGAGACTTGTGCGACATCATTGCCTTTTCTTTATCAACACATCTGATTAAAGAAAACTTCGTTCCCGGTTAACAAAAAGTGGACATCAAAAGCAGAGCCGGTTAAACGTCTCTTTATTTTTTAGCTGCAAAACAAAGACTAAAATGCTTCGTGGGAGTTGGAAGAAGCCTCGACAATTTTTCTCTGTCTCTCTTTTTTTTAATTCACGCTATTTATACGTCACTTTTGTGTGAAACACTTCAACGACATTTTGGAGCCAGAGAAAGCTGCCACTTGATGGAAAAATCCAGGCTGCAGAAGGGGAAGAGCAATTTATTTACTGCCACAAATTACCATTGTCAAGGATTCGAAGGCTGTTTGGAAGCACAACCGTAGTGCTTTCCGTCTTGCAAGCATCTTACGGTCATAATCTTACGCATTATTGCAAGCATCTTACGACCATAATTGGCACCTGAAGTTTCCGTTGCTAAACAAGGCAGGACTGAGCTGACAGCTCCTGGTTTTCTAAAAACCAAGAAAATCCTTGTTCATCAATGGATGGAAGGCCACAGGGAGATTCCGCGCAAAAGGATGGGAAGAAGGAAGACTGGGAAGGAGGTCTCCCCAGCACCGTGGTGAGGGGCCCACTTCCAAGACCCAAGCCTGATTTTAACCCAATCTGCTCTCTTTAAAACTGTTGTGGCCTGCCAGAGGCCAGTGGAGCTGGCAGCAGACTCGGCCAGTGAGGAGGTTGGGGAGGAACCTGGGCCAGTCCTGGAGTCTGGGGAAGGCTCTGACAAGGGCTCTGCGTCGGAGGCAGAGATGGGGCCAATTCAGAGTTGGAGATCAGTGGGGAAGAAGAGCAGCTGGAGCCTGTTCCCAGTGTGTGCATGCACAGAGCTGCCAGATGAAGGGAACAGTTAAGGAACAAGGGTCAGCTCGGGAGTAAAGGCTCAGGTAGACGGTGAATGGCCCCTCCCAGAGGGAATAAAAGAGGACTGAAAGGGGAGTGGGGTTTTGCAAGAAACAATTAGTTCCATTCATTATGGTGAAGATCTGTTCCTCACTCCTTGCCAAGCATTGTCTGCAACAGCATGGCATTTGGAAACTATCGGCCTGGCAGCGCTCCAAACCTGATAAAAGTCTGTGGTTGTAATTTACCCTTGAAAGACCATTTGCTGGATGTGAATGATAGAAATTCACACTTAGCCTAATAACAAAGGGCTTTATCGGGATGAGGAGTCTGGTGATTTTTGCGGGGAGAACAAAAACTCACTTTTCATGCCTAGTGCAAGAACTGGAAATCCCCCTTTTTCCAGGCCAGGAAGCCCACCTATTCATTGGAGGGAGGGGTTAACGAAGCAGAGAAAAAACTGGACTCAGCTCCTGCACCCTCCCCCCACCCCAGGGATGGAGGCAACCTTGTCTAGACTTTCAAACTCCCCTGACACCCTCCCGCAACCTTCCCTCTGCCAATACCCCCTTGCCACTGACTGACAAGCCCACCCAAGTTCAGCAGCGGAACGACCCCCCAACTTCCCAGGAGAGAATGCCCCATTGCACCAACTGTCTGTCATCCCCTTCCCCGATCCTTGTGAGTGTGTGTGTGTGTGTGTGTACGTGCTCGCTTGCGTGTGTGTGTGTGTGTGTGTGTGTGTGTGTGTGCGCGCATGCTACAAGTCTGCCGGAGAGGAAGAAAAACAAAATCCCTCCAGCTTTAAGAGCACAATCATTTCTCTCCCCACCCACCCTCTCCGGTAATAAGCTAGAGGTTGCAGGAAATGAGAACGAGAAAGAGAGAGAGAGAGAGAGAGAGAGAGAGAGAGAGAGAGAGAGAGAGAGAGAGAGAGAGAGAGAGGCATTTTTAATTACTGTCAACACATCCAGAGGGGAAAGGCTTCAGGTGCAAAGCAGAGGGGGAAGGAGAGAAGCTTTCCTCCCCCCCCCCTTCCCATCAAGGTGGACACCTTGGCAATTTCCCTTCTATTCTCACTTTGACAGCTGGGGAGGGGCAAGCCTGAGGCCCCCTTTTTGCAAATTCTCAGCTGCTGAGATGCTGCGGAAGGGACATACTGAAAAACTGACCGAGCAGCAAACCACGATCTTTATTTGGGGAGGAGGGTGGAATTTCTACCCTTGTATATTCTGCTGAGTTTGACGCCTTTGGCTCCTAACACCCTGCTGTGGCCCCCAGTGGCCAGTGGAACTGGCGGCAGACTTGGACAGTGAGGAGGTTGGGGAGGAACATGGGCCAGTCCTGGAGTCTGGGGAAGGCTCTGACGTCTGGAGGGTTCTGCGTCAGAGGCAGAGATGGGGCCAGGGCTGTCTGACAGTTATCAGCTGCCTTCGGAGTAGGACATCAGTGAGGAAGAAGAGCAGCTGGAGCCTGTTCCCAGTGTGCTCATGCACAGAGCTGCCAGAAGAAGGGAACAGTGAAGGAACAAGAGTCGACTTGTGAGTAAAGCCACTGGTGGACGGTGAATGGCCCCTCCTATAGGGAATAAAAGAAGAGCGAAAAGGGGAGGGATGTTTGCAGGGAACAATTAGTTTGTTTAATTAGTGTGAAGATCTGTTCCTGACTACTTGTCAACTAATTTCTGCTGCAGCATGGCGTTTGGAAGCTATCAGCCTGGCAACTCTCCAAGCCTGATAAAAGGTCTGTAGGAAGACTGTTGGCCAGGACTTTGCTGGAAAGAAATTCACTTTAACCTAAATAAAAGGGGTTTTATTGGGATGAGGAGTCTGCTTCATGATCTTGGGAAGCCTAGGTTGGAACAGATCCCAAAGACGCTGCATCTTTCTAAAGAAGAGAGGAGAAAGAAGTCGATTGTGGGAGGTAGGATACTCTGCACATGGGCAGGAAACGCTGTGTGGTACCCTCTCGACATCACTGCCTCCCCCCCCCCCCCCCCCCCCGAAACAGCTGAAGCAAAAATATCCAGATGTTTTTAAGGACTCAGATAGACTTGGTTAAGGTGGGTCAGCCCAGTGGTATGTTGGTGGTCCATACCATTGGACTGAGATGGACTTTGAACATGGATCCCTCGACCGAAAAAGCATCCGATGGCCGAATCGATTCAAAACTATTTGGATTGTCCAGTGCTTCTGGCGGGTTTAAACTACACGCCTGCTTTTTAGAGACATTTCCCCCCAAAAAAACAATCGAATCAGGCCAGCTTGGGAGATTCGAATTGATCTGAAAGCACAAAACAAATGGGATTGATTTCTCACAATTGATTCAAGGGCAGAATCTGGCTGAATTCATCTACTTCCAGCAAAAATGTTCAATTTTTTTTAAAAAAAGAAATTGAGTGCAATAAGGACATTGCTGCAGAGGGAAGGGATTAAAATAAAATAAAATCTTTATGAGCCACTGTTTATGGAAGGCAAGATAAGGTTTTGCCAAGCCATAGTTAACAGAAGTGATGGTATGTGGAACTTCTCCATTCAGGGGCAGTGTATCAGGGTGTTATCAGATGGAAACAGGAAAAGGTTTGGACTTCAGAAACACAAAGCAGCTCATAGTGACCCCCAAAATTTGAGAATTTCACCCCATTGGGTAATCTCATGTTCTCGGTTTCCTCCCACGGAAGTAGCAATGCATAAGCAATGCAAAAGTATTACAAAAGCAATGCATAAGTCAGTGCACCAATGTGCTTACCATCCTTGTCCTAATGCTTCCTTTTAATACATTTCATGTATTAACAGATATAATAGAATTTTATGTTTTATAGATGATTGTTTTTGTCTTTTTCTCTTCTCTCTCTCATTCAATGTAATTTTTATATGACAAAGGTATACATTTATCATGTGAATACATCACTGTAATTTACTAGCATAAATATGTATATGCATGTATATGTCTAGGTATATAGGTATGTCGAGTTGATTTGGCGAGACTAATATCAGGAGGTTTTTATCATCTCCTCCCCTTCTATTCTTCTCTTTCTCTCTCTTCCTTTCTTTCTCTCTCCCTAACCCTTATTCCACGAGCATCATGTTGGACCCTTTTGTTTTTATTGTAATGTTATTCGTTATCGCTTGCCAAATAGTCAAGCTTTGTGCTTATTTTTGGCAATCGTTTTGTATTGTTTGGTATGTTTTATAAATAAATAAATAAAATATTTCTTTGGTTGGTGGGTGGAGCCTTTGCAGATTATTCTGTGACATCACAGCAGCTCAACCAATGGCTGGATAGAGAAGATTTAATTGGCAAGCAAGCTGTCAAATGGGCTGCATTCGGACAACGCACTAAGCTTGGGTAATCTTAGTTAATTTGCGGCTAAGAGCTTAGAGACTGTAAATCCCAAAAATGGGTTATTTCAGGGACTCTGTTCCACATACTAGGCAAAAGGGGTGATTGTTCTGACCTAGGCTTCCTTAGAAAGCATAAAACACCACTTTAGTCCCAGCAAAACCTTTTACTTCCACGTCTGTGAATTATGTTCATTCACAGCCAGCCAGGCTTCACAAACAGTCTTTTAGGGGAATGTTGATGAACACCCACCTTATCTCACTTCCAGAAAATTAATTGCCAAATGCAGAGCAAGGCCAAATTTGACACAAAGTCAAACAGAACTTTTTAAAGCTTGGATCGACTGGACAAACTAATTGCTTCCTGCAAAAGCTCACGTCCCCTTCGCTCCTCTTTGATGTCCTATGGGAGGGGCCAATCATCTCCGAGGTGTGGCCTTACTCCAAAGTCGGGCCCTGCTCTCTCAATTGTTCTGGTCTTCTGGTAGCCCTGCGCATGCGCAACTGGGAACCAGAGTTCCAGTTCCAGAAGCTCCCCCGCCTCACTGCTCTCCAAACCCAAAAGCTGCTGCTGACTGCCAGCCTGCCCTGGCCCCATCCCTGCCTCTGATGCAGAGCCCTCCTCCGGCCCTTCCTCAGCCTCCAGAACTGGCCCAGGTTCTTCCCCAACCTCCTCACTACTGTCTGACTCTGCTGCCAGCTCCCTCCGCTGCCGACGGGCCACAACAGGCTCAGACCCCACAAACCAGAGAGCCACCTTGACTCTTGATTCTTGACTCTTGACGAATGTATCTTTTCTTTTATGTACACTGAGAGTATTTGCACCAAGACAAACTCCTTGTGTGTCCAATCACAATTGGCCAATAAAGAATTCAATTCAATTCTATTCTATTCTATTCTATTCTTTCCCATTCTATTCTATTCTTTCTTATTCTATTCTTTCTCATTCTGTTCTCTTACTCCATTCTTATTCTATTCTCTTTCTCCTATTCTATTCCATTCCATTCCTATTCGTTATGCTATGCTATGCTATTCCATTCCCATTCCCAATTCTTCATTCCTTCTATTCTATTCCTTATTCTATTGTATTCTATTCTATTCCATTCCTATTCCTTATTCTATTCCCATTACCTATTCTATTCTATTCTATTCTATTCTAACCAAGAAAAAACTCCCCAAGTCTTTTTTCTCTTAAACTGCAAATCGAAGGGCAGCATGAGTTATCCAGGGTTTGTGTATGTCCGTGTGTCCCCTTTGTTTTTTATCCTTGTATTAATTTATAGTTCTGTGTCTTTTATTTGCAAAACCTCGCTCTCCAAGTTGGGAGGCGTAAACATTTAATCAACCGATCGATAAAAATAAAATAATTAAGTTGGTCATGAGGGGGGGGGAGAGAGAGGACGAGGGGGGGACAGCCAAGGGGGGGGGGTAACAACTCGAATGGGGAAGGGGGGGAAGGGGGGGGGGGGGGGGGGCTGGAATAATTCCAGTTTGAGGAGGGGAGGAGGGACGATGGGATGCGGTGTGGCATTGATCCCCAAGCGATAGATGGCTGGGTTTCGCCAAAGCCTGATTAAAGCTCAACGACTCCGCGAGATAGATTAAACCGCTATCACCTTGATTAATTTTTCAGAGGATGCAGCGGGAGCCTGGAGTGTGTGTGTGTGTGTGTGTTGCATTTGTGTGTGTGCACGGAAAGGAGGAGGAGGAGAAAGGGGTGAAAAAGGAGAATTAGCAAATAAAATATCCAAGGATTGCCATCCAAGAGCAGATCAAAAAATGGTAGAAAACAGCCTTTGAAAGAGGCTTAAGCACTCCTTGGATATTAACATGCTGGGAGGGAGCCCTGATTGGCCTTATTGACAGCTGCCTATTTACCAGTGGAAAGAGAGAAAGGAAAGAGGGGGTTTGAAAAGGGGAGGGGGTTTCAGGCCCCCTACTCATTTGGAAAAGGCTTATAGAAGTTGGTAGAGTCTCCAAGCTCCTTTGGGAGGGGAGGAGGTCTATTCAAAGAGAAGGGGGCCACTCTGCAAATTGTAGGTTGCATTTAACCAATTAAAACAAAACAAAAACAAAGCCAAAATGCTGATTTAGATCCTTCTGGAGTTTTCCAATATGATTTTTATCAATAAGGGAAGGTAATTTCCACACACGCACCCCAAACCTAGGGAGATTAAGAGAGAGGTGGGCTTCCTCCATCCTTCGGTGTTTCTCAGTGTCTCTCGCCAATCCAAGTGGAATTGCAGCTGAACTCACTGACGAGAGCGTTCTCCCTGCGCAAGGTTCAAATTTCCCTCCTGGGACTTGACACCCCCCCCCCCCCCCCAAATAAAATAGAAGTAGGATAATTAAAAACAGGAAAGTTTTGCTTACTTTTGCTAATGTCACAAAGAAGCCTATGCCATCTGGAAGTCTACACCTACCCTCATTATATTACTGGTGTGGCTTGAGTCTCCAACTATTTTTATGATGGTTGCAAAGCAAATCCTATGGTCTTTAAGCAATTCCAGTGGTTGTTAAACAAATCCAGCATACCCAATGGGTTTTATTTTTATTTTTGATGCAAATGCGAGGCAGTTACCAAACCCTCCCAAAATCATCTGACTGGGCATGTTTTGCGATGGTCAAAAGTCCTTTTCAGACCCACAAAAGCACCCTTACTGAGGCTGTCCTAACTTCGGACTGTCGTTAAGCGAGGACCACCCGTAACTTTGCTGATTGGGGTGGTGGGCTGAAGAGGCAGGAAGGGGAGGAGAAAACAAGGAGAAGGATTCAGGGCACAACATTTTTAGCAAACCTTAAGGATGAAGGGAAGGATGACCTATCTGGAAAATACTCCCAAAAGATTGTTAACTGGTAATAAATTTGAATAAAGAGAGGAAATAGGTCAGACAGACTTGATTAAAGTTCTAAATAATTTTGAAAATAAATCTTCCCAAAGACAGGAGCCTGGAAATGAATCCTTTCCTTTCCTTTCCTTTCCTTTCCTTTCCTTTCCTTTCCTTTCCTTTCCTTTCCTTTCCTTTCC
>BLBF01000057.1:4891101-4932272 GCA_015471245.1 Laticauda colubrina
CCTTTCCTTTCCTTTCCTTTCCTTTCCTTTCCTTTCCTTTCCTTTCCCTTTCCTTTCCTTTCCTTTCCTTCCAAAAAGAAAGCAGATGCAATTCCCCTACCAAATCATAAGAGAGTTTCCTTTTCTCACCTTTTGGGGATTCGCTTCGAGATTTTTTGCTCTCCAAAAGACAGTCTCCGTTGCTACCGGGCACACAGATTTTCCTTTTGCCTAAAACTTCATCTAGAAAGAGGAAAGGGAAGGGGGAGGGAAGGAAGGAAAAAGAAAGGAGGGAGAGAGAAGGGAAGGAAGGAAGAAAAAGAGAAGGAGAAGGGGAAGGAGAAGGAAAGGAGAAGGGGAGGGAAGGAAAAAGAAAGGAGGTGAGGGAAGAAAAGATAAGAGGAAGGAAGGAAGGAAGGAAGGAAGGAAGGAAGGAAGGAAGGAAGGAAGGAAGGAAGGAAGGAAAAGAGAGACAGAAGGGAAAGGAGAAGGGGAGGGAAGGAAGGAAAAAGAAAGGAGGGAAGGGAAGAGAAAGGTAAGGAAGGAAGGAAAAGAGAGAGGGAAGGGAAAGGAGAAGCAAAGGAATAAAAAAGGAGGGAGGGAAGGAGGGAAGGGAAAAGAAAGGTGAAAGGGAGGAAGGAAGGGAAAGAGAGGGGGAAGGGAAAGGAGAAGGGGAGGGAAAGAAGGAAAAAGAAAGGAGGGAAGGAAGGAAGGAGAGAAGGGAGAGAAGGAAGGGAAAGGAGAAGGGGAGGAAGGTAAAAGAAAGGAGGGAGGGAGGAAGCAAGGAAGGAAGGGAAGAGAAAGGTGAGAGAAAGAAGGAAGGAAGAAAAAGTGAGGGAAGGGAAAGGAGGAGAAGGGGAGGGGAGGGGAGGAAAAGAGAGGAAGAGAAGGAAAAAAAAGCTCAGCTGGAAATGCACAATTAGCACACTGTCCCCCCCACCACTGTGTCTCCTCTACCACAATCTGTGAGCCTTCTGAGGCTTGCAAACACACACTCACACAACACACAGCCACACACACAAATACCCCCCCCCCCAACGCTGAGGGGAAAGAAGGCGAGGGAGGTTCGTGGCTGGGAGCATTCGCCTCCGTTTCCCTAACCCGGCTCCCAGCCCTCCTTGAGTGTGCGCCGCTGATCGATGCCGAAGGCTCCCAGCCATAAATTTGCAAAAATAAAAATAAAAATAAATAATAATCCACTTTTATTTCCTTACTTAACTGCATCATTTGATGGGCTCCCTTGCATTTCCCCGGAGGCTTCCTGAGCCTTGAGGTAAAACGTGGGGGTGGGGGGTGGGTGTTCTGGGGAGGGGGAGGAATAGGGGGGAATTTCTCCCCCCTTCACTCTAATGTACAGTCCCTGATCTTCCTCCATCATCTCTGCAGGTTCAATTCCCCCCCCCCTTTTGAGGAAGGGTCAAATTCCCCCCTCCTGCCAGCCAGTGCAAAATATATAATGCACAATTACAGAAGCCCCTCTCACTCCCACCCCACCTTGCCCTTCTTTTCCCATGCACATAAAAAAAGAAAAATCAATATTCTTTCATAATAAGGCTGGGGTGGGAATTGAAAACCCGTGGAATAGGGGCTGGCGAAAAGAATTCATCCTTGTAGGCTTCTAAGCTTCTTCTCATCCAGTCTTTTTCTTTCTCTTCCCCCCCCCCCCAATTATTCTCCAGCAAAACAAGGCTTGTTGCAAAACAAGCCATAGATGGGCAAGCCAGCATGCTCTGAATTCTTGCCTCCTTGACAGGAAGGGAGGGAGGGAGGGTTTTTTTGTGTGTGTGTTTTGTTTTTTTTCTGTTTAAGGACAAAACCAAGATTTGAGGTTGAATGAGTGTGTGGATTTTGAAAGAGCTGGGAATATTTCCTCACCTCACCAAGAGCACAACTGCAAGAAACTGCCTGCACGACCAAAGGGGATTTTTTTTTAAAAAAAAATAATAATATGCAAATTGGGTTATTTAAATGGTGGGGGTTTTTTCCCCCTTACCTCCCCATCTGCCTTGTTTCATCAGCATGCAAAATTAGAGATTATGGAATTTAACGGGGCCCCTCATGGATTTTATTCATTTTAATTTGACGTTGATTTCGCCATGGGATTTTTAAATAGGAGCCCACCGATGGGGTTTGTCGATAAACCCGGTGGCACCCCTCATAATTTAAAGGTTTTTTTTGGGGGGGGGGAGCACCCAAAAATATAGCCCCTTGCCAAACTTGCCAAGGAGGATGGGTGGTGTAGTCCAAGGCATTGTGTGATGACCCGGGGCATGACACAAAAATAACAAAGTCACAAAAATAGAATAAATTCCCTTTAACGTCTCCAACTTGGCCCCCAGTGTCCAATTATCCCCGGCTGGAGATCAAACTCTTCCAAAAAAAAAAAAAAACAGTCTACGAAGAAATGCAGTCCGACCCCAAAGTAAAGATCATTAGAAATTTAAAAAAACCAACACAAACCACACTAAAGTAATTAACACGACAGGCCAGGATGATAAATTGCAAACTTCCAAAGGATAACGCAGCAACCACAATTGGGAGGACGCCAAAACCCAGAGAAGCCTTGACCAAGATAATGCACGCTTTGCTTCCAGCAACTTTGCCATGCGCAGTTTGCCCTTTTAAACAGTCTTTCCAGCTGCGGCCCATGAAGGGGATCACGGCCCTTTCCTCCCCTGTAAGCCAGGTTGCTCCCTTATCCGTTCCTTCTTGTGTGCCCTAGGATGAAGAGAGGGTGGGCCTGAGTCATCCTCCAAATTCCTCTCCCTTCCTCTACCTCTCCCCTGCTCTATCCAGCTGGACTGTGCCCTTCCCCAGTTTCTTCCACAGCCACCCAGAGCCACACTCCCACTCCCTGTCAGCTGCTCGGCCTCCCCCTCCGAATCAGATTCTGACAGGGGCATGACAGAGAGGTTTAGTTTACCTACAGTTTACTAGGTAAACCATCTAGGATGGCAATGACAGTGGGTTAAGTTTTTACAGGTCGTTTTTAATCCTGGCACGGGGATTTTAATATCTTGGTTTCATTTTTGAATTCACGGTGCCCAGTCAAGAGTCTATTACAACCAGAGTGGGCTATAAATATCAGAAAATAAACCCACACGAACACAGGTGATGAACAAGAGTGCAGATTCGGTAATTAGGATGAATGAGAGCTTGAATAAACATTTTCAAAAGCAGATTTTTCTGTGCTATGCTCAACAAGAGTTTTTTTTTTCTTCCCTGAAAAGAAAAATATGGTCTGAAAGAAATCTAACATATGTTTGGGCTCTGAAAACCAGGGGTAGAAATCTTAATTATCTCCAGGACTGCTAATCTAAGCCTGGATGCGCAAAGCTGCATGTTTGATTCTTGATGCTTAACTTTTGTTTTGTTTTTTCCGTGCGAGCTGCCAAGAGCTGAACGTAATAAATAAAAAGAAAACAGTAAATAGAAAGAGAAGCCAAGCTAATAATGACAAGAGAAGACGCCCACGGTAGTCAAATCTGGGCTTTTATGATCAAAGATTCAGAAATAAATCCCAACTCTCACATCTGCTCACCACACATTCACAGACCATAAACCCTGAGCGCAAATGTGTACAAATGAGTTTTCCCCCATTGGGAATGGTCTGCTTTTAAATCTCATTTGAAGCAAAGAACTTCCTTCTTTCCAAAGAAGGGCCAAATTAGCTTTCCCATCAGAAGTGTGGAGGCCACAAGTTCTCTTGAACCTCGGATGAGCCCTTCAGAAAAATCTAGATTTCCAGCTAGGGTTAGAGGAGATCACAATTACACCGCAATGAAGGAAGACCTCCATCCCTTCGTTTTTCTTGCCTGGGTCTCATCAAGCTAAAATCCATCAAACCAGGTCTTCGTGGAGACCAAGATTGCCATCAATCAGAGGGCACCATCATCGGCAATAGTCCCAATCGTCCAATGAAGGGGAAATTGAGCCCGTGGGAGGGACCAGGGAATAAGAACATCTTCAAATCCCAGGTCCAAAGGAAAACATCCACTCACCAGCTATCCTTCCAAACATAGGTAGTCCTTGACTTACAACAGTTCTGTTCCAGCTCACCAAACACGACAAACCCTCTGAAAGTTAACTCAAAAGATTCCTTCACTAGGAACACCAGTAGCTCCGGCAAAAAAGTTTCTCTCACCGCAGACTAACTAAATCCAGCCGGCCAGGAGATGAATGTCAACTCATAAAATATTTTTAGAGTTGCCAACAGAAAGGGAGTGGGGGAAAGGGGTTTGAAAGAGCAGTGCGGCAGCTTGGAAATCGAAAGTGCATTTCATAAATGTTTTCAAAGATAGTAACTAGGTGACTTAAGTTTCTGCCGCGCAAAATTCTAACTGGAGAGCCTGATTGATGACTCTGGGCTATGGATGTGCCCCATTGGAGAATATATGAATTATGATACACCCAGAGGGGTGGGGGGAAAGTAGGGTCAAGGGTGACGATGAATTATGTGTCTCGGAGTCGGCTATACCCAGGCAATGCCAGACATGTTAACTCCCAATAAATCCATTTTAAGTTTTGGAAGTTTGGCTCAAGACTCACAATTTAATTGGGGGTAACTAGCCGGAATCCTGACAATGAATAGTTGTTTGGCACATCTATCCATCTCTGCCCCCTGCCTTTTATCCCCAGAGCTAGGGTAGGATGTCACTAGCAGTGATGGCTCGTCCGTCCCAAGGACCAGCCCATAGATTTCCACTGCTCTCCTTTCCTCTGCCTTCTGCACATCCGCAGTCAGGCAGTGGACCCAGCTGTTCCTCCTCTTCCTCATCAGCCACCTCCAGACCTGGAAGCTGTGGACTCTCCATCTGAAGGCTGACAGATGCCCCACACTCTGCCTGCCTGCCTGCCTGCCTGCCTGTCTGCCTGCCAACTCCATTCCCTCTTCCCCCTCGCAGCACTAAGGTTGCCTTAAAAAAAAAGAAACCTCAGAATCCATCTTTTAAGAAGATGAAGAATTTAAGAATTAGATTCATCTTTTTAAAATAAAAATAGCACCCTTTTCTCTCCCCCCACCCCAACCCTGTCTAACAAATGGTTAAGGCTGAGAATCCTTCAA
Organism: Laticauda colubrina; assembly: GCA_015471245.1. Taxonomy (NCBI): domain Eukaryota; kingdom Metazoa; phylum Chordata; class Lepidosauria; order Squamata; family Elapidae; genus Laticauda; species Laticauda colubrina. The sequence continues at coordinate 4,896,146 of BLBF01000057.1, forward strand.
CTCTACCAGAGATGGAGAACGGCCCTTTCAGGACCTGTGGACTTCAACTCCCAGAATCCCTGGCTCAGGAATTCTGGGAGTTGAAGTCCACAAGTCATAAAGGGGGAGGGGGGCATTGTTCCCCATCTCTGAACTACACCTTTTCCATGCTGTCCTGTCATAAAACCTGCAAAACTGTCTACTGAAAGGAGCCATTCAACCTGCGGGGTGCCAGCTGTCTCCTTGTTTCGCCCGCAGGGTGCCAGCTCTCCTTATATTCTCCACCTTGCCCACTTTATCTCCTCTGTGGGGCAACGGGCCAATCCTGTGCCAGGTGTAGGATTGGCACGTCACTTTTTCACACCTCGCGGCTCAGAGACGCCATCTTTGTTCACAGGTGCCCAGGGGTGGCAACCTCGTTGTCCCTGAAATGTCCCCTATCATGGGACTGCCCACCCCCTGCGCCCCCACCCACAGCCCCTGCCAGCCTTTGACAGCCAAAGTTAATTCCCCCCCCCCCTCTCTTTTTTTTTAATCCCCTTAATCTGTCATCTTTATCAGGCAGGGGAAGTGCCAAGCGGCGTGCTGGTAGCCCCCAGTCCCAATCAATCTCCACATTACAGCTGACAGAATGGTGCTAATAACTTATTGATCTGGTGTTTGCCGAGCCCTGCTGGGGCCGAAGAGGCTGCCATTGATTGGCTGGGGGGGGGGGGGGGGGGGAAAGAGCCACGTGGAGAGGAAAGGCTCCAAATAGTGTCTTCCCCTGGGTGCGACGGGGATTGGTGGGTGGGGCGCGCACGTCGGAGAAGAAAACGCACGACGAATGACTGTGAAGGGCGACAACAGGGAGGGAAGAGAGACGGAGGGGAAAGAAAGCATAAATGCGTTGGATGCGTGGGAAAAGCAGATCTTGGAAGAGGAGGAGGAGGTGGAAAAAGCACCACAAGGTGACCTTCTCCTGCTTTTTCTTTGAGGTGGTGGGGAGGAGAAAAACCTTGCAATTTTCTTTTTGGGGGGTCCCTAGAGATTTGTATTGACATGGTCTCCCGTCAGAACATCCAAGGGGGTCTCTCTAACCTTTTAGGCTTCCAGAGGGGTGTATAGATCTGGCTGCTCCCCGCCAAGCAATTGAGCTACACTTGGGGGGATTAAACTGGGAGGGGTGGGTGGGTGGGTGGGAAGGGCGGACTGTGTTTCAATGTATCCTTGGATTGGCGGCTGCAAGGTGTCTAGCATCACACAATTTTGGATGGACAGTCACATTAAGGCCTGCAAGTGGCTGGGTGTACAGGCAAGACAGAAAAATGGAGGAGGGATGGATGGATGGGAAGATGGATAGATGGAAGGATAGAGGAATGGATGGAGGGATGGGAGGACTGAGGAATGAAAGGATAAAGAGGGATGTATGGGCAGGTAGATGGATGCAGGGATGGCAAGATGGAGGGATGAATGGACAGATAGATGGATGGAGGGAGGGGAGGAAGGAGGGATGAAAGGATGGAGGGATGTATGGGCAGATAGATGGAGGGAGGGATGAAGGGATGGGAGGACAGAGGGATGAAAGGATGGAAGGAAGTATGGACACATAGATGGATGGAAAGATGAACGGATGAAAGGATGGAGGGATGGATGGGCAGATGGATAGATGGAAGGATGGAGGGATGAACGGAGGGATGGACAGAGGGACAAACAGATGGATGGATAAATGGCTGGGCAGACAGAAGGAGGGACGAATGGATGGGTGGATGAATATATGGGTAGGTGGGTGGATGGATGGGTAGACGGATAGATGGAAGGTGTCACTTTTGGAAGCCATACTGAGATTTGAGGCTCCCATGCTGCCACAATTGAGCCTGAGAAAGTGGGAGGGAGGAATTCATTGGAGTGTAGGCAAAATAAAATCCTTTTCTTTGGTTCAAGGTCACGGAGTGTGGCACATGATGAAATTGGGAAACTTTAGGACGGATGGGGATTGGACCATGTGATGTGATGATGGTTAAAAGGTGGGGGGGGATGGATTTGTAGTTTTGACTTTTGCAGGGAAGCCCGAAACTTTCAGATTCAGGATTCCACCGATGTGCCAGTTTACTATCCAAATAAAAGGAACTTTTGAGAGGCGTCTGTCTCGGAGTTATTGATTGGATTGGAGGGTGGCTGGAAAGCTGACATTAGGATGGAAGGATAGATGGAGGGACGAACGGATGGAAGGATGGATGGATGGGCAAATACTGTCCCTCCCTCTCTCCCATTGTAGTTATAAATTGAGGACTGTTATTTGCTGGGGGGGGGGGGGATGTCTATTTTTTTTTTTTTTCAAAAACTATTTAACTAAACTTTCCCGAGTCTCCTTTTGCAGTTTGAAACAATTCAGATATTCTGCTGGTTTGGAAAAAAACTCTTTTAAAAAAAATCAAAATGTGATGGAAATAATCCAGATATTCTGCGGGTTTGGAAAACTTCCATTCAAAAAAATCAGAATGGAGGTGCTTTTCCTTCTGCCCGAGGGCCATCCCAGAAAAGGAGGTGGGAAAAGATATTAAAAAAAAAAAAAACCTGGACTGCCATTGTCAGAAATGTTCTCCTGCTTGGGTAGCGGAGGGTTGGACTAGATGACCCACAAGGTCCCTTCCAACTCCATCAATCTGTTAAAAAGTGCTCTGGGAAGAGAAGAGGAAAACAGAAGAATATGGAGGGAGGGGGAATTTAGAGCGAGACGTGTAGGGAAGGGATGCAGGCTGCCCAGCGGTCGCCATGCCAAGTTCTTTAATTGGCTGGGCATTTTCTGACCCCCAGCCCAAAATTCAGGATGCTCAATTAGTTCCCAGGGAGAGGAAGAGGCCAGCTTGATGGGGCCTGGCCGACCCAATTATTGGGGGAACCAGCAGGGACCCCGGTTAATTTATATAAGCTGCAGAGCTGCATGACGAGGTTTTAACTCCTGCACCCCGGTTCCCCTTGAGTCGTGTCTCATTGCAAAGCCTCACAAACACACAGACACAGACACACACTGCCCCCCACACACACAAAAAATGGGGAAATGGAAATGAAAAGAGGGGGTGGTGGAAATTTGGGTACACTCCTCTGGTGCTTCCATTCCAAGCTGTTCTCCTTTTTTAATCCTTCAGTTTAAATCAGCACCCAAAGCAGGCGTGAGAAGGAAGATCTGGCACTCTGAACACACAGACACACACACACAAGGAACACACAAATCTATAACGTATCGATCCCCTTACATTTGCACAAGGCCTAAAACAGGGGAGGCAATCTATGGGCTGACATAGACAGTGCACGTTCCTGCCTTTTAAAATAAAAAAACAAGAAATTTTAAAAAGGAAGAATTTAGCTTTGAAAAAGGCCGGTGTGAGAAGATGCCAATCAGAGCAGGCAAGGTATACATACCCCCTTGGGGGGAGCTTTTTGATGGTTGTACAATAAAATAAAATAAAACAGAGGAGCTAAGACTCAGGGGGCTCTTGGCCTAATTAATATGCTTTTTTAAAATAAAAATAAAATTGCATGGTTGAATTGAATTCAGGGTTTGAGAATTGCAGACAGGAAATAAAAGATGCATCTTAAAAAAAAAAAAAAGACAGAAATTTAGAAGATAAAATAATGGGATTGGAAGGGTCCTTGGTGGTTTTCTAATCTGACCCCTACTCAAGCAGGGAAACCTAGCCCTGGACTTACAAACAGTCCATTTAGTGACTGTCCGGAAACTACAAAGGCGCTGAAAAAAAGTGACTTCTGACCATTTTTCAAACTTATGATCATTGCAGCAACCGCCACAGTCACGTGATCAAAATTCGGACAGAATAGAATAGAATAACAAGAGTTAGAAGGGACCTTGGAGGTCTTCTAGTCCAACCCCCGGCCTAGGCAGGAAAACTTACACCACTTCAGACAAATGGTTATCCAATTTCTTCTTAAAAACTTCCAGTGTTGGAGCATTCACAACTTCTGGAGCCAAGTTGCTCCATTGATTAAATTGTTCTCACTGCCAGGAAATTTCTGCTTAGTTCTAAGTTGCTTCTCTCCTTGATTAGTTTCCACCCATGGCTTCTTGTCCTGCCCTCAGGGGCTTTGGAGAATATTGCTTGACTCCCTCTTCTTTGGGGCAGCCCCTGAGATATTGGAAGACTGCTGTCATGTCTCCTCTGGCCCTTCTTTTCATCAGACTGCAACTGTTCTTTTAGCCTCCAGTCCCCAAATCATCTTTGTGGCTCTTCTCTGCATACTTTCTAGATCAGGGGTCTCCAAACTTGGCAACTTTAAGACTTGTGGACTTCAACTCCCAGAATTCTTTGGAGACCTCTGTTCTAGATGCTTGGGAGCTGGTTTTTATTTATGACCGTCGATGACTAACTGCAAAGCTAGCAACAGAACGGAAAAATCCAAGTTAGCAACTTTAGCAGAGGTGCTCAATTCGGAGATTCCCTTCCCTGTACCCCACAAGTCACTGCCAGTATCTTGCTTTCCGAGCGAATTTACCTAACCGGATAGAAAAAATAGGATTTGTTGACCCCCAGACGCGCCAAATCCTCTCAGGTGCCTCTCTGGCGTTCATCCCTTTGTGTGCTGCTATCAATTAAGATTAACAACAGCCTTTATCCCTGCCTGCCAAGAATATTGCTGTACATCCCATCATCTTGCACGGGAATTTTACCACGAGAAGCCACAGAGGCGGTCAGGTTAAGAAGAAAAGGTTCTACTTAGTGCACCTGGAACAGCAAGGAAAGAAAAAAAAAACCCACAAATCCTGCAACAAATGGGATAAACAATATTTATCATCTGCAAAATACCACTCATGCATCATCACAAAATCTCCAGAACCATAAAGCCTACAAAGTTGAAATTCAGCATGTTATGTTCCTCTTGGCTTCTAGGGACTCACTAAGGAAGGATTTTTCAAAATGATCATCAGAGTATTTAGAGTATTTCCTATATTATTATTATTAACACGCTCTGATGCTAAGGAGTTTTACTCCACCTCCCCACCTGAAAAGAAATCTCTTCCAAATGCAAAACACAAGCAGAGGAGAGGAGTTTCAGTTTCAGTGCACCAAGCAGCTTTAGGAGAGAACAGTTGAGCTAAGCCACGCCCAGGCTCCTAGTTGTCTCCTTCTTGTTCACACAGGAAATGCTGCTTCAGTTTCCAAACAGCCCTCAACTCTCTCACACGCTGACAGGATGCTAGCCGGGTGAATATCGATGGATGCTGGTTGGCAGAAGAATTTTTTCCCCTTTATTTTCTTCTCCCAAAACTAAGCCCAACCACATAGTTTTGTAGCGAAGCATGGATATCCAGCTAGTAAATCATAAAAAACGTGAACTATTTTCTTTTCAGACGGAATTCTGCTTTTTGCATCTCCCTGATACGAAGAAGCAAAAGACCGCAAAGTTTCAAATTCCCACTGCTATCACTACGCTTCCCTTCCTCTTTCTCCTCTGCTGAGAGACCCATAATTCTGTTCCACTTCCCAGCTGGGCATTTGAACAAATGATAGACCCAGAGGCTGGTGGGGTGGGTGGTTTTTTGAGGAGGGGGGAAATCTCCCTTGGTTTCCCTATGCTTCCCCTCTGTGCGTTGCCAATTTCGGGGCCAATTACTGGAGCAGAGACTGAATTAAGGTCTCTTTCCTTTTACTCTGGAGTAGGAGGAGGAAGGTTTGAAGGGGCAAACCAACATCTGGATGTGCGAAGGATTACAGAAGTCGGAAGCAGAAGCCAGCCAGACAAGCGAAAATATTGAATCACTGGACTGGAAGGACAGAGTGGATAATTCAATTTAGCCTCCCTCCTCTCCCCTCGCCCCCGAACAGATTTTTTTTATTACTCAGTTACTCTGCACCTCCCTCCTCACCAGAAATTGTGATCCTTGACACAAACTGTCCTGCCACCCAAAAACAGCAACAACAACAACAACAACCGTGGTCGACAAGAGGGCTAAAAAATTAGGCTGTGAGAATCCCACCACCCACCAGCAGAGGGCAGCCGAGAGGTGGCATTTCCTGTGCCTTTGTCTCTCTCTCTCTCTCTCTCTCTCCTGCCCTCTAATGGTGATGTAGATTTTCACAACACGAGAGAAAAAGCAAATCCCTTCTTACTGGGTGGGTTAGGGTGATCTTAACCACACACTGCCTTACTCCGTGATTAAGAGATGTCGGTAATACCTCCCGGGTCCCTGGTGGGCCAGGCTGAGTGAGAAGCAGCTAAGTGTTGCATCAGAGATCTTAAGAACACCTCAATCATTGACAGCCGCTCTGAGAGAGCAAAATCGATGCAGCAATTAGATTTTATCAGCATCCTCTCTCTCTCCTGCCCCCCCCCCCCCAATCTCTCTCTCTCTCAAGCTCTCTCCAGCCCTTTCCTCTTTTCCATGAGCTCACGAGGTCACATTATAACTGGGGTGGGGGTACATTTTGGCCTCAAGGAGACCATTTTCCATTTGCAGGTTGGGGTTTCTTTTGGGGGGGGGGGGTAGGTGGAGTGAGGTTAAACGATGCCAAAAGCCACCAGAGTCCTTGGCAAGCTGAATGTTTGTGCAATTAGCAGGATGCACTTTAAAAAACAAAACACGGAGTGCAAAGATAATCCAGGACTGTGGCAAGAAGGCAGCCTGGCTCGATTCCTGAAGACTAAGACGGCGTCTTGCCTCATGCTGAACCATTATCAAGTGCTGCAGAGGTGGGGAGGCCACCCCATTGCCAGGGTTTCCTTCCCCCCTTTTTTTTAAAGTGATGGGCACCTTTTAGGCTCCTCCCCACACCCAGAAGAATCTCAGGACCGTGTGTGTGTGTGTGTGTGTGTGTGTGTGTGTGTGTGTGTGTGTGTGTAAGGAAGAGATAGGAAGGGGGCAGGCTCCTCCATGTGTTTGTTAAAAGCAAAAAAACAGGTGGGTAAAAATTTCAGCAGCAAAAGAACAGAACAGAGGCTGCAAACTCCAAATGGCGGTGGTTTCTCCAGTGGTGGATTTCACCGGTTTGCACTAATTCAGGAGAACCGGTTGTTAACTTTTCTGTTTGGCGAACCGGTTGTTGGAAGAAATCATTAGGGCAGAAAACTGTTGGTTAAATTCTTTGAATCCCACCCCTGGGGTCTCTGGATTGAACTCCTGTCTTTCTGCCCAATAATTAAAAACTAAAACGAGTAGAGGACAGACGCGCCTCTGTATACATTTCGGGGTTTGGTAAAGTTTGCCGACGGGCACCCAAGGAAACAAAACAGACTTTGATTCAGCTTTGAGCATATAAGCAGAATGCGATTGGGTTAAAAATGCACTCTACTTACACAATTTGGGGAAGGGGGCGAACAGGGCAGTGGGTGGGATTCAAAAAATTTAACAACCGGTTCTCTGCCCTTGCGATGACCCAAAGGGGCGTGGCAGAAAAGCAATAAAGTCACAAAAGTAGGTAAAGTCCCTTTAAAGAAAACCATATCCTATATTTTCTGGGTTTATCTCTGGGTGTCAAGTACAGCTGAGTTTATGTGATGCTGTCCAGCTTTGCAGAGAAACTTCTGGGGTGAACGACAGGTGAAGGGCACCTTTTCTCGTCTGCCACCCACCACTCCATTTCTCCACTGGGGAGGAGGGAGAAAGAGACCGACCTTTCCCTCTCCCCCTAATTCTCCCCCTAATTCTGAGGGCAGACAAGCCGCTCTGCTCTCTGTTGATGCTCCAAAAAGGTCAAATGGCAGCAGAAGGTGCAAATAAGGGGAGGGGGAGAAGGGAGGGAGTGGGGGGGGAGCCCTCCACACACACACACACACACACACACACACACACACACACACGATCCGCTTTTGATTAATGAAATTACACAACCCACCACACAACCTCCGTCTGCACTGCTGCCTGCCAAACTGCCCCGGAGGCTTCCCGGGGGTCGAAAACACACACAGGTGGTTGAATCCAGCAGTGGATTTCAATACCCTCCCATCCATGCAATTCTCTCTCTCTCTCTCTCTCTCTCTCACACACACACACACACACACACACACAAACACCCCTATGTGCAAACACACACACAGAGCAGACTCCCTCTGTGTTCCTGTGTGCCACTTACCTGCTGCTCCCAAGCCAACCTCCAGGCTGCTTCGTTTGAACTCACAGCGGTTCTGGGTCTCGGGCATACCGAGCTGCCGGCTCTGGTTAAGACTGGAGAGGAAAGAGGTGAGATCACCGTTTTGGCTGTGAAGGAGAGAGAGAGAGAGAGAGAGGAGAAAAGGGCTCACATCAGCATCTCTGGGAAGCCTTCTCCGCTGCACCCCTCCAGGATTTAACCAAGCCCCTCTGTCATGTTCAAGTTTTCCTTCCCGCTTCTCTTCTGCTTTTTGTGTACGTCCCTTCTTTTCGCGCACAAGCCTGTTTTTAATTTCATCGCACAAACCGAATCATGCATTTTAAAAAGCGAGCTAGGATTTTTTTTTTCTTTTTTCTTTTGGCTTCTTAGCTGCCATGTGGATTGGAGATGGAGAGGTTTGGCTTTCTGGGCCAATTTTTAGGAAATGGGGAATTGTGTGAAGGTTCTTCTTTTCCTTTCTTTCTTTTCTTCCAGCACTCCCCTCTCATCAAGGAAAATCCACTTGCTGCAAACAAGGGATTGATCTAAAGGCAGCAGAGGAATTGTGGAGGGTGTGTGTGTGTGTGTATCTGGAGAAGGACGTCCCCTGTCCAAAAGATTCAATCAATCACCCGATTCTCAGAGAGACACCGACAGAAAAAGGAAGAGAAGAAGACATTTCCAAATTGGTTCCCATCCAACACTCCACAGAACCATCCACCACGCTGCTTGAGGATGATGGGAACCGTAGTCTAATTGTTCCACCCCTTTTGGATCAACAGAACAATTCATAGGGGGAGGGGGGGAAACATGTGACTCACTTGGAAAGGTAGGGGGAAATTGTCACAGGCCTTATTTATTTATTAATTTGTTAAACTGATTTGCCACCCAACTCCCCAAAACTCTGGGCAGTTCACATGTAAACCAAAAACACATTTTTAAAAAAACTCTGTGTTTTTAACTATCCACACAGGACGTTTATCCAAATTATTTTTCCAAGAGCAAAGATACTTGCAAAGCACAGCCACAGTTTAATAACTGGGACCCTGGATTTAAGATGAATTTGCACCGGTCTTTGCATTTTCACAAACCATGGACAAGATCTGGTTGTTTAAAGGGTATCGACAATAATACAAAGAAAGAAAAAAATGAAGTGCTTGTACAAATATTCCAACATGCACAAGAGCAGACATTCCTGGAAATGGTCAGCGCTTAAAAAACACACACACACATCACATTCCTCAGCGCTGTCACTCAAATGGCATTCCATGCTCCTGAATACATCAACACTTATTACGATGCTTGATTCATCATTTCAGAATCAAGCAGCGTTTTGCTAAAGACCGTTGAAAAACAAAAGAACTGCAAACTTCCAAGATAAAGGAAGAAGAAAAAAGAAGAAGAAAACCAGGAAGGGAGACATTTCCGAAGAGGTTAAGGCTTAAGGTTGCACCCTAAAAGTTCCCAAAAGTGCCAAATCTGAATTAAGACCAGCCCAAATCCATAGACTGTGAAGTTTTCCAGAACCCCTTCAGCAGACAAGAAGAGTTGGGGGAAAAGGCAAGGATTTGTAAATTGCAAACCTGTTGCATCCCCAAAATCCAGCCCACAGGCATTTTACTCACCTGATCCAGAGAGAGATGAAAAAGGAATAGTACCCTTGGCTGAATACTTTACAAGTTCTCCTTTCTAAACAGCACATGCACACACACACACAATGATAATCCACAGTGTTTGTGGGTTACAACACACCCATAAACACACTATGTCCTGACCACAGTTTAAGAGAAAGGGCACTTCACCCTGCATAATCTGTCATCCCCGTACATATGGACATCTCAACATTCGGCAGGCAAAAATGTGATTTCCCCCTCCCCCAAAAGCCCCAACGCACCTGAAGAAGTCACCTGCAGATTCCCACAGGTGTTATTTCCCTCCTTAGCCTCTTCCTTCCCCAACGATCCCAACCGCACCATCCCTTTTTCGAATTCAGTGTTAAGGTTGGAAAGCTTACTACGCCCAGCCAGACTAATTCGCAGGTGAGAAGGCAGCTGGCTTATGGATTGATCTGCATCCCAGAAGGCCAGTAATTCTTAAAGCTTATCGTAGCCTAGAAGCACCTCGGAGGTGCATTAGGCCAAAAAAAAAAATATGTCTGCAAAGGAGTTTAGGGGATTAATTCGAGGCGATTATCGGTTCCTATTCATCATGCAAATCGATACACCGCTGCATGCAGGATAGTGAAAAGCTGCCATCAACGTAATAGGCCAAGTAGAAGGAGGGAGGGGACACGTCCATGCGTGTGGCTAGCCAGCTTAAACTCCCATCCTGGTTGAAAATACTCAAGTGCATTGAAGAAAAGAAGGGGTCAAGCTATTGTCCAAAGCACCAAGGCTGGAGAAGAAGCAACAAATGGAAACTAATCAAGGAGAGAAGCAACCTGGAATGAAGGAGAAACTTCTTAACAGGGAGGACAATTAACCTTTAATATGAATAACATTAATAACAATTAATATTCAAAATATTTCTTCTTATTTCATAGTCAACTTTTTTTTCAGTGCTTGTTTTAACTTTGAACGGTTGCTAAATGAACTGTCGTAAGTCAAGGACTACCAACAGCACCTCTTATAACATATACACCTGCAGGATATTTAGGGGGAAAAAACCAACCTGTGCAAATGGGTTTAACATCCATACTGATTACCCCAATTAATGGGAATGGCTACCTTTATAGGAAAGATGTAAGGATATGACGATTCGTTTAATGGCCGTTCAAAGTTACAGTGGCACTGAAACAAAGTGATGCCAGCTTTGGAAGCCATATTGGCACCAGACGCTTCCACAGTGCCACATTCTTGAGCCTGGGAAAATGGGAGGGGTTAATTTCTTGGCACTATATGTTTAGATATAATAGCATTCTTTTTCTAAGTCAAGGTCATGTTATTTCTGCACCTGGGTGAGGGGGTGGCTCAAGTTGGAATGGATGGTGATTGGGGCATGTGATGCAATGATGGGTACAGGGGGTATATTTGTAGCTTTTTACTTATTGTAAGGAAACCCGGAACTTTCAGAATCGGGATTTCCCAGATGGGCCAGTTTACTATCCAAATAAAAAAGAACTTTTGAAAGAATGTCTGTCTCAGAGTTATTGGTTGGAGTGGAGGTTTTCTGGAACACTGACATGTGACGCACTTACAAAACCTTTCAGTCGTGTGAAACCCCGAGAAGAAGAAAAAAACTCGGACTAAAACAGCTTTTAACAAACATCTCCAGTTTGGAAGAAGCCCCAGAGGTCCAGTAGTGTGGGAAGTGGTGGATGCCACGATTGACCAGGAGATGCCCTTGGTGGAGTGGGGTGGGGAGTGAAACCCCCGTGCCTTCCTTCCCCTCTTGGCAAACAACATCTGTACCTAGCAAACAGCTGGATGAGACTTAATAGTGTCTGTTTCTGGTTTTCTTTCCAGGATGCCCTGCAAAGTTTGCGCCAACTTTTGATTGTTGTAAACCTTGGTTGTTTTGCTGCACTGTTTATGTTTTATTCCCCCGGGCACCCGCCCAATGGGAACTGGTCCAAGGGTTCTTGAACTTTCCCAGCAAGGGGAGTTTGGAGTCCTTTCATCCCCGCCAAAGAAGGAAACCCCCCCCCTTCCATCCTCCCCCTTGTGTGAATCGCAGTAATTCAAAGCAGAGCCTGGAGGACACGGACTCCACAGAAAAACCCTGTAAGAGACGCAGTGCAAGGTCAGCATCTCTGCCGGGGAGGTAAAACCATGGCTTCTGAGTCAGCCAAAAGCAAGGAAGGAGATCCGACAGACAGGAGCTGACAGCTCCTTGATCCGAGCCCCCTCCTTCCCTGCCTCCTCCTCTGAGCCCCCACACCTACCCCTCACACAACAAATGCTTTGCCTTCCTCTTCCCGTGATTGGCAAGTCAGTGGCAGGCAAAACAGGCCATTGAGGATGAATTGTTCTGATCAAGGCTTCCTGAAACCATAATTAAGCACATGCTTAGATAAAACAACTTTTGTTTTATTTCAATGCTGGGAATTATGTGAATTCTCAGCCTGCAATGAGTCCCAAACAGTCCCTCGAGATAATCACCCACCTTTCTTCTCCTTTGAATTGCTGCCAACAATCAAAGTGCCAAATTAACTATAAAAAGCAACCAGAATACAAAGTTCACACAGAGCTTCAAGATTGAATCCGAACAGAGTGAACGACGTTGCTTCCTGCAAAGGTTTCTCCACCTTTGCACCTCCTTTATACCAGAAAACCCAACTGATGTTGCAATGTGTGTGCAAGACTCAGTCAGCAAAACAAGCCTGGCTAGTGTTGTGGTTCGTCGGCAACCTGTGCAGATGGCAGTGGAATGGGACAGTGGGGAACAATGGGGACCAGTCGAGGAGTCTGGGGAGGACTCAGACGAGGGTCCTGCATTCGATGAAGAGATGGGGCCAGGACCATCTGGGAGTGGGGTGCTGTCTCCGGAGCCTCTGGAGTCTGGCAGCAGCAAGGCAGAGGAGCCAGGGGAGCCTGTTCCCAGTGCACACATGCACAGAGCTTCTAGAAGGCAAGAGCAGCTGAGACAAAAGGGGCGACTCGGGAGTAAGGCTGGGAGGTGATTGCCCCTCCCATAATGTATAAAGGACAAGCAAAGGTAGAGAAACCTTTGCAGGAAGCAACTTTGTTCGCTCTGTTCAGATTAAACCTTGAAGCTCTGTGCGGACTTTGTACTTCGGTTGACTTTTTACAGTTCATTTGGCACTTTGATTGTTGGCCGCAATTCAAAGGAGAGAAAGGTGGGTGCTTATCTCAGGGGACTGTTTGGGACTCATTCCAGGCTGGGAATGAACATAATTTCCAGTGTTGAAATAAAACAAGTGATGTTTGGACTAAGCCTGTGCTTAATTATGGTCTCAGGAAGCTTTGGTCAGAACAGTTGAATTTAACCAGGTTGTGTGTGTGGGGGGGGGGGGAAACCACAAGGTCAAAACCCAGATCTTTCTGTTTTTCATGCACTGGGTTTCTATTTTTTTTTTAACTATACAGGTAATTCTTGTTTAGTGACCACAATTGGGAACCACAACTTCATGGTTACACAAACAGTTGTTATGTGAAACTGCAACTGGGCTTACACTCTTCCTTCAGCTTTCCTTTGTGAGCATTGTAAATGTGAAGATTGGTTGTAAAATGAAATGAAGATTGGCCACAAAATGAAATGTGACTGCGAGCATTCACTAAATGGGACACCAGAGTAATGAAAAAAATAATTCTGAAACCAATCTTCACAATTACGAGCTTCGCAAGCCCATAAAGCTGAAGTCAGATCATAAGCATACCTCTTGGCTTAATGACCAAGTTGCTAGGCCCAGTTCTCATTGCTAAATGAGAACTACCTCTATCAGCTCACATTATAGGAAACGGCGAGGTGGCCTAGTGGTGAAGACGCTCACCTCCCACTCAGAAGGTTGAGAGTTCAATCCTACGTAGCAATCCTAGAGAGAGAAGAGAAAATATCTGCTGTGAACTCCAGATAGGTATCGGGAAGAGCAGCTGGCCAGTAAATGCTCAGCTCCATCCAGTCACTCTGACTGTGCCCTGAATTAAGGGATTCCAGGGCTGACTGGACATCTACTTGTCTGGAATGGTAGAAGGACTCATGCTTGAACAGGGGGTTGGACTAGAAGACCTCCAAGATTCCTTCCAGCTCTGTTATTCTGTATTTTGAGGGTTTTTTTTAAAAAAATATACCGTGTATTGTTTTTGAGCAAGTAAGGATTTCCTTCCTTCCACAAGAGGCAATGTAGCGTTTTTGCAAGAGACCACCACTCATCGCTTAAAAAGAAGAGGCATGCTTTGAGTTACGCTAACACAACAGCCATGTGTGTTAACTTCAAAGCCCTGGGAAAGGAAAGAAGGAAGAATTGCTGCAACAGACCTAAAAAGATGACAATCTTTTCCCCTTTCAGGAAACAGAGAAGGAGAGGGGAGAAATAGAAGCCGTTTCAGTTGTTACTAAGATTTGATGCCAAGCGGAGGAAGAAACCAGCTCGTTCCTAATTAAGATTTTATTTTTCATCAAGGACGGCAGAGATATGGACCCCAAGGAGGGGCTTAGATGGCACAAGGACAACAAACAAAGGAAATTAAGAGAGGCAGATCAAAGAAAAAATAAAGGGAAGAAGGCAGATTTAAGGATCACACACACACCCTTCAAAAGGTGCCTGTTGTGGACTGTTGGCAGCCTGCGAAGACAGCAGCAGAGTCAGACAGTGGGGAGGGACATGGGCTAGTCCGGGAATCAGACGAGGGCCTTGCATCCGGTGCAGAGATGGGGCCAGGGCCATCTGCTGACTCCGGAGCCTCCAGAATCTGACAGCAGTGAGGCAGAGGAACAAGGGGACCCTGTTCCCAGTGTGCGTATGCACAGAGCTGCCAGAAGGCAAAAACAGTTAAGACAAAAGGGGTGACTCGGGAGTAAGGCTTGGAGGTGATTGGCCCTCCCACAGGACATAAAGGAGGAGCAAAGGGACAGGAATCTTTGCAGGAAGCAACTTTGTTCGTACTGGTCGGTTTGAAGCCTGAAGCTTGGTGTTGAATTTGTATTCTGTTTTGGCCTCATATAATTAATTGTCAATTTAGTCACTGGCAGCATTTCAAGCAATCAAGGTGTGTGCTTATCAGACTTATCCTGAAGGACTTTGGCAGACTTCCATGGGACTCTTTACAAACTCATTACAGGCTGTGAATGAATAAAATTCACAGCCGTTGAAATAAAGAAAAAGGGGGTTTGGGACTTAGGTGTGTTTGTTAGTGTCTCCATAAGCCTTGGTCAGAACACCAGAAGGGAAGACTTGAAAATACTTGGCATCTCTGCCAACATGGGGGCCATAATTCCAAATGCAAAAGTTCAGGATAAAAATGGAAGCAAAGATTAAACCCTTATGGGGATGGGGGGGTCTTTCTCCCTTCTTTTTTAGTCTCCCTGCTTCTCTTTTATCTTCCTCTCTTCTGTCAGAACCTTCCAGAAATCCGGATATTTCAGCCCATTTTGGAAATGATTGTCAGTTGTACTGTCAGGATTTCACTTTGCCTTTCTTCATGACCGAGTTGCCATTGTGGACGCTAAATGAGGACTTTCTGTATTCCTACTCTAGGAGCCCCCAATCTCTTTGTTGGGTTCCTCGTGACTTCTAAGCAACATTCATACCTAAGCTGGTCACAAACGAGGATGGGAAGCAATCGTGGTTTGGCAGGCAGGATTCAAACCAAGTTAAATTGCACAACAATGAGATGGAGCCAGCTTGATGCCAGGGAAAACACAATCCTTTTCTCTTTGAAGAGGTCTACCTTGTGCCAACCTATCTGCAGAAAACTCTACACACACAAACACATCCATGAGAAAGAGCTGCAAAATTACAAATGCTTCCAGAAGGATCCAATCAATTCAGAAAAGATTCCAAGCTTGATTGAGGATGGATGCTTATATTTAAGGCATGAAATATTAAATACTAGCTCGATACCCGTCCTTCACTATGAAACAATGTGATCGGGTTTAGTGTTTGAGGAGAAAAATAGTGTGAAGGGGGGGGGGGAATTCTGCCTCTGCCAACCAGCATCCATGAGTATTCATCTCTGGCTAGTGTCCTGTCAGTGTGTGAGAGAGTTGAGGGCTGTTTGGAAACAGAAACAGTATTTGCTGCGTGAGCAAGGAGACAGGGCATGGGTTAACTCAACTGTCCTAAAGCTTCTTGGTGCTGTGAAACTGAAACTCCTCTCCTCTGCTTGTGTTTTGCATTTAGAACAGATTTCTTTTCAGGTGGGGAGGTGGAGTAGACCTCCTTAGCATAAGAGTGTATTAATAATAACAATAATATATGAAATAATAACGCTCTGATGGTCATTTCAAAAAATCCTTTCTTAGTGAGCCCCTAGAAGCCAAGAGGAACATATATGCTGAATTTCAAGTTTGTAGGCTTTATGGTTCTGGAGATGTTGCAGTGATGCGTGAGGGGTCTTTCGCTTTTATATACTGTATATATAGATTACAAAAAAACAAACAAACCCTGAAACCACCATATGATAGATTGGTTCAAATCACAAGATATCCTTCCTCTCTGTTACCTGAAAGCCGACAACACAGTCCTTGACTTACAATCATTTGTTTAGTGACCATTCAAAGTTATGACAGCACTCAAAAAAATGTGAATTATAAACATTTCCACACTTACAACTGTTGCAGGTCAGGTGATCAAAATTCGGATGCTTGCCAGCTGGCATGTATTTATATAACATTTGCAATATCCTGGGGATCCTGTGAAACCCCCCTTTGGCGACCTTCTGACAAGCAAAGTCAATGGGGGGGGAGACAGATTCACTTAACGACCACATGATTCACTTAACGATGGCAGCTATTCGCTTAACTATGGTGGCAAGAAAGGTCGTAACATGGGGGCAAAACTCAACCACTGTCATGCCCCTGTTGGAGTCTGATTCTGAGGGAGAGATTGAGCAGCTGACAGGGAGTGGGAGTGTGGATCGGGTAGCTGTGGAAGATACTGGGGAAGGGCACAGTCCGGCTGGGCATTCAGAGGAAGACCTAGGCCCACCCCCCCTCTTCATCCTAGAGCACACAGGGAGGAACGGATAAGGGAGCAATGTGGCTTATGGGGGAGAAAAGAGCCCCGATTCCCTTCATTAGCTGCAGCTGGGGAAACAGGATAAAGAGGGCATTTGCGCGCAGCACCTTGCTGGAAGCAAAGTCTGAATTATCTTTGTTTGTTACATCTTAACTGGGTTCCAGCGTTGTCCCAACTGTGTTTCCTTATCTTTTGACATCTTCAATTCCTTATCCTGCCCTGTCTTGTTAATTGCTGCAGTGTGGTTTGTGTTGGTCTTTATTTATAATCTGTATGTACTTTGGGTTTAGACAGAATTTCTTCCCTTTAAACACTGTTCGTGGGAGAGTTTTTTCTCCAGCCAATGAAAACTGGACATTGGGGACCAAGTTGGAGGAATTAAAGAGACTTTACCTACTTTTGTGACTTTGTTGCTTTTGTGCCACGCCCCTTTGGTTCAACACAACCAAGGTCTTGCCGATGGTGGAAATTTTCCACCCACTTTTGGTCGTAAAGAGGACTGCCTGGAAAGGGTGGGGGAGAAATCCCATGATTCTCACACACACACACACACACACACACACACACACACACACACACTTCCAAAACACCCTGTCTGCTGCATGTAAAACCAGTTTCACGATCAAGATTCGACATCAAAGCCTTGGAGGTTGTCATCCAACACATTTTTATGTCTTTTTTATATATTTTTTTTGCCCGCTGGGAAAACCCACATGCCCATTCATCCCCGCGGCAATCATTCCCATCCACCACGCCAGATAATTAAACACCCATCTTTATACAAATGAATAGGTAAGAAATAAAATTAAATCCCAATTATCTTCTATCTCCTTTCTCCCCCTCCCGTGTGCAGCAGCTTTGCATATTCCTTCCCACCCCCCATTCCCCTGGCCCTGGCAAAGCTCAACCAACCAACCAAACCCCCTCCTCTCTGCATTTTTCAAGTTTCTATGGTGTTATCTCCAATTAGATTTCGGAGACAAAACCCGTGCCTCGCTGCAGCAGGGTTATTCATTCAATTGAAATCAAATTACTAATAATTTGCAAGCTATCGGGGCTGCCTTGTGGAGGTGGGGTAGACAGGGGCAAAAGAGGTCTCCTTTATAAATTACTAATAATTAAAAGAGAGAAAGAGGCAGGCAGGGGACGTTCCAAGCAAGCGGACGTGGCATCGCCTTCCATTTTAACCTTCTCAGCTACTCGTCCTCTTAACGCACCATCCGAGGGCGAAGAGTTTAATAAGGTGACCCAGATGGGTCCTTCAACCTCACAGCTGAGCTCTTCCTCCTCCAAGCTCAGGGAGTGACAGAGGAGGAGACAAAGATGGGGGGAAAAAAACCAAGATCTGCTAAGAAAACAGGCTGGCTTGGAATGACATCATCACCAACCCTACATATTTTTTTTTTTTTGGGGGGGGACACTGTTATCACCTAGGTTTTCCCAAAAGCACAAAGTCGACTCCTCGTCCCGATAAAACCTCTTTTATTTAGTTTCCAGTGAATTCTCTCCAGCAAAGTCCTGGACACCAACAATCTTTCAAGAGATTTCACAACTGCAGAACTTTATCAGGCTTGGAGAGCTGCCAGGCCGATGTCTTCCAAACGTCACTCTGTGACAGACAATACTGGGCAAGAATTCAGGAACAGATCTTCAACCAAATGAACTAATTGTCTCCTGCAAAACCCCACTCCTTTCATTCCTCTTTTATTCCCTATGGGAGGGGCCACTCACCATCCACCTGTTGGTTTACTCCCAAGTTGACCCTTGTCCCTTATCTGTTCCCTTCTCCTGGCAGTTCTGCGCACGCACACACATTGGAACAGGCTCCATCTGCTCTTCTTCCCCACTGATCTCCGGCTCCGAAGGTAGCCGATAACTGTTGGAGGGCCCTGGCCCTCTCTCTGCCTCCGACGCAGAGCCCTCGTCAGAGCCTTCCCCAGACTCCAGGACTGGCCCATGTTCCTCCCCAAACTCCTCACTGTGCAAATCTGCCGCCAGCTCCGCTGGCAGGTCACAAAAGAAACTAGGAATTCAGGAAGTGAACAAGAACACTGCAAAAATTGGTCAACCCACCCATTTCTTTTGCTTACCCTTATCTTCGATGCAATGACCAGCAACACAAGAAAGCCTTGATGTTTACAAGGAGGCATCTACAGCTGCTTTCCAACCATACATTGTTTTAAGTTCTGAGCCTTTTTAGGTGATATCACACAACCCAAAGATGCTAATTCAGGCTGAAGAACAGGATAAGGATTACAGAAGGGCAGGAAGGAAACAAGTAACCTCAAGAAGGTTTTTGGAAAGCATGGTGCACAACACTGTAGGTCCTGCTAGAACTTCTGGGGTTCCACAAGAGAGATTAAAAAAAAGAAGGTTCACTCAGAAACTAGCCATGTTTCTAACACTACACTTTGCTTCTTGATCAAGGGGTCGACAACTTGGTTCAAACAGGTTCCAAGTCCTGACAAATTTGAAAAACTCTTTCCTAAATCGTATTCTTCCACTTGTGACCTTCATGACTGACCAAGATATCTACAGATCTGGAAAATTTAGCCACGGAAACTGCTGTGAATTGTGGTTAGTCTGAAGCTAAATTTGTTGCCCAGATTTTGAGAAGACATCAAGTGGAGTAAAATGGGGCAAAATCCACTTAACAATTGTCTCACTTGGGAAACAGAAATGTTGGACACCATTGGGGCCATTAAGTCAAGGACTATCTGTATGCTTTGGGGATTTATTTTTTCCATGCATTACAATTACAACTGCTTTTTAAACTTTTTTATTGAGTGTACATATACATACACACACACAAACACACACATATACCGGCAAATATACATACATACATATACACATGCAATATACACACACACGACATATATAGGTAGATCTACATAGGTAGATAGATTAGTAGTTAGGTAAGTAGATAGACAGATGATAGCTAGATAGATATAGGGAGATAGATAGATATAGATAGATGGATGAATGGATGAATAGATGCAGTAGATAGAAAGATACAGTAGATAGCTAGATAGATGATAGCTAGATAGATGATAGCTAGATAGCTAGAGAGATGATAAATAGATAGATGATAAATAGATAGATACCGGTAGGTAGGTAGGTTGGTAGGTAGAGATAAAAGATGGATAGACAAGAGATAGGTAGAGATAGACACAGATATATATATACCTGTTTTTTTATATTTTTGCTTTTTTTCCTCCCCCCCCTTTGTTCACTTTTAATGAAACACACACACACACACACACACACACACACACACACACACACACAAACAAAAGAGGCCAGACTGACTGACTCAGGAGTAAAGAGAATTGGAAACAAGGCGTCACTTCATCAAAAACCAGGAGAAAACAGGACCTCCCAAACTAAGTGGAAATCCGTCCTGAACAAGATGGGACTGAGGCAGATGGGGCTCTGTGTGTGTGTGTGTGTGTGTGTGTGTGTGTGTGTGTGTGTGGAAACACAATCAATTAAAGAGGCAAACGGCCACAACTCTTTGGGGGACATCAAAACCAGTTCAGGGTTGTGAAATGCTATTTGGACAAGGATCACAATTTCCCAATCCTTCAAGCTTTCGTGCAAAGCCAGCAATTTTGCTATCAGAAAATTGGACTCCATGCCTTCCCCCCATTCCCAGGCCAAACAGCAAGAAAATGTGGGGACGAGGCTAAAAAATGCAGAGGTCCTACCCTTCCCCTCCCCAAAATAACACACCCATCCAAGGAGAGAGGGTGCCAAAATATCTCAGATGCACCCTTGAATCTTCTTTTAACCCTAGTCATCAAAACGGTGCTGTATCTTTCACCCCCATCTTCTCACATCTATTTATTAAATTGATACACCCACAAAATAAAAGCGACCAGCATGGCATTTCCTAGCAGAGCAGAAAGAGAGGAAGGAAAAAATAAGACTGTTCACCAGGATCTTCAAATGTATGTTTCTTGTTTGGTTTTAATTCCGCTTCTACGCTGGAGGAGCATGCGGGAATAGAGAACATGCCAGTGGCACCATGCCACCTGTGGCTCCATCCAGACCTCGGGCCAGGAAATTTCAGCAAACATCAGGTACTGATTGTTGCCAGAGACCCAAAAGAGCTGGCAACCTCTCGTTTTTATCTACCCTTTTTTTTTTTTTGGCTTGGGGCAGACGGTGCCACTCCAATCCGCCTTCAACGCTCCCTTTCATGTTGCTGAACCCACGTCCTGGCCTCAATCTCTTTTTGTGGTTTCTACCCACATTGCATCGGTGCCAAACCTGGCCAAGCCTTCTGATTAGCCTATGCAACATCTCCCAGGTTTATAGCAAAACAGGTTGTTGTTTTTTTTTCCCTTCCCATGAGCTTACTAGAATTGTTGGGCTCCCAAACTGTTAACTAAGATAATCTCAAGGAAGGATGGCAGGGATCACTTGTCCAAATCTAGAAGATAGTAATTTGGCACCCAATGTCATGCCCCTGTCGGAATCTGACTCAGTGGAGGAAGCTGAACAACTACATGGAATGGGAGTGTGGCTCCCTTGGCAGTGAAAGAAACTGGGGAAGGGCAAAGTCTAGCTGGGCAGAGCAGGAAAGAGGTAGACCAAGGGAGAGGGAATTCAGAGGATTTTGGTGGCTGAGTGATGCTGTCGTTAAACAGAACACCATTTGCCTGGACCTAATTTTACAGCCGTTTTCACTGCAGTTGTTACAATCATGGCCGTTACGCGGTTATGAATTAAACACAGATTTCCCAATTGACTTTTTTTTTTTTTTTTTTGTCATAAAGCGGCTGGGGAAGTCAAAAATTGTGATGACGTGATTGCAAATTGTCTCAAATGCAATCTGGTTGCCTGAATTGTAAGCATGTCACAAGGGATGATTCAACCATTGCAACTTGGAGGATGGCTGGTATCACTTTTTTTTCCCAAGCTGTCTTAACTTTGAAGCATAGTTAGCACAAATGGTCATTAGGATGAGGATTGCCTACACAATTGTGATTTTTTTTTTTAGGGGGGGAGGGAAAAAAGAAGAACAACATCCGCCTACCTTCTTTTCATGATACTAATATGCAAGTCCTCTTCCTGTTTGACATGAGGGTGATGTCCGTTGATTTTTTCCACCTCCTTGTGGTTATCGCTGTGTGAGAAAAGAGTAGGGGGCTCCTTTTTTGGAGTTCGAGAGGGAGGCAGGGGAATTGTTCTCTTCTCCGCCAAACGCCCCCGATTCTGGAAAAGTGGAAGGAAAAAGAGAGAAGATAAATAAAAATGTCAGGACAGCAACACGAAAATGTACACGTTTCTTTAAAAGATGCAACATTGAAGAGTCCGCTAATCCAAAAATTATTTTCAGAGCTCCAAAGAGGGAGAGAGCAGTATAGGAAGAATAAAGCAGGCACAGAAGGAATAAGCAACGACATTACCCGTTGACTTTTAAAGATGCCACCCCTGGAAATATTTTGCACAATCTTGCACTGCATGTTTTGCTACACATGTCTGTGATCTTGTTCTGACCTAGGCTTCCCAAGATCATGAAGCAGACTCCTCGTCCTGATAAAACCCCTTTTATTTAGGTGAAAGTGAATTCCTCTCCAGCAAAGTCCCGGCCAACAGTCTTTCAAGAAAGTTCACAACTACGGACCTTTATCAGGCTTGGAGAGCTGCCAGGCCGGTATCTTCCAAACTTTACTCTGTAGCAGCAATTACTTGGCAAGGAGTCAGGAACCTTCACCCTCATGAATGGAACTAAGTGTCTCCTGCAAACACCGTTCCCCTTTCATTCCTCTTTATTCCCTTATGGGAGGGGCCATTCACTGTCCACCTGATCCTTTACTCCCAAGTCGACCCTTGTTCTTTAACTATTTCCTTCTTCTGGCAGCTCTGTGCATGCACACACTGGGAACAGGCTCCAGCTGCTCTTCTTCCCCACTGATGTCCTACTCTGAAGGCAGCTGATAATTCTTAGGTGGCCCTGGCCCCATCTCTGCCTCCAACGCAGAGCCCTCTTCAGAGCCTTCTCCAGACTCCAGGACTGGCCCAGGTTCGTCCCCAACCTCCTCACTGGCCAAGTCTGCCGCCAGCTCCACTGGCCACCGACGGGCCACAACAGGTATCTCAGAATCTCATTTCTGCTGTTTCAGGTGAGAAGTTTGAATGCCTACAGCCACAGCTCCAGAGATAAAGTGCATGCTATCTTACAAACTGTCATTTATTACTGCAACTAGAGACAATCACATGCCAGATGCCAACATCCCGACAACTGAGAGACTTGACCGGCTCATAAAAAGCATTTCATTGTTCCCTTCTTTTTCCACCTTTTTGGCAGAAAAATAAGGAAGTCAAAAAGCCAACAATGATCGCTGTATCGTATCTTGACCTAGAAAAGTCTATCCACAGTCCGCCTACCTCTGTCTCTCTCCAATGCGCTTGCACAAATCATGGGGTTTTTTTCCTCCGCAATAGGGAAAGAAAACAACAATTTCTCCCTTGAAATTCCATCAAATTGAAGGCAAATGATAGGAGACAAAAACATCCTATACGTGAACAATTAAATCCCTCCAACAAAGCTCCCACCCACTCCGTAAAATCTGATTATTTTGCAGTGCACAATTTGGGTGGGGGAAATAGAAAGGAGCCTTGAGATGGGAAAACAAGAGGGGGAAAAAATCTTAAGCAGGTTCTCAAAGGAGGTTGAGGGATATCTATGGTCTGGTTGGGAGATAGAACAAGTGCCAGAAAATGCAGACTAATCCCTCCCAGTAGAACCATGACGAGCGTTTAATTGATCCCAGAGACAGGGCAGCCTTGGAAGAAGCCGAATCTGCAACGTGTGTGGGGCAGAAGGAAGCGGAGAGGAAAACCTCACGGAGCTGAAGAGATGGAAAGGATGCGGATGTTTAACTCTGCAGGGACACCACCACCCGTCAATATTTGATAAGAAAGGAAGGAAAGAAAGGAGGAGAATCAGGGAGGGAGGGAGGGAAGGAAAGAAGGAAGGAAGGAACATTTAAAGAAGATGGGTGGATAGATGGATGCGTGGGTGGGAGGGAGGGAAGATTCAAAGAAAATGGAAGGAAGGAAGGAATAAAATGGAGGGAGGGAGGAACATTCAAAGATTGATGGATTGATGAATGGAAGGATGTATGAGGGAGGGATGGAAGATCCAAAGAAAATGGATGGATGGATGGAAGGGAGGAAGGAAGAATAAAATGGAGTGGGAGGAAGGAATATTCAAAGATTGATGAATTGGGTGGGTGAGTGGATGGATGGATGGAAGGAATATTCAAAGAAGATGGATGGATGGAAGGAAGGAAGGAAGGAAGGAAGGAAGGAAGGAAGGAAGGAAGGAAGGAAGGAAGGAAGATTAAAAGAGGATGGATAGATGGATGGATGGACAGACGGACAGGCAGAAAGAAGGAATAAAATGGAGGGAGGGAGGGAGGAATATTCAAAGATTGATGAATTGGGTGGGTGAGTGGATGGATGGATGGAAGGAATATTCAAAGAAGATGGATGGAAGGAAGGAAGGAAGATAGATTCAAAGAAGATGGATAAATGGTAGATGGATGGAAGGACGGATGGAAAGAAGGAAAGAAGGGATAAAAGGGAGGAATATTCAAAGATCGATGGATTGGGTGGGTGGATAAAAGGAAGATTCAAAGAAGATGGATGGAAAGAAGGAAGAAACATTCAAAGAGAGAGGGAGGGAAAATGGAGACAGAAAAGAAGGAACCTCCATTATTATAACTCTTAATTTAGCAATCATTGATAATTACAGCGGCATTGAAAACAATGGCTTACAACCCATCCTCACACTTATGGCTGCCATAAAAACCCCATGACCATGTGGTCAACATTCAACAAAGCCATTGGCCAGCTGTTTTAAGGCACTTTTCTGAATGGTCTGAGATGAAGTTAAATAAACTCTTTGAAAAACATTTAAAGCCCACAAACACAGAGGCCTGTCCAACTTAAAAAACTCGGTCCGTGCATCAAAACCCACATGCTCGCAGGCGGATAGACACACACAGGAAAAGCAACACTAAAAATATCCTCCATCTGCAAGTTTCCCATTTGCAGCCGAGGGGGGAGGAAAAACACAGCTATTTTCTTCTGCTGTTCATGCATTTCACTCCTTTTGCAGTCTCTCTCTCTCTCTCTCTCTCTCTCACACACACACACACACACACACACAGGCCTGGCCATGAGCTCCTGGTTATTTTATTTTTTTCAAATTAACAAAACAGAGTTTCAAAACTCTGGCTTTTTCTTTAAAAAACTGCAGGAATCAAAAGAACCCTGCCATAAAACCCTCTAACAACCATTGCAAAATTTGAAAGGAAGAACTAACTAAGCATGGATGGAAGACAATGCAAAGCTCAAAAATTCAAACAAAACTCAATAATTCTCCTGAACGAACCTCACTGAGATTAAAATATCCCTTTCACGGATCTGGTCCCTTTTCAAAGAAGCCCCCTCAAAGGTTGGACAAAGACAACTGCGGCACTAAATAAAGCCACCAAAATAGCAGCGCTGTTTGAAGTTACTTAGGGAGATATAATCCAGAGATCCTGTAGAACTCCAGATGTTTCTCGGTTTCGGTTCCCAACATCTCTTGTCGCTGTTTTGCAATGTGACACACAACATGACGCATTCTTTAAGGGGCGACGTAGGTGGCACTGCAAGACAAGCCTAGAGAAGATACTTGGAAGACACCAGCTGGCATTTTTGTGGTTTGTCGGCAGCCAGCCGGGGCAGATGGCAGCAGAGCCAGTCAGTGGAGAAGAACGGGGACAATCCGGGAGTCTGGAGAGGACTCGGACGAGGATCCTGCGTCCGATGCAGAGATGAGGCCAGGACCATCTGGGAGGGGGGTGCTGCCTTGGGAGTCTGGCAGCAGCAAGGCAGAGGAACGAGGGGAGACTGTTCCCAATGCGCCTGTGCACGGAGGTGCTAGAAGGCAAGAGCAGCTGAAGCAGAAGAGGCGACTCGGGAATAAAGGCTGGAAGGTGATTGCCCCTCCCATAAGGGATAAAAGTCAGGCCAAGAAGATGAAACCTTTGCAGGAAGCAAGATCATTCGATCGGTTCCAAGTCATCCTTGAAGCTCTGTGTACTTTGGTTGGTTTTTCGTGTATTTTAGCTGATTTCTTTTCTAGTTACTTTGATATTTCTGTTTTGACAGCACTTCACAGAACCCTTAAACGTGAGTTGGATTAGCAACTGAACTGCCACTCAATGCAGTGAGGAGGGTATAATTCAGAAAAGGATGCCCAATATAATTCTGGCATACAATAGAAGGAAACGATCTGCAGAATCTGGAACAGCAGCCAACGAACTAAAACCATCCTTGACTCACAATTATTCCTGGTCCCAATAGCACCGAAAAAGGTCATTTATGAGCAGTTCTTGAACTCACAACCTTCACAGCATCCCCACAATCAAGTGATCAAAAATTTGGGCATTTGGCAACTGGCGTGTACTTATGATGGTTGCTGAATCCCAGGGTCACGCTATCACCTTTACAGCCAGCTTTGGACCAGCAGAATCAATGGTGGAAGCCCGTTTTGCTTAATGACTGCATGATTCACTCTGCAACTGCAGTGATTGGCTCAACGACCGTGGCAGATAAAGTCATAAAATCAGTGACTCACTTAACTGTCTTATTCATCTTCATTTAATGACCCCCATAATCCTTTGCATTGGAGTGGAGTCTGGGCAACTGAATGGAGCCGAGTGTTTATAAGCCAGATGCCCTCCCTGTTGCCAATGCGGAGTTCTATTCAGCAGATATATTCTCATCGTTCCCAGAGAGACTTAACTGCCTTGATCAACACAATGGAAATTCTAGCCCTGATTGTGGACTTAAGTCAAGGATTACTTCTTAGTAAGTTATTGAGTTAGAGAGGCAGTGCAGAATAGACAGCCAGTCAAACCGTTCATGCTATCTTACACCACTGCCTCCTTAGAGTAGGAGGTACACTCTTATCTGCAGCTTTCCTCCTATCAGTTAACTGTAGCTGATTGTTCACATTGTCAGAATTCCTGTCCACCTTTCAGAAAAGTTGACCAAGTCAACTTGGGTTATTTTTCAGGTATGCAACATGTCGCTCATCCCTTGACCAAAGGAGCACATAATAACACCTATGGCGCATGAGAACATCCATCCGTAATCAAACCAACCAATGGCAATTCTTGAAATCTGTCAGGACTTCAAGCAGCCGCTGAATATTCTACATCTTAAAACACAGAATAACAGAGTTAGAAGGGACCTTGGAAGGTCTTCTAGTCCAACCCCTGCTCAAGCAGGAGATCCTATACCATTCCAGAAAAGGGGCTGCCCAGTCTCTTCTTATAAACCTGATGATGGAGCACCAAACACTCAAAATTTCTGGTGGCAAGCTGTTCCACTGGTTTATTTTTCTCACTGTCAGAAAATTTCTCCTTAATTTCTTAATTGCTTATCTCCTTGATTAGTTTCCACCCATTGCTTCTTGTCCTGCCTTCAGGTGCTTTGGAGAATAGATTGACTCCCCTCTTCTTTCTGGCAGCCCCTCAAATATTGGAGCATGGCTATTATGTCTCCCCCAAGTCCTTTTTTCACTAGCCTAGTCATAATACCCAATTCCACAAACCATTCTTTATATATGTTTTAGCCTCCAGGCCTCTAATCATCCTTGCTTCTCTTCTCTACAATCTTTCCAAGAAGCTCAACATTCTCCAATAAATCTTCAGGGTTTATTCATTAGAAGGGCTACTCTGGAAAAGGTCTTTGGAGAGAAAAACAAAAAAATCCTCTAGCGGTTTTTCAACAAGCACAACATTTTTAACCGCTAAACTACATGCACAAAAATTAGCCTAAGAGTTATGCACAAAAAAACTAATATGCGGGAAATCAATTGTGTGCCTAGAATTAAATCTTGAGTAATTTCAGATTGCTGGGATTGGGGTAGAATTCGGAACTCCAAAGGGCCAAATTTGGGAAGTAAGGTTTGAAAACCTACTTTCAAAGTTTCCAAACTCTGCAGCCAGACAACTGCTTAAGAGGAAACCATAGTTTTCAGAAAGCTACATCTAGGGCATGGTATGCAAAACAGGAAACAGTATTTGGAAGTTGGTGCCTTTAGAAACCCAACCAGCTGCAAAAATTTGGATTAAGAAAATATTTCTTCTCGACATGGAACAAGGACATTCACAAAAAGCAGAATGGCCTTGAGTTTCCTCAACCCAGTTTCTGACAGCAAGGGTTGATTTAAAAGCTGGAGGATACCGGATTTAATTTTCAGGAGTTTTATTCTCAAACCAGACACTCAGCAGCTCAAACTGTGTGGCTGCTTTGCAGCTTTTCAATATCAGTTGCACAAAAGACTAACTTGACCTGTTTAATCTAATACCACTCTATAAAGCCTTAGTAAGACCACACCGAGAGTCCTGCATCCAGTTTTGGTCACCACACGATAAAAAAGACGTTGAGACTCTAGAAAGAGCGCAGAGAAGAGCAACCAGGATGAGGAGGGGACTGGAGGCTAAATAACATCCTCCGATGAATGGTTGCAGGAACTGGGCCTGGCTAGTCTAGGGAAGGGAAGGACCAGGGGAGACAAGGAGAGCTGCCTTCCAATTTTTGAGGGGCTGCCCCAGAGAGGAGGGGGGATCAAGCTGTTTTCCAAAGCCCCCAAAGACCAGAGAAGGAATCATGGGTGGAAACTGAACAAGGAGAGATTCAACCTGGAAATAAGGAGAAACTTTCTGACAAGGAGAACAATCAGCCCATGGAACAGAAGTTGCCCTCGGAAGTTGTGAAGTTCATCACTTGAGACCTTCAAGAAGAGATTTGGACTGCCATTGGTCAGAAATGGTGTAGAGTCTTCCGCTTGAGCGGGGGGGGGGGGGGGGTTGGACTAGATGACCTATAAGATCCCTTCCAATTCTGATTATCTGTTATCTGACCAGTAAGAGGTTGGATATTTTTTGGAATGCTGTTATCTCATTCAGAGAGCAGAATTTAAGAATCGGGCAGACAAGTTCCTACTCCCTTTCTTATTACTAAATCACAAAGAATGCAATACTTTTAATTTCTGTGCAATATCCATAGACGTATTCAGTTGATCGTCCAAAGGGAGAATTTTATTTTATTTTCTACACACTTCAGGAACAGACTATTACCCAATTAAGCGAATTCTCTGTTCCTTCTTCTTCTTCTTCTTCACACACTTATTTCTCTATGCAAAGAGGAAGAAACATTTCTTAACCTTTGAACTGTATTATCATGTGATACTTGTCATATTGCCTGCTGCCCCAGAGGGACCTACAACATTTGGGGAGATTCCCCATGTAGATTATTTTGGCAGAAAAGCCAGAGAGGTTGCACAGAATTTGATTAAAAACCAACAGAAAACATACATAGAATACAGAATGATAGACTTGGAAGGGATCCCTGAGGTCTTCTAGTCCACCACCACCCCTCCCCGCTCAAGCAGGAAACCCCATATACCATTTCAGACAGGTGGCTGTCTAATCTCTTCTTAAAATCCTCCAGTGATAAAGCACCCACAGCTTCTGGAGGCAAGCAGTTCCACTGGTTAATTGTCCCCACTGTTCGGAAATTTCTCCTTAATTCCAGGTTGCTTCTCTCCTGGATTAGTTTCCAGCCATGGTTTCTTGTCCTGCCATCCGGTGCTTTGGAGAATAATGTGACCCTTCTTCTTTCTGGCAGATTTTCAAATATTGGAAGACTGCTATCATATCTCTCCTGCACCTTCTTATCTCTATACTTGCCATACCCAATTCCTGCAACCATTCTTCATACGTTGTAGTCTCCAGTCCTACTTTAATCATCTCAGTTGCTTCTTCTCTGCACTGTTTCCAGAGTTTCCACATCTTTTTTATAATGTGGTGAGCAAAACCGTAGCCAATAAAGGCTAGTTTTGACATTTTTGGAATGACTTTTGAACACCAGACTGTTAGTTAACACAGTCACTTCCATTCTCTGTTGGTCTAAGTAATCAAACTTTTTGAGCAAGAAAGAGATTTGTATTTTGCATCTTATGCATTGAGTTTGCAGGAACAGGGTTTATACTAGCTTGAAAGTTAGAAAAAGGAAGGTTGGTTGAAACAATTCTTATTTAAAGATAATCTACTCGTTCTTTCTAAAAGTAGGAGCAAGTTTGACATTCTCAAAGTCTTTGATTTATAGCCAGATGCATTATTTCTAAAGACTGAGGCAATCCCTTACAGAAAACTGAGAAATAGTTTTGGTGACTGCTAAGATTAATTTGAAGGTGGGAACTCAGCCCATGTAAAGCTGTGAGGAATAAGAAGGATCAAAGTTAGAACAGCCCTTTTCTTTTGCAAAACTCCACATCTGGAACACACGCGTGGCTTGGCTTTGCAAAATATCCTCCAAATAGAATATTACATGCATATATCTCTTGTCTGTATCTCAGAAAGGCTACTTAGTTGTACACCCACTTTTCTCTCCTTCCAACAGAGAAACACCAGAATGAGTGGAAGTAGAAAAATTATAACCCAGCAAACTTGAATTCAAGTCCACATTTATTCTGAAACTTCAGGGAGAAAAAGTAGTTTTCAGACTGCCAGAAGTCGCAAGTTTCTCCCATGGTTTATTGTCACATTGGATGCATTCACACCACACAAAAGCCATACTTTCTAGCTTAGAAATAGTTTCTTCCGTGGTTTATTGAATCAATCACATGGGATGCATTCAAACAACACGCAATGGTTTCCTCCATAGTTTATTATTGAATCAATGACATGGGTTACATTCATACAACACTCATACATTCTGGTTTAAACCACAGTTTCCCGCATGGTTTATTTATTCATATTGGATACATTCACACAACATGCAAAGCCACGCCTTCTGGCTTAGCAATAGTTTCCTCTGTGGTTTATTATTGAATCAATCACATGGAATTACATTCACACAGCACTCATACAATTCTGGTTTAACCACCGTTTTCCCCTCTGTGGTTTATTTAATCATATTGGATGCCTTCACACAAATGCACATTAGAAAACCCATCCAAGAGGGAGGAGGGTTTTGGTGCAAAGCATGCTAAGACAGAGGCACAATTCAATTTTTCAATGTTCAAAAGAAGAGAATAGCAGCTGCAGCAAAGATAAGGCAAAATTTAGGCTGCTGCTCCGAAAAGTCCTTAATTCCGTAGCTAATTTCACTTCTCACGCAATGCCCACTGCTGAATTGCAAAAGGACGAGGCTTCAACAGCGTCCAAGCTTCTCCCAAGAAGAAAAGAAGGTCTAAAATGACACACACACACACACACACAAATAACTCTTGCCCCCAAATGGAAGTCTCGCTATAGATAGGCCTTGATTTACACTCATTTAGCCATGATCTGGAATCCTAACCTTGCCAAAAAATAATAAGTGGCTGATCATCCATACTCCAAGTAACAACCATTGCACCACCGTGTGTGTGTGTGTGTGTGTGTGTGTGTGTGTGTGTGTGTGACATAATCACCATAGAGGACCATTCCAGCGAGTTTCTGACCAGCAAACTCAAATGGCAAAGACCAGCTTTGTTCAATGGTTGTGTGTCCATTTCACAAGCGTGGCAAAAATGGTTCTAAAAAACAAACTCCGATCCCGTGATTACTTATTTAACAACTGCCTCACTTAGCGACCGAAATGCCGATTGTGGCTGTAAGTCAAGAAGCACACAAGTCTCAGCAACCAGTCCCTTCGTTGCTACACAGTCCACCTCAACCGCCAAGCTAACTTTGCAAAGGTGCATTCGCACAAAGCGTCGCAAAAACGAAACCAAGGTAAACCCTGATCTAATTTCACACTCCTGGGGTGGGGTAGCTTTAACCCACCCCGTTCGGCCTCTACAGTCAACACAGCTGTTCGCATTTCTGCCCTGCAAATCATTTGCAAAGCAGCTCCTTGGAGGAGTCTCAGTTCCTACACCAAAAACAGAGACAGGAACAACACTGCCCAATTCGCTCAAGTGTCTTAACAGGTGCAGGAAGCCAGTTTCCATATTTAGGAGAGATTAACGGCGTCTGGGCCTTTAAAATTTGGCACAACCCCCCTCCGGCAAGGCTGGGAAGGAAGGAGAGAGAAAAGACAGAAGGAATTTGGGTGAAGCCAGACCAGCTGGATAAGGGGCAAAGCCCGAGAGAGACACAGATTAACAGAGTGGGAAGGGACCTTGTAGGTCACCTAGTCCAACCCCCCATCCTGAGTAGACCCATACACCATTTCTGACAGATGGCAGCCCAGTCTCTTCTTGAAAGCCTCCAGGGATGAAGCTCCCACAACTTCCAAGGGCAGCTTCTGTTCCATGAGTTGATTGTTCAATGGTCAGAAAATTTCTTATTTCCAAGTTGAATCTCTCCTTGGTCAGTTTCCATCCATTATTCCTTGTCTGGCCTTCGGGTGTGGCAGCCCCTCAATTATTAGAAGACCGCTATCATGTCTCCCCTGATCCTTCTCTTCACCAGACTGGTCAGGCCCAGTTCCTGCAACCGTTCTTCGTATGTTTTAGCCTCCGGTCCCCTCATCATCCTGGTTGCTCTTCTTTTTCTGGAGTCTCAGCCTCTTTTTCATAATGTGGTGACCAAAACTGGATGCAGTACTCCAGGTGTGGTCTTACTAAGGTTTTATTGAGTGATATTAGTACCTTCCTCGATCTTGATTGTATCCCTCTGTTAATGCAATTTAGGATTGCATTGGCTTTTTTGGCTGTTGCCACACACTCCAAGTTGGTTGCCCACTAAGACTCCAAGATCCCTCTCACAGTGACTGCTATTTATTAACCCTGGCTTCATTCAGTCTATTTGTGCACTTTTGGGTTTTGTTGCCTTTGTTAAATTCCAAACCTTTAGTATCATATATAGATACAGGTAATCCTGGATTTACCACAGTTCATTTAGTGAACATTCGAAATTACAGTGGGAATAAAAAAAATGAATTGTGACAAGTTTTTTCCCAGTTACACCCTTTGCAGCATCTCAGTGGATCATGTATTTTTCCAATGATTTTGGAAAATAGGTTGACTCCCCCTTCTTTGTGGCAGCCCCTCAAATCCTGGAAAAAGGAAACTATATAGGCCAACTCAAAAGGGAAACTGGCATCCCACAAGGATTTTCAGAAAT
Source organism: Laticauda colubrina (assembly GCA_015471245.1). Lineage (NCBI taxonomy): Eukaryota > Metazoa > Chordata > Lepidosauria > Squamata > Elapidae > Laticauda > Laticauda colubrina. The sequence goes on from BLBF01000057.1 coordinate 4,928,962, forward strand.
AGGCAAATCTCAATGATCCAATTATATGTGCAAAAGCCAGTGGGCATTTTACTGCAAAATATACAGAATTCTTGGCATGCAGAACCCTGTTAAAACGAACCTTCTGGGATTCGAAAGGCAAATCTCTATGGCTGATGATGATGACCAAGACCAAGGCAATCAGCTTCCAAGCTCACTGTTGTGGCCAGCCAGTGGCCAGCTCATGGTAGGCTCCGACAGTGAGGAGGTTGGGGAGAAACATGGGCCAGTCCTGGATTCTGGGGAAGGATCTGATGAGGGCTCTGCGTCAGAGGCAGAGATGAGGCCAAGGCCATTTGACAGTTATCAGCTGCCTTCAGAGTTGGAGATCAGTGGGGAAGAAGAGCAGCTGGAGCCTGTTCCCAGTGTGTGCATGAACAGAACTGCCAGACGAAGGGAACAGTTAAGGAGCAAAGGCCGACGTGGGAGTAAAGCTACAGGTGGACAGTGAATGGCCCCTCCCATAGGGAATAAAAGAGGAGTGAAAGGGGAGTGGGGGTTTGCAGGAGACAGTTAGTTCAATTCATTAGGGTGAAGATCTGTTCCTGGCTTCTCGTCAAGTAATTGCTGCTACAGCGTGGCGTTTGGAAGATACCGGCCTGGCAGCTCTCCAAGTCTGTAGTTGTAAAATCTCTTGACAGACTGTTTGTCAGGACTTTGCTGGATGTGAGTGGGAGGAATTCACTTTAGCCTAAATAAAAAGGGGTTTTGTTGGGATGAGGAGTCTGCTTTGTGATTTTGGAAAGCCTAGTTCAGAACACTTCCTTCCTACCCAGCCCATGTCCCCGAGAACCGTGCGCTGTTCAACATGCAACCCCCTACTCTTCGCCGCCGTGCAGCAGATCGATAGGCAAGTCGTTTCCCTTCCCCATGGAGTCACTCACGCGGTGTAGGAATTGATTGTCGGAACAAAAGCAATGAATGGAGGGGGAATCCAGGCAGAGGGTGATGGCATATAAGCTAGATTTCGGCGGGGGCGGGGGGGGGGAGTAGGAAGGAAGAATAAGCAGGCATTTTCTTAATAGGCTGTGACAAATGACACATTCAAGGGTTTGTCCTTCCTATAGAAGTGGCTTCACACCCTTGTGGGTAGATAGGACACCCATACAGGGAGACAAATCGCATGCACGGATAGGATAGGAAAAACATTAGCTCAGTATGTAGAGATTCTCAATCATCTCAATTGTCCCAAAGGTGTTTTTTGTTTTTCAGGAGGCAACTTGGACTTTCTTGATTTTTCCTTTGAAGATGTTTCGCTTCTCGTCCAAGAAGCTTCTTCAGCTCTTATTCGATGGTGAGGAATGGGAGGATTTATACTCTTTGCAGGCTGCTGGTCATTTGCATCCTTTTAGAGGGTCATTGAGGCCACTTGGAGGTTTATCTGTGTCCTCAGGATCCCCTGAGTGGTGCAAATGGTTCATGTAGTCTGCAATTTATTTTTCCCTCTGGAAATCCATCTCCTACACCGTTCCAAGGGTGTTCATCCCAAATTGTATAGCTATAGATGTGGACACAAATAAACCTCCAAGTGGCCTCAACAACCCTCTAAAAGGATGCAAATGGCCAGCTGCCTGCAAGGAGTATAAATCCTTCCATTCCCCAACATTCAGTCAGAGCTGAAGAAGCTTCTTGGATGGGAAGTGAAACATTTTCAAAAGAAAAAAAACAAGAAAGTCCAGTTGCCTCCTGAAAAAAAAAAGCACCTTTGGGTTAGCTCAGTACAGAACTACAGGTAGTCCTCATCTTACAACAATACAACAGACTCTTGGCAACTGGCTCCTATTTACGACAGTTGCCGTATCCCGGGGTCACATGATCCCCTTTTGCGACCTTCTGACAAGCAAAGAGAAGAGGGAAGCCAGATTCACACAACCATGGGACTAATTTAATTGCACTGATTCACTTAACAACTGTAGCAAGGTAAAATGGGGTAAACTCACTTAAAAATGTTTTGCTTTGGGGCTGGTCGTAAGTCAAGGATTACCTATGTAATACCAATCCTCTATCAACCTTTGCAGATCTGTAAAGCAAAGGAAAGCTGACCATTGTAAGCACAGGTGCAATGCACCACGGGCAAATCCAGGAACTGAAAATCCAGCTTACAAGATGGCAAGTTCAGCTGAACTTGGTGTGAGCGTGTAATAATTTCCTCCTCTAGTGTTGTTTAGGATTGTCATTGCACCTCGTACAAGGAAATCAAACACCATCTTCAGTGCACATCATGACCATGAACATAAACACAAGCACACATCCTTCATACTCTACACACCAAACCGAAAACCTGCAACACTGCACTACATAGTAAAATTCAACAGAGCTCCTGCCCTGGGATAAAAGCTGTTTTTCAACCTATTTCCTTGTTTTTATTGTCCTGTACCGTCTGCCACATGGTAATAGTTGGGGAAAAAAAAAAAAAAAGGGGGTGCCCAGGATGAGATGGATCTTTGAGGATGTTTTGAACTTTCTTAAGGCAGTGAGAGCTATAAAGCTCTTCCAAAGTGTGGAGAGGGCAACCAATGGTCCTCCGGGCATTGATGTTAAACCCTCTGGAGCGCTATCCTATCTGCCCCTGTGCAATTGGCAAACCAGACAGAGGTGCAGTAAAAGTTAAGATACTCTCTACGGTGCAGGAGTTGAAGGTCACCAGCAGTTTTTCTTTCAGTTGTTGTTTTCTGAGAAATCTCAGATAGTATAAACTCTGCTGGGCCCTTCTGACCGGGGCTGCAATGTGGGCACCCCAGGTCAGGTCCTCTTTTAGGGTAACACCCAGAAACTTAAAACTGGCCACTTTCTCCACTCGGTCTCCATTAATAAGCAAGGGCTGGATGTCTGATCTGTTCCTTCTATAGGTCCACTATTTCTATGAACACACATACCAAAAGAAATATGCATGCAAACTTGCTAAATAAGGGCTGTTGAATTTTTCCAACCTGTTAATTAAAAAAAAAAAAAAGAATCCAAAGCAGAGATCAAGAAGCAAACAGATAGAAAATTGGCTGAATTCAAGAATACGTCTGTTTTTGTTTGTTTCTTCTTTTGGCTCTGAATCTCTTTACAAAACCCATTTCACCCCAAAACCTGTTCCACATCACCCAAAATCAATTCCTTCCCTCTCCAGACGGCTGTGTGATTTCATGTGCTCGGTTGCTCCAGCCCAATTTTTCATGGCACCCTGTCAAGAAACCGCCACAGTCGGGGAAGAAAACAAGCAAGAAACGAGATGAAGCGGAATCTATCCGAAAACCTCAAAAGCTCTTTTGTTCCAGTCGGCTGCCAAAAAAAAAAAAAAAAAA
>BLBF01000057.1:4946041-4960206 GCA_015471245.1 Laticauda colubrina
TTTCTGCCAAGCCTTCCAACCTCCCCATCCTCGCCCGCCTCCCCCCAAACCGGGTTGCGCGCAATCCAAGACGCCCACAATCCTCGTTCCCCCCCTGCAACCAAAGGCATCAAGAGTGGGAGTTAAAAAACAGGGGAAAAAAAAAACAACCTCTCCTTCCTTGGGGCTCCCCCGGCATCCTATAGTCGGTCCCGCCAGGTTAAAGGGGCCAGGTCTACTCCATCCGGGAGGAAGAGGGGCGAGAGTGCCTCTGCCCAGGAGCAGAGCGCTCGCTCTGCCACGGCTGGTTCCCCGGGGGTGATGGGTGGGTGGTCGCCGGGTACCTTTGTGTCGGATGCTCCGCTTCCAGTCCTTGGCGGTCTCTCGGCCGCTGACGAACTGGAACTCGTTGGGCGTGAGCCACTCGCCCCGGTAGCGGATGGAGGGCCCTTTGCTACCCTGGCAGAGTTTGCGGATGTAGAGCAGGGCTCGGTTGTCGCCGCACTCCACCTCCAGGCAGGGCTCGCCGCGGTCAAAGAAGGGCTGGAAGTCCGGCGCGGCGGCGGCGGCGGCGGCGGCGGTGGAGGCGGAGGAGAAGCGCTCCAGTACCAGCTCCTCGGGCGGCGGCGGCGGCGGCGGCGGGGCGGCGGCGGCGTGGAAGTCCAAGTAGGCGCGTTGCTGCTGCTGCTGCTGCTGCTGGCGGTGGTGGTGGTGGTGATGGTGGTGGTGGTGGTGGGCGACGGCAGCGGCGAAGAGCTGCTCGTAAGCCGGCGGCGGCGGCGGCGGGTGCGGGGTCACCACCGGGATGGAAGCGGCGGCGGCGGCGGCGGCTAAGGGCACCAGGTACCCGGGCAGCGCCTCCATGGGTTGGTGGAAGGCGGCCAGCGCCAGCTCCTCGCCATCCGGGCGCTCCCTTTTGATGGCCGGCATGCTGGCTGGCGGCGGCCTCGGTTGCTTCCAGCGAGCGGCGAGGAGGCGGCGGCGGCGGCGGCGGCAGCAACAGCAGCTACACCTTGCAGGCGCCGCCGCCGCCGCCGCCGCCGGAGGAGGAGGAGGAGGAGGAGGCTGGCGAGGCGGAGGCGGAGGCGGAGGAGGCAGCCACGGGGCGCCGGACTCCCGCACAGCAGCCGGCGACGGCCGTTTTAATACGCTCGGGAGCAGCAGCAGCAGCAGCTCGACGCGCCTGCTGGAGCGCTGCCCCTCCGGCGGCCGGCTTGACATTTCGGCCAGCGAGGGGGCGCCGCCGCCGCCGCCGCCGCCGCCGCCATCTCGGTCACCAAAGGGTTCTTGATCGCCGGCGGCGGCGGAGGCCCGGAGAACCTCCCTCCCGCCTCGAGCTTGACCTGCTGGCCCGGCCGCTTTCGGCTCTCTTCAATCCCGCCCTTGGACGAAGTTTCTCTTTTCAACGCCTTTCAATCAAACAATCAGAGTTGGGAAAGGGAGCCTTGGAGGTCGTCTAGTCGGGCTTATCAACCCCTCCCCGACGCCTGGCTTTTCTTGCCCCGCCTCCGAGCATAAAACTTCTAAAACTGCCAAACGTTCTGCCGTAACTTGGAAGTTGCTCGCCTGGCACTCGCCGCCTTTTTTAAAAAAAATAAATAAAAGTTTTTTTTTAAAAAAAACTTGAATGTATCGTCTTCCATTAAACAGTGTGTAAATCTGGGCACAACATGTCTCTGTACAATTGCAACCCAAGTTTACAACGTTCGTTACATTCTCTAATCTTACAATGTTCATATTCACTTCTCCCTCTTGACGGATCTTCTAATGAAAATATTATATCAACAACGAAAATAAAATATTAGCAGTCATCTACTGTAAACCCGGGCTCTTAGTAGGCTTTCCTGCCTAAGGGGGGTGGGGGTTGGACTAGAAGACCTCCAAAGGTCCCTTCCAACTCTCTGATTCCATAATTCTATGATAGTCATCGTATTGTTTATATCTCTAAACACACCGTTGCACTAACATCCCATTTATTTCTCACTTCTATAGCTCGCTGCTTCTTTGGAGCAACTTATCAACTTTGGAGTCTCTAACCCCCCCTCCCCATCCTGCCCTGAGGACCCGAGGTGGGGGGAGGACAGGCACCTGCTTGAAGGGTCCAAATTGCCCATGCCATCCTCTCTCCCCCACCCCTGCACCCCTAAAAGGCAGTCCCCACCTGGATGATTGTTGGTGAAGAGCAGGCTGGCAATGCCAAGCACATTCAGATGGATGCCAACGCTGGCGCCCCAAGGATGGAGGGACACCCCTCCCCAAGCATTGTTCTTGTAGCAACAGGCATCAGGGAGGAGGAGGGGGGGAGGGGGCTTCAGGAGCTAGACTTCCTTCCCCCACAAATGTGAGAAGACTGGGAGTATCTCCCTCCCCCGCTGGGTGTCCAAAGTGAGGAAGAGTGGAAGGGAAGAAGTGGATTTTCAGTGGGTTGGGGGAGATGGAGTGGGATAACACAGTCACACTTCTAGCCCGGCCCCTCAGCCTGCCACCCTACACCCCAAAATCGGTTTTGAGAAAGAGGAAGACGATGCTAAACAGTTTGCAAACCATGATTTATGGGTTAACAGAACCACCCAATTACGGCTTGTTCAGTTAAATGCTGAGCATGCAAATTCTATATTTCTTAATTTTGTATTTCTTGGAGACTGGCCAGCAGCAGTGCCACAGAAGCGAAGTGCAGCAAGCAACACTTTAAAAACCGCCGCCGATACCCATCTCACAGGCGGGGGACGTAGGAGCAGAACTAGCGACAGGCTGTGAAGCGAAGCGATCAGTCAATAAGTGAAACTGGCCGCCGTGCTTACGACCTGACTCCAGCTTTGGTTTGCGATGGTTGTGAATGCAAGGAGGGTCACACGTTGTCCCATTTTACCATCACTGTATGAGGCAGTTGCTAAGTGAGGACTACCCGTTGGAAACACAGCCTTGCTTCTCATTCTCATGCTCCACTTGCCTATCCCAAACAACGTTTTATCATCAACATTAAAATGTCTATTTCTGTTCTGACCCAAACCTTGTTCCAAGGAAACAAACAGCAAACAGAGATAAAAGCAAAACCTTTTAATGATTCTCAACGAATTCCGTTCCGTCCCGCTTAAAAGGCTGTTTCAAACTAATTGTCTCTGACAAGAACAAGCCTTGCCAAGGTGGTGCAAGGCTGCCAAGAACATTAAAGTTACTAAGAAATATTCCAAACACAAAAAGTCTGCAAACATAAACCAAGAGAGTCCAAACATCCACAAGGCTTGAGTGCAAAAATGTCTTTGCTTCCTGCAAAGAACTCTGGTTTCTCAGCTGGCTTTTATCTCTTAAGGGAGGGGCCATCACCTTGCAGCTTTACTCCTGAGTCGCCTGTGCTGCTGCAGCTGCTTTTTCCTTCGAGCAGCCCTACGCGCACACGCACTGGGCACAGGCTCCTTGGGGGCCTCTTCCTCACTGCTGCCAGCCTCCACCATCTCCAAAGGCAGCACTCCTCCACTCCCTGATGGTCCTGGCCCCATCCCTGCATCCCATGCAGGCCCCTCATCTGAGTCCTCGCTCTCCGAGACCTCAGCCGTCCACACCTGCTGCCGGTGCACAACAATTTCATGAAAGAAAGATGGGTCAGATCTGCACCCTTATCCGAAAACCTGGCCTGGGTCATTATTTAGTTTACTTTATTGTCACTGCACCTTGTACAATGAAATCAAACACCCATCTCCAGTGCACATCATGACCATGAAAATAAACACAAACACACATCCTTCACCCTCCACACATTGAATTGAAAACCCCTGATACTGCATTAATATTGCTATATACTATAGCAGTAGAATTCTATATTGTTTGTTCTATAGACTATACAGTAGAATTCAACAGAGCTCCTGCCCTGGGATAGAAGCTGTTTTTCAGCCTATTTTTCCTTGTTTCTATTATTCTGTACCATCTGCCAGATGGTAATAGTTCAAAAAAAAAAGGGGGGTCCCAGGATGAGATGGATCTTTGAGGATGTTTTGAACTTTCTTAAGGTAGCGTGAGCTATAAAGCTCTCCCAAAGAGGGGAAGATGATCCTCTGGGCAATGACATTAACCCTCTGGAGCGCTGTCCTATCTGCCACTGAAGTTGGCAAACCATAAAGGGGTACAGTAAGTTAAGATACTCTCTATGGTGCAGCGGTAGTTGATCACCAGCAGTTATTCATTCATTCATTCTTGCATTGCATTGCATTTCATCCCTTGATCCGGTCCGGATGTTCTGACATTAAGAAACAGCCAGATACATGAACGACCTTAATCGGTACATGAAAAGGAAACAGAGACACACAGTGGGATTAAGCCCCCACTGAAGAAGCAAGGTGACTGTAGCTCTTAACCCCAGGATGAGGTGAGGCCAAGGCAAAAGTCTTTGACGAAATACAAATTAATTGCCAGCTTGTGCGTTCCATTAAAAACAAAAAACAAAATCGAGGGTACGATTTTGACATCTGAATCTTCCTGCCTATCCCAGCTGGCTTGCCCAAAATGTGCTAGAGGAAAAAGAAATGGTAGGATAGTCCTCGAATTACGACCCCAATGGATCCCAAATTTTCCGTTGCTAAGCAAGGTGATTTTTGAGTGAGTTTTGCCCCCATTTGATGACTTTTTTGCTGTGGTTGTTAAGTGAAACACGATAGAGAGTAAAAGGGAATCTGGCTTTCCCCACTGACCTTGCTTGTCAAAAGGTTGCAAAAGGGGATCACGTGACACTGCAACCGTCATAATTGTGAGTCAGTGGCCAAGTGGCTGAATTTTGATCATGTGACCACGTGGGGCAGCTGCAATGGTTGTTAAGTGTGAAAATTGGTAATGTCAGTTTTTTTCAGTGCCCTTGTGGCTTCGAGCAGTCACTAAATGAATTGTTGTAAGTCCAGAATTACCTGTAGGTAGATCCTAGGCAGGTGAAACATGAGCTATTTTCCTTCCTTCCTTATCTATCTATTTATCCATCTATACATCCATCCCTTTCTTCCATCCTTCCTCTCTCCCTCCCTCCCAATCTATCCATACATCCCTTCCTTCCTATCTATGTATCCATATATCCATTCTCTCCTTCCTTCCTCTCTCCCTTTCTATCCATACATCCATCCCTTGGGAGTTGAAGTCCACAAGTCTCAAAGTTGCCAAGTTTGGAGATCTCTGATGTATGCACAATACTGGAAAAAGGAAGATACACCGCAAGGTGAAGAGATAGTCAAGAAGGTATTAGACTGTGCAGAAATGGACAAACGGACACTGAAAATTAAACAGAAAGAAGATGCAAATTATTATCAAACATGGAATCTCTTTTACCAGTGGCGATGAAGAATGCAAATTTATAAGGATGAAGCAATAATTACCCAGACAACACGATGTTCATGAAGTACTAAGAAATATATTTAGCAGAAAATCAATACAAAATTATTAAAAAAAAAAAAAAACAAGAAGTTTGGGGTTCAACTAAGGTAGTAAGAGGAGTCTACCTTGTGTTGTCGTGTATGCGTATGTGTGAGTGACTCTTTTGCATCGGGCTTTGGTTTTTGTAAACTGCCCTTTGAGTGAGTCAGGTGGCCATATAAAATTTTCTCAATAAAACTTTTTTTTTTTTTAATGAAATGATTTGGGGGAACAGGAAGTTGGAAGGACGCTGGCAAGTTTCCCCTCGGGCAGCAGCTTCTCTAACCTTGCCTTACTTAGGAGTTCCTTGGAGACTTCAGAAGTCATCCAGCTGTTGCCAAAAAAAAAAAAAAACCCAGCCTCCACAGCTGGATTTCCTTTTGTTCTAAGCGGGGCAGACCAAGACACTGTGAAGTTTGGGATTCAAAGCCCGCCCACCCTGGGCTTGGCGGGCTGGGCCGAGAGGGAGGTCAAACTCGCCTACAGCCAGATTGCTTCATTAGAAGAGACACTTTGACAGCAAAGCAGCAGGCGGGGGGGGGGGGGGCTTTGTGGGGCACTGGGGGTGGGGGCTAGGGAGAAGGCAGGGGCCAGACAGGGAGGGGGCTTCTCCTTTTTTCCAAAGGGGATCTGGAAAAAGGGCGGTTTAATCCACTGGATTAATGGGGAACCGTCTCCCCCGCCCCCCCCCCCCCCCCCTCCCCCCAAAAAAAGGGAGGAGGGGGGGGGAGAAAAATTGAAAATAAAAAAAAAAAAAAAAAGTTTTGACTCAACAGGATTTGGTGGGAAACCTTGATTATCTGATCGGAGCCATTGGAGGAGGCGTCCGCTGTTTGTTGATTCGGGTCTTATTTCTTGCTTTTAATGTTATTCCCCAGGCAAAGGATTAATTGAACTAAACTGTTGCCACAGCAACCTTACAATACGGGGCTTTGATCAAACGAAAACTCCAGACAGGATCAGGAGAGAGATGCGAAGAAGTCCACAAAACAAAACAGAAAAACAACACACACAAAAAGCAACAAAAAAGATCAGGGTTGGGAGAAGCAAGCAGAATCGGGATTCCCAACGTCAATCATATGGCGGGACTGCTGTGTTGTGGCCCGCCAGCAGCCAGCAAAGCTGGTGGCAGACTCCAGCAGTGAGGAGGTTGGGGAGGAACATGGGTCAGTCTTGGAGGCTGAGGAAGGCTTGGACGAGGGCTCTGCGTCGGAGGCAGAGATGGGGCCAGGGCCGTCCGACAGTTATCAGCTGCCTTTGGAGCCAGAGATCAGTGGGGAAGAAGAACAGCTGGAGCCTGTTCCCAGTGTGCGCATGCACAGAGCTGCCAGGAGAAGGGAACAGCTAAGGAACAAGGGTCGACTCGGGAGGAAAGCCACAGGTGGACAGTGAATGGCCCTTCCCATAGGGAATAAAAGAGGAGCGAAAGGGGAGTGGGGGTTTGCAGGAGACAGTTAGTTCAATTCATTAGGGTGAAGATCTGTTCCTGGCTTCTTGTCAAGTAATTGCTGCTACAGCGTGGTGTTTGGAAGATATCGGCCTGGCCTCCAAGCCTGATAAAGGTCTGTAGTTGTGCAATCTCTTGACAGACTGTTGGCTGGGACTTTGCTGGAGAGGAATTCACTTTAAGCTAAATAAATTTTATTTTTACTTTATTAAGCTAAATAAAGGAGCCGGCTTTGTGATTTTGGGAAGCCTAGGTCAGAACATGTCGATTCCATCGGTTTGGAAATAGCAAGCCCGTCCGATTCCAATGACCAAATCTGAAGAGCCAAACATCTTGGAAAAAATAGTGTGGCATACGGGTGCAGCATGAGTCATTGGCATTCTCGGCTCATTGGGAAATGAGAAAGAAGTCACCGCCAGATGAGATCATTCTACTTTATTATAAAACTACTCTGAGAGAATTTTACAAGTCTGGAAGGACAAACCTCCCGCCGTCTCTTTTGGGTTCCTTTCTGTCTTTCTCTACCTCTGTTGTACAGCTGTGGGATACACAGTCCCTTCTCTAATCAGCCTCAGCAGCAAATCTTGGCCCCATCTCCCTAGATCTTTCCCACATACAAGTAGTCCTTGCTTTACAACCGTTCATTTAGCGTCCAAAGCTGCAAGGGCACTGGAGAAAATGGTTCTCGCACTTACAACAATTGCAACATCTCCATAGTCACATGATCAAAATTGAGGGGCTTGGCAACCCCAGCATGTTGTTGTGGTTCGCTGGCAGCTTGTGCAGATGGCAACGGAATCGGACAGTGGGGAAGAGCGGGGACCAATCCAGGAATCTGGAGAGGACTCGGACGAGGATCCTGCATCCGATGCAGAGATGCGGCCAGGGCCATCTGGGAGTTGTGTGCTGACTCCAGAGTCTCCAGAATCTGGCAGCAGCGAGGCAGAGGAACAAGGGGAGCCTGTTCCCAGTGCGCGTATGCACAGAGCTGCTAGAAGGCAAGAGCAGCTGAGACAAAAGGGGCACCTTGGGAGGTAGTTTGGGAGGTGAATGCCCCTCCCATCAGGTATAAAGGAGGTGCAAAGGCAGAGAAACCTTTTCAGGAAGCAAAGTCGTTCCCTCTGTTCGGATTCAACCTTGAAGCTCTGTGTGGATTTTGTACTTCATTTTGGCTTATTACAGTTAATTTGGCACTCTAGTTGTTGGCAGAAATTCAAAGGAAAGAAAGGTGGGTGCTTATCTCAGGGGACTGTTTGGGATTCATTACGGGCTGGGAATGAAAATAATTCCCAGCATTGAAATAAAACAAGAATTGTTTTAACTAAATGTGTTGCTTAATTCCAGTCCTGGAAGCCTCAGTCAGAACACATGTATTTAGAATAGCTACAGCATTCCTGAAGGAGCAGTCATAACTCGAGAACTACATGGTTGTAATTCAAGAACTGCCCATTCTTCTCCACAAAGGGCAATTCTGAAGCTGATCCATTGAAAAACATTCCCAGCAGACTCAATAATGATGGCATGTACCCCACTGGAGGCCAGAAACAAAGTGATATTTTATCTCCTTCCAAATATACGGTATGTCTATTCTCCTTCCTCAAAACACAACCTTTTTTTACATCTTGATGGCAGCGACGTTCCTTTAGCCACCTTAATAATTCCAGTTAAGGACGCATTTATCATTTCTATTGTGACACTCAAATAGCATCATGGCAGGACCAAAATAAAAAGAGTTTCACCTTGCTCCAGGCATCAAACCACCTGCTTGTCGAAAGAAGAAAATTCAGAACGGACTTTCTTTCGATCGCCAGATTGCTGACAAGCCTTAGGCTGTAGCCAGCTGTTCCCAAAGCTTGCACCCGGGTCAAACCAACATCAAAACCGGAATGGCGAGGATGGTCTTGTTTACACTCGGCATTACAATTCCACACCCTCCCCGTGACCCAGTGTGCTTCCTTCTGCAAAGAAATTAAGTTTGAAGAGAACGACTAGGGATGACAGGAGAGCAGTCTTCCAATACTTGAGGGGCTGCCCCAGAAAAGAGGGAGGGTCAACCTGTTTTCCAAAGCACCAGAAGGAAAGAAAAACCAAAAGTGCACCTATAGACTGGCTGAAACCAGGCTCAAGAGCAGGAACTGGGAGAGGGATCTTGGAGTCTTGGTGGACAACCAGCTATATAGGAGTCAGCAGTGTGCAGCCGCCACCAAAAAAGCCAATGCAATCCTAAATTGCATTAACAGAGGGATACAATTGAAATCAAGGGAGGTACTAATACCACTCTATAAAGCAGTAGTAAGGCCACACCTAGACTACTGCATCCAGTTTTGGTCACCGCACTATAAAAAATAGGCTGAGACTCTAGAAAGAGTGTAGAGAAGAGCAACCAGGATGATGAGGGGACTGGAGACTAAACTATATGAAGAATGGTTGCAGGAACTGGGCCTGGCTAGTCTAGGGAAGGGAAGGACCAGGGGAGACAGGAGAGCAGCCTTCCAATATTTGAGGGGCTGCCCAGAGAGGAGGAAGGAGGTCAAGCTATTTTCTAAAGCCCCCAAAGGCCAGACAAGGAACAATGGATGAAAACTGATCCAGGAGAGATTCAACCTGGAAATAAGGAGAATGAGAACAATCAACCAATGGAGCAGAAGTTGCCTTCAGAAGTTGTGGGAGCTTCATCCCTGGCGTTTTCAAGAAGAGACTGGACTGCCATCTGTCAGAAATGGTGTATGGTCTACTCGGGGGGGGGGGGGTTGGACTAGGTGACCTACAAGGTCCCTTCCCACTCTGTTAATCGGTATAATCGGTGTCTCTCTCGGGCTTTGCCCCTTATCCAGCTGGTCTGGCTTCACCCAAATTTACAATAATAATTTACAGCTGCCTAACAATGGTCATCCCGGGGCTCCATTCCGGTGTAAAGCAATGGTGCGCAAGTGGCAATGGTGTGTTGCGTTGCGATGCCCACCTATCTGATCCCCTTTTTAAAGAGGAGTCACAAATAAGCATGAAAGTGCTTGGAAACCGCTTTGCAACGGAACCACTTCTTCAAACTGCTGCTAATCTGGCTCGAAGTCCCCTAGGTTTCCACCAATCCAAGAAAACAGCCATTAATTTAAAAAAAAAAAAAAAGAGCGCTGAAGAACAGCCTTGCTTAGCAAGACTCCAGCAAGTCTCCAAAACAGAAAAGCCAGCCCATCTCTCGGAAAGCAGAACGGCACTAAAAGACATGATGCTGGGCATCATATTCTCGTGGGAATAGAAAGCCTTAAAAGGATTCGAGCAGAACAATTTTTAATTTAAAAAAATAAATAAATAATTTCTTTTAAAAGGAGCCGCTGAGTGCGACCAGGCCAGACGCAAGCAGCCTGGGTTCGAATTTTTACCCCTTTACCATAACCTGAACACAGGAGCCTGTCTTGCCATTTTTTCCATCTGCAAAATCACAGACGGCTTTGGATAAAGGCAGAAACAGAGTGTGGTGACCCAAAGGAGCGTGGCACAAAAGCAACAAAGTCACAAAAGTAGGTAAAGTCCCTTTAATGCCACCAATTTGGCCCCCAATGTCCAGTTATCATAGGCTGGAGAAAAACTCTCCCAAGAACAGCTTTTAAAGGGAAGAAATTCCATCCGAAACCAAAGTACATATAATTTATAAATAAAAACCAACACGAACTACACTGCAGCAATTAACGAGACAGGGAAGGATAAGAGATTGAAGACGTCAAAAGATAATAAAACACACACAGTTGGGAGGAAGTCAGAACTCAGATAAGACTTGACAAACCAAAATAATTTCACACTGCTTCCAGCAATTTTGCTGTGCGGTTTTTCCAGCTGCAGCCAATGAAGGGGATCAGGGCCCTTTCCTCCCCCGTAAACCATGCAACTCACATTGCTCCCTTATCCGTTCCTCCCTGCGTGCCCTAGGATGAAGATGGGGTGGGCCTGGGTCTTCCTCTGAATACCCAGCCGGACTGTGCCCTTCCTCAGTTTCCTCCACAGCCATCGGAGCCACACTCCCACTCCCTGTCAGCTGTCCGACCTCTCCCTCAGAATCAGATTCCAACAGGGGTATGACAGAGAGGTTGCTGTGCTTTGGGCTTTGCAGAGTTCAGAAAGGCAGTGGTGGGATTCAAAAAATGTTTCTACACATGCTGTGGGCATGGCATGGCTTGGTGGGCATGGCTTGGTGGGGGAAGGATACTGCAAAATCCCCATTCCCTCCCCACCCACCTAACCTGCTTTCCAGCTCTGTTCTCCTGGGCAGGGCAACCAAAGGAGACCCAGCTGATCAGCTGGGACTCAATGGGAGGCAGAGAAGAGATGGGGTTGGCGGGGCCAGTCAGAGGTGAGATTGGCCGGTTCTCCGAACTACTCAAAATTTTCGCTACCAGTTCTCCAGAACCGGTCAGAACTGGCTGAATACCACTTGTCCCTGTCACAACCCCCACAACCCACCAAAATGTGCCAACCATTCAATAATCATTTTATAACAGAAATTAACAGGGACCTTGGAACTCTTCTAGTCCAACCTCCTGCTTAGGCAGGAAACCTCCACCACTTCAGACAAATGGTTATCCAATCTCTTCTTAAAAACTTCCAGTGTTGGAGCATTTACAACTTCTGGAGACAAGTTGTTCCACTGGTTTAATTGTTCTAACTGTCAGGAATTTTCTCTCCAGTTCTAGGTTGCTTCTCTCCTTGAGTTTTTATCCATTGCTTCTTGTCCGGCCTTCAGGTGCTTTGGAGAATAGCTGGACTCCCTCTTCTTTGGGGCAGCCCCTCAAATATTGAAACACTGCTATCGTGTCTCCCCCAGTCCTTCTTTTCATCAGACTAGACATACCCAGTTCCTGCAACCGTTCTTTATATGATTTAGCCTCCTTTAATCATCTTCCTTGCTCTTTTCTGCACTCTTTCCCTATGTTCTTGTCTCCAGGCCTCTAATCATTGTAGTTGCTCTTCTCTGCACTTTTTCCAAAATCTTGACATTTTTTAAAAAATAATATGATGACCCAAATTACTCCCAAGCATGGTCTTTTTACCAAGGAATTATCTTCTTCCAAAGTCAGAACGGGGGAACTTTTGCAACACTGGCATTCCTCGTGAGCTCCCAGATGTTGATTTTTTTTCTCTTTTCATCGGCACCCCCCCCCCCCAGTTTCCACTTGCCTTCCCCATCCCACTGCAAACCCCCCCCCTCCCCAGCAGCTGCAATGGACCCTTCTGATGTAATTAACAAGGAGCCATGTCCTTTTGGGACGCATTAAGAGCCAAGATCGGATGGGAAAATAAATGTCTTTGGGAGTTTCAGAGACATTAGCGGCCCCCGCAGATAGCAGAAAAGAAATATAGCTCGTGGAAAGGGAGAAGGATATTTAAGTCTGGTCCCACCCGTCCTGGCAGGTCAAAGGAACCAAAAAAAAGGCAGGAAATTAAGAGCAAAAAGCTTCGTTTTCTAACTACTGACCTAGGCTTCCCAAGATCACGAAGCCAACTCCTCGTCCCGATAAAACCTCTTTTATTTAAGGTTAAAGTGAATTCCTCTCCAGCAAAGTTCCGGCAAACAGTCTTTCAAGAGATTTCACAACTACAGACCTCAGTCAGGCTTGGAGAGCTGCCAGGCCGATAGCTTCCAAACGCCACGCTGCAGCAGACAATACCTGGCAAGAAGTCAGGAACAGATCTTCACACTAATTAAACGAACTAATTGTCTCCTGCAAACACCACTCCCCTTTTCTCTCCTCTTTTATTCCCTATGGGAGGAGCCATTCACCGCCCGCCTGAGCCTTTACTCCCAAGTTGACCCTTGTTCTTTAACTGTTCCCTTCTCCTGGCAGCTCTACGCATGCGCACACTGGGAACAGGCTCCAGCTGCTCTTCTTCCCCACTGATCTCCAACTCTGAAGGCAGCTGGTAACTATCGGATGGCCCTCTGCCTCTGACACAGAGCCCTCATCAGAGCCTTCTCCAGACTCCAGGACTGGCCCATGTTCTTCCCCAATCTCCTCACTGTCCAAGTCTGCCACCAGCTCCACTGGCTGCTGGTGGCCACAACACCTACATCCAGTATCCAGCATGAGGCATAGAAAGTGGAAAAGCACCAAGCAGACGGAATTATGTACAGACAGCCTTTGACTTACGGCCTCAGTGGGAATCAGAAATTCCATCGCTGAATGAGGAGACTGCTAAGCAAATCATGCCCTGTTTTGTGGCCTTTTCACCATGTTGTTAAATGAATCATGCAGTCAAGGGCTTCTCTATTGACATGACAGCTGGAGAGGTCACCAATGGTCACTGTGTGAAGCCAGGTCCCTGCAAATACATTACCAGGGGCCCAAATTTTGATCGGGGGAGATGCCCCAATGGTTGTAAGTGCAAGGACTGATCCCAAGTCATGTTTTTTTAGTCCCTTCCTAACTTTGAACCATCATTGTATATATGCTTGTAAGTGGAGGACGGACACCTCTGAGGCCCCTTGCAACTGTATGATTCTATGTTCAGTTTGGAGAAACGAGGAGTTTCCTGTCAGTGAGAATAATTAACCTGTGGAATAGCTTGCCACCAGGCACTCCCTCACTGGAGATTTTAAAGAAAAGACTTGGACAGCCATCTATCTGAAACAGTACAGGGTCTCCTGCTTGAGCAGGGGGTTGGACTAGATGACCCCTAAGGTCCCTTCCTACTCTGTTATTCTGTTCTGTTATAGCCGTACTTTAATTCATCGCAGAGGCCATCGGCAGGCTCGCTTGCAAATCAGGTGCTGTAGAGAGCCATCTGTCTCCAGACTTGGAAAATTGCTCTAGTTATACACGTTTCTGCATTCTCCATGTTAAAAGGAGTTAAGAACATCAGGAACGGAACAAAAATAAACACAGGGCTGTGGAAATCAAGGAGAGAAGCAACTTAGAACTAAGGAGGAATTTCCTGACAATTGAGAACAATTAATCTGTGGAACAACCTGGAGTGAATGCACTCCAACACTGGAAGTTTTTCAGAAGAGATTGGATAATCATTTGTCTGAAATGCTGTAGGGTTTCCTGCCTGAGCTGAGGGTTTGACTAGAAGACCTCCAAGGTCCCTTCCAACTCTGTTATTCTATTCTATTCCTATTCCATTCTATTCCTATTCCATTCTATTCTATTCCATTTCTATTTCTTCTTCTATTTCTCATTCTATTCTATTCTATTCTGTTTTGTTCTTGTTCTTGTTCTTATTCCTGTTCCTATTCTATTATATTCTTCTTCCATTTCTCATTCTATTCTATTCTATTCTATTCTATTCTATTCTATTCTATTATCATTCTATTCTATTCTATTCTATTCTATTCTATTCTATTCTATTCTATTCTATT
>BLBF01000057.1:4967559-4983915 GCA_015471245.1 Laticauda colubrina
TTCAACTCCCAGAATTCCACGTCTTAAAATTGCCAAGTTTGGGGACCCCTGTTCTAAAGGACTACTAGACTGTTCCAAACAATCACAAAAATACAATTAAAATGACACAAACACCTGTTTTAATTATCTTACCTGTCGGAATGGCCACTCTTCCTCTCTTTCTGTCTCGTGCACCCTGAAAGAAACCAAAAAAATCCAGACAAAATGTTAAATTTGAAACAGAACAGGCTAATATTATATGAGCATATTAAACTAGCAAGAAGTTATGGTTATGATTAACCTTTATACCACTTCACCCAAGACAAATCACAGCATCTTGCAAAAACTATAAGCCACCAGAAAGCATGCCCAATGAAACAGGTACATATATCAAAACAATGTAATAAGGAAGATAAGCAACCAAACATCAAGGGGTGCTTTTACTAATTCAGAAAGAAAGATTTGCATTTAACATTCAGCCGTATCCAGAGAGAAGGTCCCTTAGAAATATAAAATGTGAATTGTTTTTAAAAAGCTACAAGCAAGCCAGACTTCAGGGTACGATGTGGGAATTCACAAGCATGGTGCTGCTGCAAAATTTGGGGAAGTATTCAGCTATTTTCCCATCCCCATGGTATCTGTCTTCCCTTCAGGGGTAGGCACATTGGTAGATGCCCCTGGCAAAATGGGGGGCACCTGTTTAATGGTCCTAAAAACAGTGAGATGCTTCTTTGCATGCCTATTTTTTTGGTGTTCACAAAAGGACCACAAAGCTATCAGAATCAGGCTGAAAAAAAAAAAGGACCCTCCTTAAGATGCCAGTTTAGTGAATTCATCCAGTTGGCTGAATTCACACAACATCTGAACTCTGAGCTGATTATGGGATCAGCTTTGGGCAGTATGCTAAACTCAAATGAAATTGGGAATTTGGGGCTCATGGTGTTGGGGAAATCCAGAAGTGTGCTTATTATGGGCTATGGGTTGTCCTAAGCCAAGCCCTTCGACTTCCTGAGTCAACCACAATTGGGTTCAAGGTAGTTTCGTGTGTGTGTGTGTGTGTGTGTGTGTGTGTGTGTGTGTGTGTCACAATCTCCGCAGGCATTTCAAGAGAAGAAGGAACAGCCAGGGAATTAATGAGTTATAAATTCAAACACTCCTACGGGATTGCAACAGGTGAGCTTCAGATCCTGTGTGGCATCCAAGCTTCCTGGCGCAGAGCCACAGGTTAGCAAGAAGACCAACCAGTAACTTTCACACAACATGCCAAACTGGATCGGTTGGCCTCGCTTTGTGGGTTCCTCCACTGGGATGGATAAATCCATGTTAGAATAAAACAGAATAGAACTAACAAGAGTTGGGAGGGACCTTGGAGATCTTCTAGTCCAACCCCCTGCCTAGGCAGGAAACAGTACACCACTTCAGGCAAAGAGTTATCCAACATCTTTTTAAAAACTTCAAGTGTTGGAGCATTTACAACTTCTGGAGGCAAGTTGTCCCACTGATTAATTGTTCTAAAAGTCAGGAAATTCCTCCTTAGTTCTAAGTTGCTTCTCTCCTTGATTAGTGACTGTTATAACTGTCTCCATTTATCTGTATTTACTTCCTTTGTTTATGTTCATGTTTATACTTATACCTGCTATCTTGTACATGTTTGACCAACCAACCAACCAACCAACAAACAAATAAATAAATAGTTTCCACCCATTGCTTCTTGTCCTGCCTTTTGGTGCTTTGGAGCAGGGGTCTCCAATCTTCCAGAGTTGAAGTCCAGAAGTCTTGAAGTTGCCAAGTTTGGAGATCCCTGCTTTGGAGAATAGCTTGACTCCTTCTTCTTTGGGGCAGCCCCTGAGATATTGGGACACTGCTATCATGTCTCCCCTCGTCTTTTTTTTTTTTTCCATTAAAGTAGACATCCCCAATTCCTGCAACTTTTCTTCCTATGTTTTATCCTCTGGTCCTCTCATCCTCTTTGTGGCTCTCCTCTGCACTCTTTCCAGAGTCTCAACATCTTTTTTTACATTGCGCAAACAAACCCCACCGCAATTCTACACTCCCGGCTTAGTTTGGAAGCCAACCCAGTCTTCCTCCTCTCCTGTGGCCTACCTCGCGGGGTTGGGGGGGGGGGCGGTGTTTGTGGCGGCAGAGTTATAGGGATGCTGCCCCGCCTTGCCGGCGCCACCACCTGGCGCTCCTTCCGCGTCCCACTCGGCGCGCAAAAAAAGGCCTCCCACGCACACCCGGCTTGGGCAGCCAACCCGGGCAGCCAGCGAAAGGGAGACGCCGCTCGCCCTGCTTTGCCCGGCTGCCATGCTCCTTCCCTACCCCGCCTCTCCCCCTTTCCCGGCTTCGTTCCGGAGCTCAAGCCGACCAGGTCACCTCCCCGTCCCGCCTGGCCGATTGCCGACCTCCTCAATTGCGAGGCGCGCCCTCCCACGTGGAGGAGCCGGAGTCGGAGCCGCCGCATCAGCCGCAGCCGCCGGGTCCCCGGGGCGCATTGGGGGAGGAATGTGATGCTTCCCGGAATCCGCCGCCGCCGCCGCCTGGAGCGCCAAGAGGCGAGGCCAGGCGGGAGTCGGCGTTGTTTCCTGGGCAGGGAGAGGGAGAGAGAGATCGGGGAAGGCGATGGCACAGCCCCGAAGCT
This sequence comes from Laticauda colubrina, assembly GCA_015471245.1. NCBI lineage: Eukaryota > Metazoa > Chordata > Lepidosauria > Squamata > Elapidae > Laticauda > Laticauda colubrina. Next base: position 4,970,180 of record BLBF01000057.1, read on the forward strand.
GCCTGAAAAAGCGCCTGGACGCGCAAAGGGACGGCCGGCGAGAGAAGCGTGGCGCCGAAGCTGGGCAGGATGGACGGAGGGATGGACGGAGGGATGCCCCTGGGAGACGCGTGCAAAGCTTTCCACACAAACGGAGACCCCCGCCCCCGCCCCAATTCAAAAGCTAACCTAGCCAGATGGTGGGGTCTATTTGAAAGCCTTGGGAGTCATGGTGGATTCCTGCCCTGGAGGAGTCCCTGCAGATTTCTTGGCAAATTGGGGGTGTGGGGGTGTGTGTTTTGTTTTTTTCTCTTCTCTCTTGTCTTTTTCTTCCCCAGAGGGACTCTGGCCCAAGATGACCCACAGCTGGCTTTGTGCCCAAGTCTGTTTCCTTGCTTTTGTGCCTGGTGCCTTCGCCACCAGCACCAGACTGGTTCTCCTTGTCATCATAATGTGTATTTACGGCCAGGAGACCTGAATAGATTAATTCTTCGTGGGCAAACAGTCTCCGTGTCTAATTTTGCCCATGCTTTGTAATTTTTATGGTGGAAACCGTTGTTAAAGTCTCTGGAACAGGAGAGTAGCTGTCAGTCCAGGGTATTGATCGTGAATTGGGAGACAGATTTCTCTGGGGCTGAATGATCAAGCACGTTATATAGCAAGAGCACTTTAGACTTATATACCGCTTTATAGTGCTTTACAGCCCCCCCCCCCAAGTAGTTAACAGAGTCAGCCTCTTGCCCCCCAACAAACTGGGTCCTCGTTTGACCCAACACGGAAGGAGTCAACCTTGAGCCTGGTGGGATTTGAACTGCCAAATTGTAGGCAGATGGTTGCAGAAGTAGCTTGCAGTACTGCACTCTAACCACTCCTGCGATAGAATAAGTCTCCAACTCAGAGATCCATATTTTTGAAATACAGGATGTTTTAAATGTCTCGGTTGGCTCACAAAAAACTGGCTGATTGATTAACTTTATTCTCATTGTACATATATGCAAAGTATACCCCATACAATGAAATTCACATAACACCCAGAGACCAGACCCCAGACACACACACACGACAATCCCCAAACACATCCCACCCGCCAAAATTTCCCACCCCCCAAAAAACACACAAGCATCCACACAACAGACCAAGTGATACTGTCCAACAGTTGACTGATGGTGGTCCTTGAGTTCGTTATTAAGTGCAATTATAGCTCTGGGATAAAAACTGCTTAGAAAACGGGCTAATCCATCCCATGCGAAGATAAGCATGGTTTAAGCCAATCCAGTGTATCTCAGCCTCCATGGCTGAGGATTTACTGAGTGGAGAAATTCCACTTATTACCCCATGGATATAAAGGAGGACGAGAGAAAGGAGGTGTGTGTCGCTTTCAAAATTAGAGATGGAAGGACAAACAGGTAGTCCTTGACTTATGACCACAATTGACCCGATTCAAGGAATGGAGGCAGCAAACTGTCAGAGAGAGGCAGAAGTGTATGCTCCCTAAATAGGCCTCAAATCCACAGCCCTGTTTCCTCTCATCTGGCAAAGAAAGTGCCCCATATTTACACCTCTGGCCTTGGTGACCAACCCCAGTTGGATTTAACAAACCCTGAAGGCTGTGATGAAATATAGGTAGTTCTCGGGTTGCAACAGCAATTGAGTCAATGCACTCAGAGTCACTCCCGGTGAGATGGGCAGCGAATCAGATAGGTAGGTAAGTAGGTAGGTAGGTAGATAGATAGACAGACAGACAGACAGATGATAGAGATAGATATAGATAGATGATAGAAATAGATATAACAGATAGATGATAGATGACAACTAGGTAGATAGGTAGATGACAGATGACACAGAAATAGATAGACAGACATGATACAGATGACAGACAGGTAGATAGACAGATAGGTAGATGATACAGATGACAGATGATAGAGAGATGATAGATGATAGACAGGTAGATGACAGACAGATATCAGACAGGTAGGAGTAGATGACAGATTAGGAGAGAGAGAAGAGAGATGGATGATGGAGAGAGATACGGATAGAGGGAGGATGGAGAAAGGAATGGTAGGTAGGTAGGTAGATGACAGACAGATTAGGATAGATAGAGGGAGAGAAGATGGAGAGAGATAGATGATAGAGATACAGATAGAGGGAAATGATGGAGAGAGATGGATGATAGGTAGATAGATAGATTAGGTAGGTAGATGATAGACAGAGAAGATGGATAGAGAGAGGATGGAGAGAGATGGATGATAGACAGACAAATTTTTGTCAAGCAATGCAGTCATAAAACAATAGCCTAAGAATCCCATGATAGCATTGTTTAGCAGTAACCATCCCACATCTCCAATTGCCATTGCAACCCCTTCTAATCGTAAATCCCCCTTTTTCTGCATTGTTATAACTTTGAATGGGTTGCTGAATGACTGGTCGTAGCTCAAGGACTACCCATAATGTTAGTTTAGGGGAGAGAGGACAATCTGAAAGTACTCCAGCTAGTTTATCCAGATTCCCTGGTGTGGGTTGGCATAAAAGCAGCATCAAAGAATCCAAAGTTGACACTGTGAGGGCACCAGTGAAACACTGAACAGGGGACAAGGCCTAAGAGCAATAAGGGAGCATTTGGGAAGTTAATACCCCAATGCACACATAGGTTAACTCCCAACTTGATTTTTTAAACAGGTTGTGGAACGCAGCAACTGTTATGTCTCACAAACTTCCAAACTCCACAGGTTTTAGCACAGCATGTTCTTCAAAAGCCACCTTGGTGAACAAATCATTGTGTGATGCAAATTCAAAATTTAGTTCTGACTGAGTGAGCCCCCGTTAAAATTAACCTTAAGAAAATATATTGCAGGGTCTCCCCAATTTCATCCTCAGCAGGGGTTAAATATAGTAATGGCTTTAAAAAGGCATCTAATAATGTTGAATTACAGTAAGACCCTGGAACCAGGAAAGGAAGGTTAAGTCCCTTACTTTATTTAATTACTTTATTAATTAAATTTGTATGCCCCTGTCGAACAACTCTGGGCAGCTCATGACATAAAACACAAAAGAAGTAAAATTAAAATTTAAAACAAAGAAACTGGAGAAAAAAGAACCAAAAGGTTACAGGGTAGAGTTATAGATCTCCTAATCTATTAAAATGTGCAGGAATTATGCAAAACTGGAAGGAAGGGAACATAGCTCAGAAACAAACAAACAAACAAAAAATAGCAAAAGCAAGAAAAATGATGACAGGAGATTCCATAGGTTAAATTTCTCTTGGATGAAATAGTTTAGGAAATCCCCCCGAAAACACCCCAGAATTCAGGGGTCCCCAAACCCATGGTCCATGAACCGGTCCCGTTGGGAACTGGGTCGCAACCAGAAAAACACGCAAAGCTCCATTTTGCACAAGTGGAGGGCACTCATGTGAAACCCCTCCCTCCTGCCATCATCACTGCCGCTGCTGCCAGTCAGTGGAGCCAAAAAGGTTGGGGACCCCTGCTTTAATTCACCTACCCTGTTTCCCTGACAATAAGACCGAACTGGAAAATAAGCCCAAATGCATCTTTTGGAGCAGAAATTAATATAAGACCCGGTCTTATTTTCAGGGAAACACGGGAATGGTAGAAGAGACCCGACATCCTTCAACGCCCAAATTCACTGTCTTTAATATTTTGCTGGTCAGGGACGAATGAAATAAATATTCTCTCTGCTTGTCACTGTTTGCAAGCAGTGCTTGGGGAATACAAACTTTGACACCAGCTGCCACCAACATCTGACATCTTTGCTTTAACCCTCCGGCCTCTCCACCCCCTCAAGCAGACCACAACAACTGTTACAACCCCACCCTGGAGGATGTCACAGGAGAGTCCCAAACTGAAATTTAGCTGCCACCCACTCACTGGTGCTAACCGAAATTTCCCTTTTGAGCTGCAAATGCAAACAGGAATTCCGGAGCAGACGCCTCTGCAGAAAACCAACCCATGTGAAGCGCTTAAAAGGCTCCCCCCACGCCTGGGCTCCCCCCTTTTTCCATCACTCCCATCGTTCTACTTCACTGCAAGCCAGGTTTTGCAGAGTAGGAAAAACCTGTCGTGTTTCCTTGTTTCTCCGTTTCCTTCCGCTTTGACTCGGGAGCAGAAAGAAAGACAGGTGTTGCACAAAGGCGCAGTGAGTGGAAGTCGAGAGAGAGGACTGAAAATTTCATATTTTTTTTTTGACCATGTCTTCAACCGTAAAGTTTTACGGCTGGAGGTCCCTGGTTTTGGAAGGCGGTTTAAGGGGCAAAATAGGTGGCAGAGACCTTTTCACCCTTCCATTCCTCAGCCCTTTCTAAATTGAGAGGCTACTCAATATGTGGATCCTGAACCAAGGAGGGGACAAGGTTGTAGTCCTTATGAAATCCAAGAAGCTTTTGCGATCCCTAATTAGGTTCTTACAACAGGTGTCCCAACCCTCAGCGTGGTAGAAGGAAGGGGAAATGGCTGTTGTTGCTCCTGATTAGTAGCCTTCTCAATATTGTAAACTTGATGGCAGCTACTAACCCTCCTTGGTGTCACAGAAGCATTTCTGTCTGTCTGTTTATCCATTCATCTATCCATCCATTATCCATATATTTATCTATTCATTTTTCATTTATTTCATTTATTTATCCACCCATCTATTTTTTTATCCATCCATTCATGTTTCTATCATCTACCTCCATCCATCCATCTTCTGGCTATTAATTTTCCATCTATCCATTCATTTCTTTTTCTTTTTCTTTTTCTTTTTCTTTTTCTTTTCCTTCTCTTCTCTTCTTTTCTCTTCTCTTCCCTTCCCTTTCCTTTCCTTTCCTTTCTGTCTGTCTTTCTATCTGTCTTTCTTTCTTTCTTTCTATCTTTTCTATACATCTATTCATTTTTAATCTAACTATCCATCATATCTGTCTATCTAGCCAACCATTTCCCATCATTCCACTCATCCATCCATTTTTCCATCCATCTTTCTATCTCTATCTATACATCTGTCAATTTATTGATCTGTCCAACCAACCATCTTTCCATCTACCCATTTTTCTATCTATCTGTCTGTCCATCTCCATCCATCTTTCTATACATTTATTCATTTTCAATATATGCATCCGTTTCCATCCATCCCTCTTGTCTGTCTATCTAACCATTTCCATCATTCTACTCATCCATCCATCTTTCCATCCACCTTTCTACTATCTCTGTGAGTCTGTCTATCCATCTGTCAATCTGTCCAACCAACTATCTATTCTTCTAGCTGTATATCTAGATTTAATACACCGAAAACACTCCTCCTCAGTCCCTTGAACGAAGGAAAAATAAGAATTTTCGGACAGTCTTCCCTTCAATTAACCTACCCAATGTGGTGAAGAGGGGACTGGAGGCTAAAGCATACGATGAACAGTTGCAGGGACTGGATATGTCTAGTCTAATGAAGAGAAGGATTAGGGGTGACACGATAGCAGTCTTCCAATATTTGAGGGGCGAGGGGGTTAAGCTCTTTCCCAAAGCACCTGAGGGCAGGACAAGAAGCAACGGATGGAAACTAATCAAGGAGAGAAGCAACTTAGACTAAGGAAAAATTCCTGGCAGTGAGAACAATTTAATCAGTGGAGCAACTTGCCTCTAGAAGTCATAAATGCTCCAACACTGGAAGTTTTTAAGCAGAGATTAGACAACCATTTGTCTGAAGTGGTGTAGGGTTTCCTGCCTAAGCAGTGGGATTGGACTAGAAAATCTCTGAGGTCCCTTCTGGCTCTGTTATTCCGTTATTTTCTTAAATTTAGAATCTCTGTTTATTCTCCTGACTGCCCAGGTAAGCAGGCAGGGCCCACCCAGGCAGGAAAAAAAAACATTTATTTGTTTTCCTGCTTTCCCCCCCTCCCCTTCTTCTCTTTCGTCTGATGGCACTCAGATATGCATGGGATCCTTTTAATTAGCTTATTACTTTGTTTTATCTGAAAATACATGAGCCGGGGAATAAACAGCGTTTCTCTCTCCCCCATCTCCACCCTCCAGCCGTTTGCCGCTTCCTTACACCGTCTGTGATTAAAACTCCCTGCCACTCCAGCGCGACGGTGGTGAATTTTATCGCGGTTTTATTTCCTTTACGGGCTCCGCTGCCGTAGCGGCTTTGATTAATTCTCCCCTCCCTGACCTCCCTTCCACTCCTGAATATTCAGTGGAAATGCTGATTACGTACACATCTCCTTTTGTGAGATCTTCTGTGGGGCAGGCCCGTCATCGATCGACACAACTGCACAACTTTGGCGTGCCATCCCAGATTTGACACCCCACCCCCCAAAGAAGGACGGCTGGAAAGCCACAACGTTGGTTTTTCAAGGTTACAAAGAACACACACCCATATGGCACAGCCAGCAGTTAGCGTGCATCACAGAAATGAGCATTGTGGTTTGTTTCAGCACACAATGGAACAAAAGGACGACAGAAGAACTGGAGTTATTAAGGCTATTTCTTCATTAGCGACTCACAGAATTTTCATAGCGTCATCATCCAAGCATTAACCAGAGCAGTGGTTGCCAACTGGTGGGCCGGGGACCACTGGTGGTCCACGAGAAAAAAATTGGTGGTCCTCAGAGAAATGTCACCCCCAAAACAATTAATCCAGGCTGCGCAGGAATACAAGGCTGTGTCGCCCACACGGCCTGCGGGAACACAAGGCATGCGTTGCTTGCATTGCGAACAACACGAGGTAGTGAGGGGAGGAGGGAAAGGGCGGGGGGGGGGAACTTGCCCCACACACCTCGCCCAGCCACTGAGCTGCTTCTTTCTGCTTCTTCCATCTTCTGCTTTTGGCTGCATGCAAGAAAAGCAGCCAAAGTCTTTCTTTCTCTCCCCCAAACTCCGCCGGAAATGAGTCTTTGGGACCCTGCAGGGCCTCCTGCTCCAAGAGGCATGACAGGTCTCACAAAGACTCATTTCTGGTGGAGTTTGGGGGAGAGAAAGAAAGACTTCTGCTGCTTTGAAGCCAAAAGTCTCAGTCAGTCAGTCTCTCTCTCTCTCTCCACATATTGGTAAATTAAGCCTCATAGAGGAGAGTACAGTACAGTAGAGGAGAGGAGAGTAGAATAACAAGAGTTGGAAGGGACCTTGGAGGTCTTCTAGTCCAACCCCCTACCTTGGCAGGAAACCCTACACCGCTTCAGACAAATGGCTATCCAATCTCCTCTTAAAAACTTCCAGTGTTGGAGCATTTACAACTTCTGGAGGCCAGTTGTTCCACTGATTAATTGTTCTAAAAGTCAGGAAATTCCTCCTTAGTTCTAGTTGCTTCTCTCCTTGATTAGTTTCCATCTGTTGCTTCTTGTCCTGCCCTCAGGTGCTTTGGAGAAGAGCTTGACTCCCTCTTTTTTGGGGCAACCCCTGAGATATTGGAACTCTGCTATCATGTCATCCCTAGTCCTTCTTTTCATCAGACCAGACACATCCAGTTCCTGCATCCCTTTTTATTTAAAATTACATAAAATTATATTCATCTGCATTCCCTTTTTTAAAAAATATGCAAGAGCAGTTTCAGAATGGGTTAAAAAACTAAAAAAGGGAGAATTTTAAGGCAGGGATTAACCTTTAATTCTGGGAGCCAGGATGCCCCAGGGGAGAGGGGAAGAAAAAAAAAATAACGACAGCCACGCCAACCTGGCTGCCAGATCGGATGGGATGAAACCAGCACTTTTGCCCAGAGGCCAAATGACATAACCACCCATGCTACGGCAAGCCATACATCTCCCGCTCAGCTAAACTGGACCTGGCATTTCCGCCTGCGCCTGGGAGCGAAACTCTGCCAAACTAATTAGCCATATCTCCATCTTCCCCCGTCTAGTTCGCCTGCCTGAGGCATTGGGGAAGAAATTTATTCCCCTCGACAGAAAGCCTTTCTGGGGAGCCACATGCAAGCAAAAAAAAAAAAGTTGAATTCCCCCCCCCCCCCCGATTAGATTGGTCTGAGGCTGGCGATTCAGGACGGATTTTTCTGCGGGATGGTGTTCGGCGAGAAAATTCCCCTTCCACCGCTCAGCACCCAAATAACGGCTAACAGATAATCAGAGTTGGAAGGGACCTTGTAGGTCATCTAGTCCAACCCCCCACCCAAGCAGGAGACCCGACATCATTTCTGACAAATGGCAGCCCAATCTCTTCTTGAAAGCCACCAATGATGAAGCTCCCACAAACTTTGAAGGCAACTTCTGTTCCATGGGTTGATTGTTCTCATTCTCCTTATTTCCAGGTTGAATCTCTCCTTGGTCAGTTTCCATCCATTGTTCCTTGTCTGGCCTTCGGGTGCCCTGAAAATAGCTTGACCCCCTTCCTCCTCCTCTCTGTGGCAGGCCCTCAAATCTTGGAAGGCTGCTCTCCTGTCTCCCCTGGTCCTTCTCTTCCCTAGACTAGCCAGGCCCAGTTCCTGCAACCGTTCATCGTATGTTTTAGCCTCCAGTCCCCTCATCATCCTGGTTGCTCTCCTCTGCACTCTCTCCAGAGTCTCAACATCTCAAAATTGCATGCAGTACCCTAGGTGTGGTGGTGTTACTAAGGCCTTCAGGTGCTTTGGAAAATAGCTTGACCCCTTCCTCCTCTCTAGGATAGCCCCTCAGATATTGGAAGGCTGCTATCCTGTCTCCCCTGGTCCTTCCCATCATGCACTGGTGACTGCTTCCAAGCTGCATCTCTGCTTGCCAATTATTTTGGCATCCCAAAGGAATTTCTTAAGGATGGGAAACATCCGGAGCATAAAGGCTGGATCGCTGCCCACCTATTCCTTCCAGTTTTGGGGAGGAGACGCAGCTGATGCTGGGGGGAAAACAAGGAATTGCTGCTGGCGGCGTTTGCTAAAATGCAAAAAATGCAAAAAGCTGAAACATAAGAAGGGAGGGCTGAGTCGCCGCTTCCCTTTCTGGAGCTAATTCAGAGCCCAGTGTCCGAATGAGCGGAATTCACAAGTTCCAGCAAGCCACAAAAAAAAGCAGAATCAACTTCCAACCTGTTGCAAACTCATCCCAGGTTGGGCCTGCAATTCAGTGAGTTTGCACCTATCCAAAGGGAGCTATCCTAAAACCGCTGAATTTTATCCAGGTTTTGATTCTGCAAAGGATGAAACGGTGAATGATCACCAGAAAAAGAACACGCCTGTTCAGAATAATGGAATGACAAGAGTTGGAAGGGACCTCAGAGGATTTCTAGTCCAGCCCTCTGCCCAAACAGGAGATCTTCTACCATGTCAGACAAATGGCTCTGCAAACTCTTGTCCCAAAGGTGGTTTTTTTCAACAGGCCACTGGACTTTCTGGTTTTTCTTTGAAGACATTTCACTTCTCATGGATGGAGTCTTCTTCAGAGCTGAAGAAGCTTCTTGGATGAGAAGCGAAACCTCTTCAAAGAAAAACCAGAAAGTCCAGTGGCCTCTTGAAAAAAAGCACCTTTGGGACAATTACAACCTGTAAGACTAAGAATCTCCATAGACATTCTCCAAACTCTTCTTAAAACCTCCAGTTCCACTTGTCAATTCTCACTGTCAGGACATTTTTCCTCAGTCCTAGGTTGCTTCTCTCCTTGATAAGCTTCCATACATTACTTCTTGTCTTGGATTCAGTATACGTTGACTCCCACTTCCTTGTGGCAGCCCCTCAAATATTGGAACGCTGCTATCATGTCACCCCAAGTCCTTCTTTGCGCTGGACTAGACAAGACCCAATTCTTGCAACCCTTCTTCATATATTTTGCCCTCCCCCCCCCCCCCCCCCCAATCATTTAGTTGCTCTTCTCTGCACTCTTTCCTAAATCTCAACATCTTTTTTATATCTTGGTGACCAAGAAATGTGTTGACGGTGGCTAGAATAATATATGCGCAATACTGGAAGAAGGAAAGCATACTGCCAGAAACAGAGATAATAAGGAAAATTATGGCCTGTGCAGAATTGGACAGGTTAGCTCTATAATTAAAAAAACAAGGGGGAATCTGAGTACTATGAAACCTGGAATAAATTCTGTCAGTGGTTGTTCTGACCCAAGCCTTGTTCAAATTAAACAAACACAAACTGTGTATAAAAGCAAACCTTTTTTAATGCGGCGCTGGGAATTTAGTGCATTCCCGGCCAAGAGACATTTAAACCTAATTGGCCGATATCAAAAGCAATCCCTTTCAAGAAGTCAACAGAAGTCTAATTACTGATTAAATATCCACTGACAGAAGTTTCAAAAACAAACTGGAGTAAGCAGGGCTTCAACGAGGGCTCTGAGTCTAAAGAACTTTCTTTGCTTCCTGCAAAGAACACATCCCCGAGGGCCGGTTTTTATCCCTTATGGGAGGGGATATCACCTTGCAGCCTTATTCCCGAGTTGCCCTTGATGCTTCAGCTGCTCTTGCCTTCGAGCAGCTCTGCACTGAGCACAGGCTCCCCGGGGCCAGACTCCACAAGCTCCGAAGGCAGCCCCCCACTCTCCAATAGTCCTGGCCCCATCCCTGCATCACACACAGGCCCCTTGTCCGAGTCCTCACTCTCCGAGACCTCAGCCGTCTGTACCAGCTGCAGGTGAACCACAACAGTGGCTGCATAGACGAAGGCAAGGTGGGAACATAAGTAGCTACGATGATTAAAATAATTAGCAAACAATGTGTCAAATAAGAAGGTTGTAAATGGTGAAGTAAAATTGATATATGTATAACAATTGTAATGCCAGAATGGCTGCACCGTGTTGTATTCTTATAATTAAAACAAAATTAAAAGAAAGAAATGCATAAAGCTGGAAGGGTGGAGAGCTGCTGGAGTCTTTTTGTTCTCTTTTGGACTGGTTGATGGTCTCTTTTGCATAGTCTATAGATGTTGTTAACGTCTATGTGTCTATTGATGGGTGATTTGTGGGAGTGCCAGGCTTCTGGAAATTCCCTGCCGTTTGAAACTGTGGTTAAATCTGCCTATATGTGGCAACATTAAAGAACTTTCATCATGGATTCATCCTGCCTGTTTGTCCTACACTGTGGTTCTTGCAGTTCTTACATTGTATGTTGTAGATGTTTTGTTTTTTTTTTCCTTCTGGGGTTGCTGCGTCTTTTGGTTTGCTTAAGATGTTTTGAAGGAGTTTAGCGGTAAACCCAAGACTACCCAAGCTTTCTGAGTTTGCTGGTGTTGGGAAAAAAGCACTTGGTAGTGAACAAAGTTAGAATCTTTGGCTTGGAAACACGATTCGGAAGTGCCCTAATTTTTGAAAATTACATGCTGAGGAAACACCATCAGATATTTTACATCTCCTCCCCCCTGCACCCACGCAAGGTGCTCTAATGGCATTAATAGCGGTGTGGAGTTCCAAGGAACTCAGTCCTATTTTTGCAATGGGAGCTTCAAAATTCTTCTCAGTTGCATCCTTCTTAATCTCCTATGTCAAAGTGGTTTCGGAGTCTGGGAGATTCTTATTGGCCCGACGAATTGTTTGGTGCTCATGACTGTTTTGAACATTTGGGTAGGGCTGTTCATTTCGGGCAGAGGTCTCCAAACTTGGCAACTTTAAGACTTGTGGACTTTCAACTCCCATAGCATAGCTGGCTGGGGAATTCTGGGAGTTGAAGTCCACAAGTTTTAAAGTTGCCAAGTTTGGGGGCCCTGATTTTGGGCACTTTAATTGTTTTAGCCTTGTTTTCCTGGTAGCTTTTTAAAAAAATCTTCCCCAGCTAAAATATAAAAGAAACAGCAAATAGATACCCTTATCAACACAATAGGAACATTTCTAATTGCCGAAACTCACTGCCAGTCCTAAATACTGTAAACATAGACTTTAACTTTTCAGGCAAACAAGTTTTACTTGCAAGTTGTGAAAAGATGACAGAAACCCAGTCCTAAAACAGTTAGGAATTTTAGGGAGGAAAATCAGAAAGCCAACAATGTTACGGAAGTATTCTGAAATTGTTGAATATCTACAAGGCAATTTCTCTAAATCACAGAGAGCAGACTCCTCTATAGGGAAGTAATTTTGTCGGTAAATTCAGGGGTCACTCTAAGGCGCACAAGCCAACCATAGTCAAAAAATTAGAAATGCTTAACTTTTTCCCAACACCCATATTATACAAAGCTACACAGGGAGACAACTTTCTCTGAACAGCAGCCACTTCCCCCATGTAATCACACAGAGATGCAACGGTTAGTCTCTGTTAGAGATCGGCGATTTTATTCCAAGCCATTCAAGTAATTCAGAACTTCCTCCAAGATTATCTAAATCTGCAACAACTCGTGCAGAGTTGCAACAGGCAACGTATCCCTTTTGCAGGGACTCCCAGAGAGACATACCAGCAGCCTCCTTCAGCGGGGATTACTTGAGATTCACATTTATAAATTTACCTGATTTATTTATTTATTTTTGTAGCCCCGAGGTTGGACAAAATTGCTGGGCCAATTAAGGGTCTTATTTTGCCCATTGAAAGTATTCAGTGCAGCATGATAAATGATCCATCTTACACTTCGGAGTGGAAACCCACCCTATTTCCACCCACCAATTGCCTTGATTGTATTTAATGAGCTTTCTTTCTTTCTTTTTTAAATCCCTTGCTGTAGCCATTTTTGCTGATTGCTTCTATGCATGCATGATTATTAATCCTCTTTATTCCAGGTTGAGTTCAATCTGTCATTAAACCTCTAGGGATAATTTTATATCCCACCACGCAATTCAGAGTGATGGATGAAACGATGATGCCCCCGCGTTGCATTGTCCTAATCTTGAGTGAAATTAGGACACTGGTCATCTCCAAACAAGCAAGGGCTCAAAGCTCAGGCCAGAAAGTGAACATTTTATTATTCCAAAAGTCTTGGCAAAGGTTTTCCACCCTGCCATATTCCCACATAAAATATCTAAGAGAGATTATGTTTGCATGTGTGCATGTTTGTATTTGTGGCTTCCTTTAACCGTGGTTGAATCATAGTGGGGTGGCATAATGTCAGCTAGTTAAGCCATGGTAGATAAATGGGTTTATTCCATGCTAAATCTCAGACAATTGTTGTTTTAGTGTTACCTGTTAAGCCAGCCTTTGTTGGGTGTTGAAGGCAAGGATTCCCAACAATGCCGAAGCCAGAAATTCAACTTTCACCCAAACCCTGCCCTGCTTCCAGGAAATCAAATGGCAGGATGGAAAAAGAAATCTATTTACAAAGCAGCAATGGAGTTCTAAACCCCAAATTTCACAAAATTAAAAATGAGCAGGTGGGAGTAGAATTTTCGCAGGCCGTGAAATACCAGGAGGAATTTTTTTCTTGCATTTTTGGGGTTTGAACCTTGTTCACAGAGAAGCAAAACAGGAATACTAACAATAACTGAATGAGGTTGCTGAGAGAGAGGAGGCAGGCAATGGATGGATGGATGGATGGATGGATGGATGGATGGATGGATGGATGGTGAAAGGGAAAAATGAATGGATGGATTGATGGATGGATAGAAGGGAGGGAGGACATGGATAGAAGGAAGGAAAGAAGAGATGGATAGATGAAAGGAAGAAAGGTGGGAAGGAAGGAAATGGATAGATGGATGAGTGAAAGGAAAAAATGGATGGGAGGATGGAAGGACATGGATAAAGGAAGGAAAGAAGGGATGGATAAATGGAAGGAAGAAAGGAAATGGACAGATGGAAAGGAAAAATAAATGGATAGCTGGATGGATATCTGGATGGATGGTTGGATGGAAGGAAGGAAGGAAGGAAATGGATAAATTGGATGGGTGGAAGGGAAAAATGGATGGATATCCAGAAGGATGGATGGATGGATGGATGGATGGA
>BLBF01000057.1:5007403-5032454 GCA_015471245.1 Laticauda colubrina
TATCTATCTATCTATCTATCTATCTATCTATCTATCTATCTATCTATCTATCTATCTATCATCCATCTCTATCATCCATCTTTCTCCATCTTCTCCCTCGATCATCTATCAATAATCCATCTCTCCCCATCCATTCCCCCCTCTAATTTATTGGCTGCGTATCTGTCTACTCTTCTATCTATCTGTCTGTCTATCTATCTATCTATCTATCTATCTATCTATCTATCTATCTATCTATCATCTATCTATCTATCTATCTATCTATCTATCTATCTATCTATCTATCTATCTATCTATCTATCATCCATCTTTTTCCATCCTCTCCATCCTCAATCATCCATCTCTCTCCATCCTCTATCAATCATCCCTCTCCCCATCCTTTCCCTTTATCTCTCTCTCTCTCCATCCATCTATCATCCATCTTTTTCCATCTTCTCTGTCCTCAATCTTCCCTCTTCCATCCTTTCCCTGTATCTGTACCGTATCTACCTACCTATCTATTCCATTTATTGGCTGCATATTTATTTATCTATTTATTCTCTCTCGAGCTCTATCATCCATCTTTCTCCATTCTTTCCCTCTTATCATACATCAATCATCCATCTACATCCTCTCCTCTATCCGTATCCATCCATTGTTCCATCTTTCTCCACCCTCTATCATCTATCTCTCCCTCCCTATCTCCCTCCCTCCCTCCCTTCCAATCTACCTACCTAACCCCTCCTCCCATTTCCTACCCATCCTGTATCTGAAAGGATGTGTGTGTATGCACTCACAAGGATCAGGCACACACAGGCACAATTCAGGGGTGGGGGTGGCAGCCCTCCAGATGCTTGATGCTGCAAAGGGCGGCTGCAGATGGCTGAAGTGAGATTGGTCCCGAGTGACAGTTTTGCTGGGCACAAACAAACACAGAACTGCAAGGAAGGCCTCCAAGGCCGACTCTAAGGCATAATAAACCACCAGCTCAGTTTAATAAACGAAATAATAAAGTAGGCATAATAAGCACCAGGGCCAGAGAGCCAGTTGGGTCTATAGTTTTTTAATTAAGGTACCAGACTAGAAAGCCAGGAGACGGCGAGTTAAAATCCCACCTTAGCCAGGAAAGCTGACTGGGTGACTTTAGGCCAGTTTCCCCTCCTTCTCTCTCTCTCTCTCTCTCAATTTCAGCCTAGCCCACCTCACAGCATTGTTGTTGTTGTGAGGAAAATATGAGGGAGGTGTCCGTTTGGATATGTTTGCCACCTTGAATTATTTGTAAAAACAAGAAAAAAATAAAATAAAATTAACTCTCTCTCCCTCTCTCTCTCACACACACACAGAGGCAGACAAATGCCTCATCCCCTCCCTGTCTGTCCTTTCAACCCATAATGGCGACTGAACAAGCTGCCCGCTCTTAATAAGCCCTCAACCAGGTTAGTGGCCTGTGCCTGGGTGTTACTAGTCCTTATTGTCCTTACTACTTCCAGGCCTGGGGCCTCCTCTTTGTGGCCCAGCCCTCTTCTGCGAGCTCATGCCAGGCCTGCCTTGCAGAGTTGTGAGGAGAAGGCAGCGCCCGCCTTCCCCAAAGCCCCTTTTGAGGGAGGAGGCCCCAATGAGGGCCCGGAATCACCCCCATGAGGCGCCTCACGTACCCCTAAGAGTTCGAGGGCCGACCCGGCTCAGCAGGAGCCAAAGAGGGCCCCAAACAGGGCCTTTGGCTGGCGCCTGAGGCGTTTGGTGGCTTGGCCTGGCCTTCATCAACGGAACGAGCCCCACCTGTGCCTGGCACCTGAGGGGAGGGGGAGGGCCCTGGAGAAGGGGCGGGGCCAATGGAGCAAGTGCGCCCTCTAGTGTTCTAATGGTTTAAAAAAAAAAAAAAAAAGGCAGCTCAGAGGTTTTTTTTTAAACTGGCCACTTTTTTAAGACATGTGTGGACTTCAACTCCCAGAATTCCGCAGCTGCTTGGGATGGAGGGAGGGGCCTGGGATGGAGGGGCCTTTGAGTTCCTGGGTAGCTGGGGATTATGGGTGGTGGGGATGGTATAGTTCAAAGCTCTCAGAAAGGCTAAAGCCAGTGGGGAGGCCTGGACAACTTGATCGGACGGTCAATTGTCCAGTCAGCCAGATGTTTAGACTGCACCTCTGGCATTTTAAAATACAGTAAGGGGGTTGCAGGAGAGCTTGGGAGGTCCTCTAGTCCAACCCCCCTGCTTAGGCAGGAAACCCTATTTTTGTCAACTGGTTGTAAACTTAAGATAGGTAACCTACAGGTGAAAAAAATTGAAGGATTCAAATCTGAAACCAGGACCTAACAAGGATTAAGAGTTACCCTGTGGTTAAGAGGGGCAGCCAATAAATCTAAGAAACAAACAAGTAAAATTAGTGCCTTAGGATACAGGCAGTTTCAATCAGGGTATGTATGTTTGTTTATGTGTTACACTGTGCTATCCCATGGCGAACTACTCATATATACACTAAGCCTCAAGATACACACACACACACACACACACAGAGGGATGCAGACTTAGGGCGTTTGGTTCTGATAAATTAAGAAAAATATCATTATTTTAAGCTGGCACTTGGGAACAGGGTGAGCCTGCACTGGCCCTCAAAAATCTCTTCACTCTGCATTCCCAGGGAAATGGGCAGCTTTAAAATATAATATCTAAATAAATTGCATTGAAATAAAAATATTGCAGATTGCAAGCTCAAGAGTACATCTGGGGAGGGGGATTTTTATATAACACAAGTGTTTTGACATTTCAACCAGGTGGCAGCCTCAAATACCCCCACTCCCCATTTCTAAACACTTCTAAACTTCCCATTTCTCTCCAAGCAGGACTTTAAGCACCCTGGAGATTATTATTTTCATACTCTTAGTATTATTTTCAGAATATTTGCCAGCTGAAAACCATCCATCATCCCTTCTAAAAACCCTCTTACCTTGGCTGCTGGTTTGCTTCTTAACTATGGACAAAATGGGTGCCGGAAGTGCAAACAGCCTCCTTTGTGCGTGATCTCCAGGTTTTACACACCCTCAGCCCCCCCCCCCCCTACACACGTACAAAGAAAAGGCAAAAAGGGCAGGTAGTGTAGCTCGGTTTTTATTTATGTCCACAAATATTTCAAAAAAATTACAAAATACTCAAATGGAGAGAACACAGAATTCACAACTCCTGGGTTTTTCTATATCCTGCTTTACACTGTGTTATCCCATGGCGAACTACTCATATATACACTAAGCCTCGAGATATATATAAACGTAGTTGTCAGAAGGGAGAGCTTGAATAAGGACAACACTGAACAAGAGACAGGGTTGGTGAAATAAAACAAACCAACAAAAATAATTACCCGTCCCAAAGTAGGAGAGTGGGCAACCAGAACGAGAGAAAAAAAGAAATGTGTTGTTTAAACAAAACAAAACCAAAAACTGAGAAGAGTTAAATCCACAAAGAAAATATCAGGCAATTGCAACAGAAGGGAGGAGATTGGGAAGACATAACACTGTGCGTTAAAAGATTTTCCCACCCTGGAATGATTCAAAATATTAACTGGAAAATTAAGGAGGAAAAAGAAGGGAGGTTGGTGGGAGTTCAACAGGCTGATCTTTGACTTACGAATGCAACTTTTGTTGTCCGAGTGTCCCTAAATAGGGATCTTACACTTGGGTAGATCCCTGAAGACTTGAGGTTTACCTGTTGATAGATTTTACTTTTCTCTTGCACGAATAGGAAACGGAAGAAAAATCTTCACAATTATGGGGAGCAGTTATTCTGCTTTTTTTTTCCTTTAGTGTTTTCCACTCCAGATAAGCAGCTGAATTTTTCAAGATTCCTCCACTTCTTTTTAGTTTGTCTTGCTCTTCGGTGGGAAAAAAATACATTGGTTTTTTTGTTTGCATCTGTCTTGCAAAAAAAAAGATAAAAATAAATGCTTTTCCTGCTTCTCAATCCCATTCTCTTCCCCTGAAGGATGAATTCAACTGTTTTTTCATCTTTGCATTAAGACAGGCAGGACCATCAGATCTCCAATGTGGATTGAGGTTTAATTCTGGGCTGGGGTATGATCAGCTCAAAAGATCCCTATTCTCCCCCCCACCCCCACCCCGCAACCAAGCTAAATCTATCCTGTGAAACCAAGATGTAGGCTGGTGCTGGGAATTTTTTTTTTTTTAGAGCGAAAAGGATGATGGGCAGACTGCAAACTGCTCAAGAGGGGGATGTTGAAGGATGAAGAGGATATCCTGAGAAAACAGGTGGCTTTATTTTTAAAAATGGCCTTTGCACCAGAAATCTTGGCTTCTCCCCAAAAAAAACAAGAGGGAGGGGAGATACACGGCACAGCAAAGGCCTCTGATAGGAGCAACAAAAAGGGAACAGGTAAAACATATTTCGTTATCGCCTCTCAATTTAATAGTTTGTCTGAGGTGGAAAGGGTGAAGATTTCAGTTTGAATCCAGCTTAGTTGAGACGCCAGTGTGAATGTTCTTGCGAAAAAGTCGAACCGTTCCTGAGTGTTGCCAAAATTCTTGATTTTTACCCCTCTTCCCAACACAACCCAGAGGATAAACTGAGGCTAGAGGGGAGGAGAGAAATTTGCCTACACAACTGTGTCCATGGACAACTTAGAAGGGTATTTACAGCCAGCTCAGAAAAAACTGCTTTTTGCATAACTGGTTTGAAAACATACTGCTCCATTTTTTAGCTTCTCTCAAATTACTGAGATTTAAATTTATGGGCTGGCTGAAATGATCCACAGGACCAAAACTAAGAAAGGTAAAAAATACTTCAGATGTCCCTATGTTGTTGGGATTTTAAAAAATAAAATAAAATCAGGAAAAGGAGTGTAATATGTAAAGACACACCTGGAGGCGAGGTGATATACCCACAATCTGAAAGAGAGAGGTGACTTCCTGCTCAAACAACTGCTTTGTAACACAACCAGCTACTGTAGGAAGAGCAAGGAGAATGTTTTATGGAACAAAAGTATTTAAATAAAGAACCTTGCACATGTAACGTGTGTGCAACCCCCCCCCCACTTTTTAAAAATATTATCCCTGCAACTTTTTTTTATGCTTTTGCTCCCACCAGCTGTTCTGAAATTAACTATGCTGTTCCCTTTTCATGAAGCAAAGGGTCCGCTTATATATATTCCTCTTATTTGTTTAAAAAAATCAAGTTTATATTCTTGTGAACACCGGGTTAAGAAGTAAAGATGATTATGATGAGGAAGGAGTTGGGGCTGGAGAAGAAGAGGCAAAAAAAAAAAAAATTAATAATCAGGAAAATTCATGAAATTATAATCATCTTTTTAAAAACCGCTAACCCCTCCCCAAAAGTTATTTACAGACTTAAAAAGCCATGCTTGCAAAGCTCTCTTTTAAAATTATGAAGTTTGCCTACAATGTATTAAAATAAAAGTAGATTTATTTTTTTTTTCTAAAATTCTTATAGCACTTGGATTTTTTTTTCAGAGGTTGTAAAGCCACTACTTGCAATTCTCAGGGGTTTCTTTTGTTTTTGTAAGTATATATATATATGTGTGTGTATTTATATATATATATATATAAATTGAATATACTTTCTTTTTATGCACCAGTGGCTGGCATTAGAGGTTGTGAACCTGAAACTAGCACCTACTCAAAATGAAAATAAAATAATCAAAAGAATACCCAACGGCCAAAACATACCAAACCAATAGTCCCCAAGATCGCCTGAGGAAATTATTTGGATTAATTTCTCTCCGGTTCTGTTTTGTTTCTCCTCTTCCCATTCCCCCCCAAAAAAAAAAAGGTTTAGTCATGCAAGGAGACTCCTGAACTGGTCTTAGAGAAATCTTTCCTACAAATGAATACTATATAGAACATATGCACCGATTCACGTCTTGTGAGGTCTGGGCTTTTGGGCAAAACGTTATGGGCTTGGGACTGCTTTGTGTTTTTTTTTTCCGTGTGAAAAAGAGAGAAAAACATCCTCTCCGGAAGAGAATTCGGGGTTTTTTCTTTTTGCTTGTCAGCAGTTCTTGAGATTAAACACATTCCACTGCTCCCCCCCCCCCCCGAGGACTAGGAACTTGAGTAGTCAGCGTCACAAATAAATAAGGTATTACAACTGCTTGTCGCCCTCTTTCTTCAGGCGGCTGGAAAAAGAAGAAGAAAAAAGCAGGAAATGAAAAGAAAGCAGAGGGGAGAAGGGGGGGAGGCCTCCTTTTGGAAGCAGCCAGGGAGCGGGGTAGGTGTGTCCCACGCAGGCGTCCCTTTACCTATAATAGTCTTCTTGGCTGGGAAGATGGCCCCCGTGGATGTGGGGATGCCCGTGAAGCCACTGCTGCTCCATGGCGAGTCGCTGAAGTTCTGCCGACTGGGCGTGCATAGCTTGTAACTGATGGGCTGCTGACATGGGAGGAGGGATGGCACCAGGGAGGTCACGTGGGTAGGGGGCACCTGGGAGAAAGAGGGAGAGCGTCAGCCTTGGAAGCTTCGAAGCCGCCACATTCGGTGCTTGGGAATCTGGGAGGGGGAATTTCATAGTGGGGTAGATTAGACACAACAACATTTTTTCTCACAGTCAAGGACATGTTGCTCTGCACCTGGAGGGGAGTGACTGCGGGGGGATGGCTCCAGTTGGGCGAAGATTTGTGTTCTGACCTTGGCTTCCCCAAAAAGCGTTAAGCAGACTCTTTGTCCAGGCAAAACCCCTTTTATTAATCAAAGGTGAATCCCTTGCATTCACATTCAGCCAAAGGCCTGGCAAACAGTCTTTCAAGGGGGTAATTAGGAGCATGGACCTTATCTAGCTTGGAGAGCTGCCAAGCAAATATTTCCAAAGGCAGTACTGACAAGGAAGGACTCAGCACAGAGTCTCTGGGATGCACAGCCAGATCTGCTGCAACAAACAAATTGTTTCCTGCCAAAAAAAACCCTCCCTTTTTGCTCCTCTTTTAATCCCTATGGGAGGGGCCATTCAGGCTTGGAGAGTTGCCAGGCTGATACCTTCCAAACGCCACGCTGTAGCAGCAATTGCATGGCAAGAAGTCAGGAACAGATCTTCATTCTAATGAATGGAACTAATTGTCTCCTGCAAACCTCACTCCCCTTTGACTCGTCTTTTAATCCTTATCGGAGGGGCCATTCACCATCCAATTGTGGCTTTACTCCCATGTTGACCCTTAGTTCATAATTTTTCTTTTCTTTTGGCAGCTCTGCGCATGTGCAGGTTGGGAACTGGCTCCAGCTGCTCCTCTGCCTCACTGCTGTCCGACTCCAAAGGCAGCTGAGGACAGCTGAGGCTGATGGAGAGCCCTTGTCTGAGCCTTTCTCAGCCTCCAGGACTGGTCCATGTTCCTCCCCAACCTCCTCACTGTCCAAGTCTGCAGCCAGCTCTGCTAGCTGCTGGCAGGCCACAACAATTTGACTGGGCCATGGGATGGACTGATAGGTGCAGGGGATGGATTTTGATTTCTCTTTTGGGAAGGAAAAACCAGAAACTCTCAGATTCGGGTTTTCCCAGATGCGCCAATATGACAACTCTCATGATGATTGTCTCAGAGTGAATTAAGTTTGGAGTTGGTTAGTTGGAACGCTGACAGACGGGCATCTCCAGAGGGAGCAGGGCATGGATCATTCCCCCGTGGGATCTTCTGCATCCCACCAGTGGGTGTACCGAGTCAGCCTTATGGGGAAACCCATCTTAACAGGGACACTGGCCATCTCCTCTGTGATCCGCCCACTGCTCCCGCCTAACGTGGCTGGCCTGATAGGGGCAGGTAGGTGTGTTGTGTGAACCCTGGCAGTTTGCACCCCTGTCCCCCACTCACCGAAGACTGGATGCCGCAGCATTTCATGCTCGTGAGACGGCTGTCCTAGCAACGGGTTGGGGATGGTACCGGGAGGGTAAGGGAAACGGGCCAAGTGCGGTCCGGCGGCTAGAGGGTCCACGAGGGGGTGAACAGGTCCGGCTGAGCCTGCAAAAGGGGAGGGGGGCAGGAGAAAGAGGGGTTGGAGGGGGGGGGGAGAAGGAGGAATTACCACCTGTTTAGAAACTCTTAATTTCCAACCCAGATCGAAATCATCCTTATTACACATACTTCCCAATTACGGCCACAATGGAACTTGAAATTTCTAAGTTGCTAAGCAAGCCACCAGAATATAAACTGAGAACAATCCCTACTCCTTATTAGCACTGATGATGTTACCCAGTTTGGTAATGAAATGTCTACAAGAAAACTACCAAGCAAAGAGAGCACCAACCTCCTTTCAACCCTGAGCTACAAATATTCTTTATTTTCTTTTTTCTTTCCTTCCTTCCTTCTTTCTTTCTTTCTTTCCTTCTTTCTTTCCTTCCTTCTTTTTTTCTTTCTCTTCCTTCCTTTCCCTTCCTTTTTTCCTTCCTTTCTTTTCCTTCCTTCCTTCCTTCTCCTTGGTACTAGGAATGATGATGTTACCTAGTTGGGCAGTGAAACACCTGCAAGGAAAACCACCAAGCTCAGAGAGCACCAAGGATCCCTCCTGTCCTCTTTGGGTTTTCTACCAAGTGGGGAAAATTGAGCAGACCCCCTCCCTCTCTATTGAGCCATTCTTGTGGCTGATCATCTTTACACAGATGTTTTCTCCAGAAAGTTAAAGGAGAACATTTAGTGGAGAGAAAAGAAGCTGCCGCCTTAAAGGGAATCCTCCAAACTCAACCTTCTATGTATCCAAACAATGCCACCTGCAGAATTTATTGATCTGCACTGGCACAGCCACTGAGGAATCCCAGTTTTAAAGTTTCCACAACTCCCCCACACAACTAGCATGCGCCTGGGGCTCAGGTCTCAGGTTCTGCCTTAATCCAACCCCCCCCCCCTCAAATCTTCTGTGGCATCAAATATGCCATTTCTAATAAAGTTGGTTCCTTGAGAAATCATATTGCCTTGCTTGAAATGGATCTATGACTTGGAACCCTGGCACAAGCTTAAACAGATAACAGATCATCAGACTTGGAAGGGACCTTGTAGGTTATCTAGTCCAATTCCACCCTGCCCAAGCAGGAGACCCTATACCATTTCTGACAAATGGCAGTCCAATCTCTTCTTGAAGGTCTCAAGTGATGGCGCTCCCACAACTTCCGAGGGCAACTTCTGTTCCATAGGCTGATTGTTCCCACTGTCAGGAAATTTATCCTTATTTCCAGGTTGAATCTCTCCTTGGTCAGTTTCCATCCATTATTCCTTGTCTGGCCTTCGGGTTAATTAGAAAATAGCTTGACCCCCCCTCCTCCTCTCTGGGGCAGCCCCTCAAATCTTGGAAGGCTCCTCTCCTGTCTCCCCTGGTCCTTCCCTTCCCTAGACTAGCCAGGCCCAGTTCCTGCAACTATTCATTATATATTTTAGCCTCCAGTCACTCTCTCTTGCTCTCTCTCCCTCTTTCTTTCTTTTTCTTTTCTTTCCTTCCTTTCGTCTCCTCTCCCTCTTTCTACCCCATTTTTTTTCTCTCTCTCCCTTCTTTTCTCTTTCCTTTTCTTTCTCTCCCTCTCCCTTCAAATACTGGAAGACTGCTATTCTGTCTCCCCTGGTCCTTCTCTTCCCTCAACTAGCCAGGCCCAGTTCCTGCAACCATTCTTCATATGTTTTAGTCTCCAGTCCCCTCAGCATCCTGGTTGCTCTTCTCTGCACTTTTTCTAAAGCCTCAGCATCTTTTTTATAGCGTGGTGACCAAAAGTATCAAATGCACCAAGCAAAACGCAAGAGCCCAAACTGACCGACAGAAGCAGGACTCCCCTATTCCCACTGGAAAAATTAGAAGCATCAGATCTCATCCTTGGAAACTTGCAAGGATCATGTCTCCCTCCTGCTCAGAACTCCTGGGCACCTCTGCCTGTTATTGCCCCATTCCTTTGTCCCTACATCCAGCCTTCCTGGGAAAGTGTTTTGCTTCGCCTGCCCCCCTCCCTCAAATTTTGGGCTAGCTTCCTCAGTGGGTAAAATGAAGAAGACTCTGCATGAAGCTCAAGGCAGAGGAGGCCACAGAGATATCTGGGGAGCATCCTTGGCAAAAGAAAAAGAAAAAAAGGGTGGTGGTGGGGGGAAACCAATGTTGTGGTTTGGCCTACGGGCCTGAGACATTTTGGGGTTTATATGTTGGGTGAATCTAGTCGTTAAAAGCCGGATTTAGATAGGAAGGAAGATGTCAACTAAAAAGATACTCCTTTTGTCCTTTTAGTTGCCAGCAAAAAGGGAGTAGGGGAAAGCAGTGCATTCCTTAAATGCTTCAGATAATTGCTAGGCAGCCAAAGCTGTTGGCATGCAAGATTATTACTGGAGAGCACAATTGATGACTCTTGGCTATGGATGTGTTCCATTGGAGAATATACATCCAGGGGGTGGGAAGAAGACCAGGGTCAAGGGCGAAATGAATGATGTATTTTAGTATCGGTTGCATCCAGCCAACGCCAACATGGCCACTGCGAATAAATCATTTTTTTTTCCTCCGAGCAATGTGGCTAGAGACTTATGATTTGAATGGGGGCAGGATTTGTTGGGTGTCCTGACAGAAGATGCTGCAGCTAGCAGAACGTCTCCTGGAATGGATTTCCGAGAAGCAAAATCTGAATCACTTAAATATAGGCGGTACTTGATTTATGACTAAAATTGAGCCCCCCCAAAAAACTCACAGTTGCTCATTTTACGACCTCCCTTGCCACTTTTGTTGTTAAGTGAATCCTTGTGGTTGCTAAGTCAGTAACTTTTGCTGTTAAGTGAACCTGGCTTCCCCATGGTCTGTGCTTGTCCGAAGGTCGCAAAAGGGGATCGTGCAACCCTGGGATGCTGCGGCCATCCTTAGTATGAGCCAGTTGAATTTCTGATCACCTGGCCCTTGGGATGGTGCAATGGTTAAGTGTGAAAAACAGCCATAAACCCTTCCCCCCCTCCAATGCCATTGTAAACTGTGTCAACTCATAAAACATTCCTATGCCTGTTTTAATAGTTGCCTTTAAAAAGAAAAGGGAGGGGGGGAGAATGGAAATCTGGAAGAGCAGTTGAAAACAAACGTGCATTCCAACTCTTCTCTTTAAAAAATTGTAACTAAAATACTAGAGTTTTTGCCCAGGAATATATTTAATTGGAGAACGTGATTGATGACACCCAATCTGTGAAGGTTCTCAATTGGAGAATCTGATTTATGACACACCCAGGGGGAAGGGGGGAAACAGGGTCACAGGAGACTGTAAATTACATATGCCAGAGTTGGCTTCATACAGGGCAGTCGAGGAGCAACTGTGCCAGCCTCAGGCTGGGAGAGACGTGACAACCCAACTCATCCCGATGTGGCAGTTCTCTGCCCATCCGAGGATAAACCTCCTGGCCCTGGGACAGTCCCAGCCCAGCGAACAGTGCTTGGAAGCCTCACCTTGATGTAGTGGGTCCTGTTGGTGGAGATGCAGGTGGGAATGGATGTGGGAATGTTGGTGGTGGTGGGGCGTCACGTTGAACATCTGGAGCCGGGCCAAGGGATCATTGGTGAGGGAAGCCATGCGCTCGGCGTGGATCCTCTCAGCAGCCAATCTGTCCGGGTAGCTCATTTCAGGCCGTAACTGCGGGCCGGCTAAAGCGAGTCTCTCCCTCTCCAGAGGGTTAAGCCCAGGGTGGAAGGATGCGAAGGGGTGAGGGCCTGCAGTCGGGGGGAGGGTGAGGGCTCCGTGACGGGCAAAGTGCTCCATGGGGTTGGTGGCCGGGTGGAGGGCGTCCAGCTCGGGAGGTTTTACCTCGAAGCCCGGCTTCATCCTCTCCCGCAGCTCCCGCTCCCGGATCTCCCGTTCCCGCAGCTCCCGCTCCCGCAGCTCTCGCTCCCGGAGGGTGGGGTCCACGTTGTAGAGGCCCGGCATGTGGTAGGCCAAAAGCGGGTCAGCAGGGTTGAGGGGAACAAAGAAAGGATGGTTCCGGTTGGTGGGGGACATGACGTGGGGACGCGCATACTCGCTCAGCGTCCGTAGGGCTGGGGTGTCCGGGCCGATGTAAGGGGGCACAGCTGCAATAGTGGTGGGGGGCGGCTCGAAGGATGGCCTCATGTGCGCCGGGCCGCTCAGCTGAGATTCTCCGAGACGACCGTCGTGGGAGGAACTGGACGCTTTCTGCAGGAGGAACAAGAGAGAGAGAGAGAGAGAGAGAGACTCAGGGCAAAGTCCACAAGAAAACCCCAGCCCAGATGTTTCCTACTGTTCTGATCTAGGCTTCACAAAACTACAAAGCAGATTCCTCATTCTGACAAAACCCCTTTTATTTAGGCTAATGTGAATTCCTCTCATTCACATCCAGCAAAGTCCCAGCACAAAGTCTTTCAAGGTTGAATTGCAAACACAGACCTTATCAGGCTTGGAGAATTGCCAGGCCGATCGCTTCCAAGCGCAATGCTGTACTAGAAAATACTTGGCAAGGAGTCATGAAAAGATATTCACCCTAATTAAATGAACTAATTGTCTCCAGCAAACACCACTCCCCTTTCACTCTTTATTCCCTATGGGAGGGGCCATTCACCATCCACCTGTGCCTTTACTCCTGAGTCGACCCTTGTTCTTTAACTGTTCCCTTCTCCTGGCAGCTCTGTGCCTGCGCACACTGGGAACAAGCTCCAGCTGCTCTTCTTCCCCACTGATCTCCGACTCCAAGGGCAGTTGATAACTGTCGGACGGCCCTTGCCTCATCTCTGCCTCTGACGCAGAGCCCTGTTCAGAGCCTTCTTCAGACTCCAGGATTGGCCCATGTTCCTCCCCAACCTCCTCACTGTCCAAGTCTGCCACCAGCTCCGCTGGCCGGCCACAAGACCTACCCTCCCAATTCTTCCATGGGAGGTACTGACTAAGATGATTAAAGGCATGGAGACAACAAGATATGGAGAATGGTTGCAGCAATTATGCATGCATAATTGTCTAGGGTATGTCTAGAGAAAAGAAGGAGTACGCGGTGACATGATAGCAGTATTCCAATATTTGAGGGGCTGCCACAAAGAAGAGGGGTTCAACCCTATTTTCCAAAGCACCAGAAGGCAAGACAAGAAGCAATGGATGGAAACTGAGCAAGGAGAGAAGCAATCTGGAATTTTCTGACAGTGAGAACAACAAATGAGTGAAACTTTCAGAAGTTGTGGGTCTCCCTTCCTTTTGGGGGTCTGATTCAAATCTACCACACCACCTTCACAGACAAGACAAAACCTACCGCTACCCTCTCGGCCTCTCTCTCACGCTCCCGTTCTCGTTCCCTCTCCTTCTCCTTCTCCTTTTCCCGTTCCCTCTCTTCTCTCGCTTTCTGCTCCGCTTCCCGCTTGGATTTCTCGATCGCCTCTTCTCGCTTCTTCGCCAGCTTGGAGCCAGCCAGGGGCATGAAGTACAGATCTGTCCTCCCGCAGGAGTTGTAGCCGCGGTCCAGGTGCTTGTAAAACCTGAGGGACGGGCGGGAGAGGAGGATGAGTTAACTAAAATGATGGGTGCGGAAAAAAGGAGCAGGATCCTGAGCATTAAGAGAGATTGTCACAGATCTGAAACAAACCATAGCCAGAAATGCATCAAACCCAGAAACACAAATTTAAGTAAAGGAAATTAGCTTTCTTCCCGATTTGGAAATGAAGCTTCGAACCCTTTTATGACCCAAGCTGTATTTTTATTTTGAAACTAACAATATTGTTAACATATCTTTATTTTTATTGCTTTCCTTGTTCTAAACATCCTTACGAGAGGTTTGGAACTAAACTTCCCATCATGCTGGCTAGAGATGATGAGATCTTTTAATTTTCCTCCCCTCTAATGGGACACCAGTTGGAAAAACGATTGGGGGCGTATTACTTCACCAATTTTTCTCCGGGTTATTCATTCTTGATTGTTAAAGTGCCTGAGATTTTATATCATGGTGCACTAAGCCACATTTAAACCATGGTTTTCTGAATACCCCACAGGGGGCTGTGTTCGCATCCCATCCCAAATGAGCCATGGTGGCACAGTGGTTAGAGTGCAGTACTGCACGCTGTTTCTGCTGACTGCCGGATGCCTGCAATTTGGCAGTTCAAATCTCACCAGGCTCAAGATGGACTCGGCCTTCCACCCTTTCGAGGTTGGTAAAAATGAGAGCCCAGATTGTTGGGGGCAACATGCTGACTCTGTAAACCACTTAAAGAGAGCTGTGAAGCACTTTAAAGGGGTACATAAGTGCTAGTGCAATCTGTCTGTCTGTCTGTCTGTCTGTCTGTCCGTCCATCCATCCATCCATCCATCCATCCATCCATCATCTATCTCCATCCAGTTATCTATCTGTCTGTCTGTCTGTCTGTCTGTCTATCTATCTGCCATGGTGACAGTGGTGAGAGTGAAGTGTTGCAGGCTAACTCTGCCCACTGCCAGCAGTTCGAGCCTGACCGACTAGCTCCAGGTTGATTCAGCCTTCCATCCTTCCGAGGTGGGGGAAATGAGGACCCAAACTGTTGGGGGCAAAAGGCTGACTCTGTAAACCGTTTAGAGAGGGCTGGAAAACACTGTGAAGCAGCATATAAGTCTAAGGACTATTGCTATCTAAGCCTGCCCAAACCATCAATCTTCCAGCTAAAAAGATGGGCCACGTGGGGATGAATTTTTGGGGGGAGAAGAGGGCGCTCCACATTTCTAAACAATAATCACCAGATCGGTCTGCTCACCTCGCTGACTGGCTGGCGTGGCTCGGCGTGTCCACCACGGTGGGTTCTGGTGAGGGGCTCCGGGTGGGAGGAGGTGGGCTCTCAGGCTCCTCGACCTCGTCGGGCGCCTCCTCCTTAATCTGGATGGAGGGGATGGTGCAGGGGGTCACCATGGGGACGTTTCCGCCACAGGCCGAGCTGGGCACAGCTCCCTGGCTTGGGGCACTGGGCACCGAGGGCGGCGTGGAAGTCAATGGGCAGGAGGGCGGCGTGGCAGGAGGTGGCCCCCCAGGGACAAAGGGGTGCTGGGCGAAAGAAGGCTGGGGAGGAGCCGGGTGGCTCTGGGTGAGGACCGGCGGCTGGGCGGGGGACGGCTGCAGGGGCTGGCTCTGGGGCATCAGCTGCAGCGGAGGGGGATGCGCGGAGGGAGGGTGGTGGGTGGAGAGGGAGCTGAGCGGCTTCAGTGCCGGCGGCGGAGGCAGGTTAGAGTTCATGGAGAATGGCGAAGGGCCTGAGAGGTGCTTGTGGGAAGGGAGCGTGGGGAGAGGTGGGATGGGTGTGGTGGGCGGGGGCTTGATGTGGGGCATGGCCATGGGAGCAGGGGGCAGGGGCTGCTCCCGAGGGCACTGGGAAGACAGGGGGGACGAGGAGGGCACTTGGCCGGAGGAGACCTGCAGGGCAGGGTGGGCTGGGGGAGGCAGAGGACCCTGAGACTGCGAAGCGGAGGCTGGCAAAGCCTGGGGAGGCAGGACAAAGGGCTGCGTGGGGGCCGGGTGGGCCAGGAGGGGCTGTGCTTGCAAGCCGTGTGGGAGGGCCTGGATCGGGCTGTGCAGGGGCGGCTGAGGGTGCGGTGGGGGCTGGCCAGGAGCTCCAGCGAGCGGCTGCAGGGATGGGTGAGGAGGGGAAGGCATCCTGGGCGGGTGCAACGAAGGGCCCTGCTGGATGTGCGAATGAGGGAGGCCCGGGGCCAGAGGCTGACTGGGGGGCTGAGCTCCCGGAGGGGAGACGTCGTGTGGGACGACAGTGGAAGAGGGGAGGAGGCTGGAGCCGGCCGGTAAGGAGGACAGCTGGGCTGGGAGGGGTCCTGGAGGCTGAGCCGGCCCGTTGGGGGCCTGGAGAGATGGCTGCTGCTGGGCCGAGGAATCCGAGTCGCTCTCGTTGTCCTGTGGGCTGGAGATGCTAGGCGAGGTGCTGCGGTTGTCCTGGTCAATGTCTTTGGGGTCGCTGCTGCCCTCGTCGTTCACGCTGCGGCTGTCGGAGCTCTCCCCTTCGCCCTCCGAGGGCGAGTTGGGACGGCTGATCTCCTGCAGAGGGGGAGAAGGAGGGGAGGACATGCCAGAAGATTGGATCCTCCAGAGCAGGGGTTGCCAACTAATGGACCGCGGACCACTGGTGGTCTGTGAGAAAATTTTGGTGGTCTGCAGAGAAAGGTCACCCCCAAAGCAATTAATCCAGTCTGCCAGGGAACACAAGGCTTGCGTTGCTTGCATTGTAAACAACAGAAGGTAGTGGGGGGGGGGGAGGCAGAGGGGGGGGAACTTGCCCCACTCGCCCTATGCGCCTGGCCACCGGGCTGCTTCTTTCCGCTTTTTTCTTCTTCTGGTTTTGGCTGCACGCAAAGAAAGCAAACTACGCCAGAAATGAGTCTTTGGGACCTTGCAAGACATCCTGCTCCAAGAGGCTGTTCTGGCAAAGACTCATTTCTGACAAGAGTTTGGGGGAGAGAAAGAAAGACTTCTGCTGCTTCTGCTGTTTTCCTTGCATGAAGCCAAAAGTCTCTCTCCCCCTGAGAACAGAGCTTGGGATGGTATCCTGCGATCCCAAATAAAGAACGATCAGTAGGAAAACGGGGTGAGGGATTTTCCTGCAGACTTTTTGGGGGATTTTCCCAGGGTCTCTGATCCATGGGATTTAATATTATGAGTTTGGTGGTCCCTGAGGTCCAAAAAGTTGGTGACCCCTTCTCCAGAGGGCTGCCATGGAGGCAGAGGGGAGCCATCCCAGCCCCCAAGAGTCTCTCTTGGCTTCCATCAGATCGTGTCACCCTTGGAGAGCAACAGCCTAAAGGACAATCCACCCTGGTGCCCTTTGGGAAGACCGCCATGGGGCTGGATCTGAAAATTTAACCCTGGTTTCAAGGTGGGCTTCCACCCCCAGTCTCATGCCAGCAGCTTCTTCTCCAGGGAACTCACCTGGGTTTTGGTTTTCTTGGCATTGATGCGGTCAGGCTCCTCGCTGTCAGATGCTGCCTTTTCTCGCTGCCTCTTGGAGCTCTTGAGAGGAGAAGAAACCTCTTCCTTAACCTTCTGCCACAGAAGGGGGAAAAAAAGCAAGTGATTTAAAGGGAAGGGACAGGGCTAGTGCTTGCCAGGGAATCTGGCCTCCTAAAGGCTTCACACTCAGGCCTAACAACACCAGGGGTGTTGTCACCCGCCAGTGGTTAGCGGAGTTGGGAGCAGAGTCATACAGTAGTGAAGTTGGGGAAGAACCTGGGCCAGTCCTGGAGGCTGAGGAAGGCTCGGACAAGGGCTCTGCCTCAGAAGCAGAGATGAGGCCAGGGCCATGTGACAGTTATCAGCTGCCTTTGGAGTCAGACATCAGTGGGGAAGAAGAACAGTTGGAGCCTGCTCCCAGTGTGCGCATGCACAGAGCTGCCAGGAGAAGGGTACATCTAAGGAACAAAGGTCAATTTGGGATTAAAGCCACAGGTGGATGGTGAATGGCCCCTCCCATAGGAGGAGTGAAAGGGAAGTGGGGTTTTGCAGGAGACAATTAGTTCGTTGCAGTAGTGTGAACATCTGGCTGTGCATCTCAGAGATTCGGTGTGCCAAGTGCTTCCTTGTCAACACTGCATTTGAAAACATTTACTTGGCAGCTCTCCAGGCTAGGTAAGGTCTCTGCTCCTAATTACCCTCTTGAAAGTTTGTTTGCCAGGTCTTTGGCTGAAAGTGAATGCAATAAATTCCCCTTCGTTTAATAAAAGGGATTTTTGTCAGGACAAAGGGTCTGCTTAGTGCTTTTGGGGAAAGCCTAGGTCAGAACAAGGGGTTTTCCTGAAGTGGCGGAAGGAACAAGGAACTGAGAGATGGACGGAGATGGAGGCTTCAAGTGAAACACAACCACTGATAGGGGGGAGAAACTGGCTTTCCAACAGGCTTCCCCACTGGAAAGTCACCATAGGTGAAGACAATGAGAATGTCTGACTTGGCTGTGAGTTCCCCCACCCACTTCTGTAGTTTTCTATTGGGGTTTCTTTCACATGGCTTCATGCTTGACACTTGGAACTGAATGGATGGGGTGGGGTTGTAACTTAAAACAAACTATTTCACTCCTAGGTCAAGGACATCCTAACTGCTGGCTGGCCTGAGGCGGAGGAAGGAGTGGGCAGGCATCCAGCCCAGTGCCCGAATTGGACAATGTGATTGTTTTGGGGAAAGTGAAACTTTTTTTCTTAATGAGGTGGAAAGCGCGGGAAATCTCAGAGTTGGCTTTCCACCAGCTGATGCCAAGATGAGGTCTCCAAAATAAAAACCTGTTCTTTGAGAATCTGTCTCGGAATCCTGTTTGAAATAGGGTCATCCTGACACCCAAAGGATGACACCAGAAGACGCAGAATCCCAGCTAGGGGATTAAATGGAAGCCGGAAAAACCGAGGAAGGCTGCGGGAGGGTTCAGAGGGGTAGGGCAGGGCCAGCTCCATCGGCAACCTTTGTCTTCTGTCTCAATCTGATCTGACCCCTGATGGGAAGGAAGGCCAAAACTCTCATCACACAACGTACTTTGGTGGATTTCTTGACTGAATCTGCTTTGCTGTCGTTACTGGACGTGCTGGCCGCGCTGGGTGAGTTACGGCCGCTGGATCGGATGTCCTCGTTGATGGGCGAAGCCCTCCCGTCTGGACTGGTGGGTTGCTTCTTACGACCGCTGCGAAGTGTAGACATCTGCTGGTTAAAAAGAAAGAAAGGCAAGTTCAAAGGCTGCTTCTGGGAAGCTTGATCTTGGCTGGCAAGGCAAATAAATGGACTTTAATTCTCCCCAAAAGCCATCTTGTATTGCTCAAGCGACTGTTGGGACTCCATCAAGGACAATTCAAGTTAGGATCCAAACTTAGTGGGGCGTCTTTGGGAGAGCAGCCCCAAAAGCTAATTCAATCCTAAGTTGCATCAACAGAGGGATACAATCAAGATCAAGGGAGGTACTAATACCACTCTGTAAAGCCTAGTAAGACCACACCTGGAGTACTGCGTCCAGTTTTGGTCACCACATTATAAAAAAGATGTCAAGACTCTAGAAAAGTACAGAGAAGAGCAACCAAGGATGATTAAGGGACCGGAGACTAAAACAGATGAAGAACAGTTGCAGAAACTGGGCTTGGCAAGTCTGGTGAAGAGAAGGACCAGGGGAGACAGGACAGCAGCCTTCCAATATTTGAGGGGCTGCCCCACAGAGGACGAAGGGGTCAATCTATTGTCCAAAGCACCCAAAGGCCAGGCAAGGAATAATGGCTGGAAACAGAACAAGGAGAGATTCAACCTGGAAATAAGGAGAAACTTTCTGACAGTGAGAGCAACCAACCCATGGAACAGAAGTTGCCTTTGGAAGTCGTGGATGCTTCATCACCGGAGGTTTTTAAGAAGAAACTAGACAGCCATTCTTCTAACATGGTATATGTTTCCTGCTTGAGGAGGGCGGTGGACTAGAAGACCTCCAATGACCCTTTCTACTGTGTTATCCTGTTACTTTATCGCAAAAATGGGCTTACCGAGCCACGACTCCTTCTCGTCCTCATGCTATGCTTCCCACTGAGACCGTCATCTTCCTCTTTGACTGGCTTGAACATAAAGGGCGGTGGGTCGACCGGCTTCTCGATGGGAGGGAGCTCTCCGTACTTCTTGAAGTGGATCCGACAGTCTGTGCAGAGAAGGATGTTTTCCCGGCCCCCGTGGTGCCAGTCCTTGGAGGCTGTTAAAAAAATGGGGGGGGGGGGGGGGGAAGAAAGATGCCATCAACCCCAGAAGAACGAACCACAGATTTAAGGGGAGTGTCAACCCATTTTTCTCCCTCCTGCCACTTTCAGAGCTGCCACAGCGAGAAGAGAGTCGAGCTGTGGGAAAGGAGAGGAAGAGATAGCGATGGGGATTGTCGCCGTAATAAAAAATCTTTCTTCTGGGAACCAAGGACTTTCCCACCAGGTGCAAGGAGGTGGGATCGGAGTCCAAACGACTTTTGGACTGTGACCTGATTGGACCATGTGACGGATTACATGGGGAGGGGAAAGAAGTTTCTCCTTTTAACTGGGGGGAGGGGGGTAGGAACCAGAGGGGGCTTTAGAGTTGGGTTCAGGGGTGGGATTTGACCGGTTCAATTTAAATTTACATTAAACTTACATCTGGTTTGCCAAACCCATAGTTGAACTCTGCAGATAAGTGCAGGGCCTGTGGGCCCATTTCTGGCTTCCGGAGGCCCTCTGGACCCTGGGGGAGGCAGTTTTTGCCTTCCCAGAGGCCTGAGGGAAGCCTAGGGACTCTGGGGAAGGTGAACAATGGTCAAACTGGAAGTTGGTTGGGGTTTCCCCAGATGTGCCATTACAACATGCCTAATAAATCTATACTTTGAGGAATACGCCTGCCTTGGAGTTTTGATTCCGTTGGGTGTGTTGCTTGGAAAAGAGAATAATGATATGGATAAGAAAGCTGAAAATGTAATTATGATTATGTATGTATGTCAAAACCTGGAATCACATTGTTCACTCAAAAAGAGATGTTTAAAGAATTTTTTAAAAAAATGAAATTAAAATTAGGAAAAGAGGAGAGCTGGTCTGCCTTGTAGGGCTCTGGGAAAGGAAAGAAACCGAGCAACTCTGAAGCACCCACCCCGTTTAAATATCTCTTATGAATGTAGCCCGGGATTCCAAGGAGCCTGACTTGTATTGGCTACGAATTTTGGCAGCTGCACATTCAGTCTGGCCGGTGATGGGTGGTGGGTGAAACAAGAAGAGTGGAGAGGGAGGAAGAGAAGCTAAGAAATGGTCTGATAAGAGGCGGCATTGCCCTCAGCTGCACAATGGGTGGAGGAGAAAAGAGGCTCGGAAGGGGAACCTTCCCAACTTTCCAGGCTGTAAAAGAGACGGCGGGAGGTTTGTACTTTCGCGCCCTGCAAGATTCTGTTGATGTAGCCGGAACAATAGAGCAGAATTTGTTTTCTGTCTGCTCTACCCAGGGGAGGCTCACAGGTCTCGCATACTCCCTCAGGTAAAAAATACGTACTGGTGGTGAAGCAGTGACGACATGCATAGCCCTTCAGCTCCTGTTCGCTGTCCTCGCTGTCAAAATCATCTTCGCTGGCCGAACTCAAATCCACTAGGAGGAATTAAGAAGGAAGTGAGGGAGAGAGGAGGAGGAGAGAGATGAGAAAATGGGAGAAGGAGAGAGAAGGGGTAAAAGGGAGGAGAGGGAGACGGAGAGAGAGTGAAGGAGGAGAGAGAGGGAAAAAAGGGAGGAGAGGGAGAGAGAGGAGACAAGAGAGAGGGAGAGAGAGAGGAGACAGAGAGGGAGAGAAAGGAGGAGAGAGGAGAAAAAGGGAGAG
This sequence comes from Laticauda colubrina, assembly GCA_015471245.1. Classification (NCBI taxonomy): domain Eukaryota; kingdom Metazoa; phylum Chordata; class Lepidosauria; order Squamata; family Elapidae; genus Laticauda; species Laticauda colubrina. The sequence continues at coordinate 5,028,602 of BLBF01000057.1, forward strand.
GGAGAAGACAGAGAGGGAGAGAGAGGAGAAAAAGGGAGAGGGGGAACAAAAAGAAACGGAGTCAGGATATCTATCCCCCTTCTCCTTTTGAGTGCAGGGTCGACAGAATGGGGGACTTGATGCTGACCCTGACTCCCACGCCTCCTCCTCCTCCTGATTCGGCTGCTGGAGGGGCCGGTGGCCAACAAGCCAGAACAGAGTCTGAGCACAGTTCCAGTGTCACAGCTGAGTCCAGCCCACAGTGGAGAAAACCACAACTTTCTATCTGACCCCATGCATCTAAACAGGGATCGATCCCACCTCCGCTCCAATGTTCTCAGCTTCCTACTTACAGAATTCGCTGGAAGGAGGCCTGGAGGGGGTGTTAACCGGAGTGGAAGCTGTCCGGGTTTTAATTCTCCGAAAGACAGCCTGTCGCCGATGCCTGCGGTGAGCCCGGGAACTGGCAGCTTCTGGGGTTTTCTTCCAATAGTAATAGAAGGTGATCAGCTCTCCCTGGGGGAAAAGAGAAGGAGAGCGGGATCGCAAGGTTAGCCGAGAAAGTTAGGGAAGGCCCTTGGAGGGAATAGAAAAACAAAAACAAATTTTGCAAAATCAATTCCTAATGCCTTGGGAGCAGGGGTGTCAAACTCAAGGCCCATGGGTTGGATCTGGCCCGCAGGGTGCTTAGATCTGGCCCGAGAGGCCTCCCTGGAAACAGCAAAGGACCGGCCCACGGTGCTTCTGCCTGCAAAAATGGAGCTCGGGAGGGCTGTGCAAGGCCCTCCCAAGTTCCGTTTTGCTGGCGGAGGATTGCAGGAAGCCGTCGCAGCTGGAAACGGAACTCGGGAGCCCAACTTCACTGGCAGACCACTCAGGCCACCCCAGGCATGAGTGACGTCAAGCTGGCCATGTGCACCCCAGCCTCCCCAAGGTCAAACACAACCCTGATGCGGCCCTCAATGAAATTGATCTTTGACACCTGGAGGACAGGGTCAGCTCTCCTTTTCAAAGTTGCATTTCCATATCCACTGAAAGCCTGAAGAGATTCTCAAGTCATCCAGGTCCTGGTTGTCGCAAAGGTGCTTTTTTTTTTTGTCAAGAGGCCACTGGTTGTTGTTTTTTCTTTGAAGACGTTTCGCTTCTCATCCAAGAAACTTCTTCGGCTCTGACTGGATGGTAAAGATCAGAAGAATTCAAAGAAAAAAGAAAAAAGAAAAGAAAGTCCAGTGACCTCCTGAAAAAGCACCTTTGGTTCATATCCATTGGTTTGATCTGCGAGCATTCCCGACATGAGAGAAAGGAGCGTTCCCCACTCCTTCAAGTGTAATCCTTTACATGAATTAAAAGCGTTAAAAAAATAGCTAAAATGAGATAATTAAAAGAGGGAAGGGGAAAGGAGGGAGGGAAGGGCAGGTGATAGCTGGGATTGGGGAAAAAATATCCACTTCTATGATCTCCGACTCAAAGCTCTTCCCACAATACGAAAGTCGTAAGAAGACAATCTATTTTTTTTTAAATCTTCCATGTATACGGAGATAATTAAACCATCAAAGCACCCGCCAGGAGAGAAATCGGCAGTAATCCCGCTGCGTAATGAATCTGGCTCGTGTTCAGAAAATCGGATTCCAACGAGAGAGCAGGTGTAAAGTGGAGTTTTAAAGTCCAGTGGGTGGATTTCAATTCCTTTGTGTGTTTGTGTGTCTATCTGTGTTCCTAACTGACTTCTTGGAAGCCGGCAAGTTGGAAGGAACACTGCCTATGATTGACCACAAGAGGGTGTGTATGTGACTCTCTCTCTCTCTCTCTCTCTCTCTCTCTCTCTCTCTCTCTCTCTCTCTCTCTCCCTCCCTCCCTCCCTCCCTCCCTCCCTCCCTCCCTCCCTCCTTCTCTCTCTCTCTCTTCTGTCTCTCTTGCTCTTCCCACACCCTCTCTGAAGGATCTAACCATCTCCGCAAACCTCAACTCCAGTTGCCACGTTGGGTCTCCTCTGGCGAGCGAATATTCATAGATCTGCAACATAAACGGGTTAGATGATGTAGCTTCTTCAGCAATGGCTTGCAGGAGACGAAGGGCTGGAGGTAAATGACCAGGCAATGCTTGGATTGGGGCAGATTGAATTAGTCTTCTGGTGGTAAGGAGTAAAAGAGTGGGGTGTTGCAAGGAGCAAATGGGAGAGATGGAGGGATGAGTGGAGGGAGGAGGTAGAAGGCTGGAGAGATAGTAAGTGCATGAGAGGTCCTAGTCAGTACTAGCCCTGATGGTGTTACCTAATTGGGTAATGAAAAGTTTGCAAGTAAACAAGCAAGCTCAGAGAGCACCAAGTCAACTCATGTTAAACCTGGGCTACAAATATTCTCCCTCCCTTCCTTTCCTTTCCTTTCTTCCGTCTTCCCTTCTCTTCCTTTTTTCCTTCCTTTCCCTTCCTTTTCCTTCCTCCCTTTTCTTTCTCTGGTCCATGGGATTTAATATTATGAGTTTGGTGGTCCCTGAGGTCCAAAAGGCTGGTGACCCCTGATCTAGTCCAACCCCAACCTGCCCAAGCAGGAGACCCTTCACCATTTCAGACAGATGGGAGTCCAGTCTCTTCTTCAAAGTCTCAAGTGATGAAGCTCCCACAACTTCTGAGGACAACTTCTGTTCTACTGGTTGATTGTTCACCCTGTCAGAAAGTTTCTCCTTATTTCCAGGTTGAATCTCTCCTTGGTCAGTTTCCATCCATTATTATTCCTTGTCTGGCCTTCAGGTGCCCTGAAAATAGCTTGACCCCCTTCTTCCTCCTCTCTGGGGCAGCCCCTCAAATATTGGAAGGCAGCTCTCCTGTCTCCCCTGGTCCTTCTCTTCCCGAGACTAGCCAGGCCCAGTTCTTGCAACCGTCCATCATACGTTTCAGCCTCCAGTCACTCTCTCCCCCTCTCTTGCTTTTTCTTGTTCTCCCTCTTTCTCTCCTTCCTTCCTTCCTTCCTTCCTCTTTCTCTTTCCTTTTCCCTTCCAATATTGAGACAATATCCTGTCTCCCCTGGTCCTTCTCTTCCCTGGACTAGCCACGCCTGGTTCCTGTAACCGTTCATCGTATGTTTGAGCCTCCAGTCCCCTCATCATCCTGCTTGCTCTCCTCTGCACTCTTTCCAGAGTCTCAACATCTTTTTTATAATGTGGTGACCAAATTGGATGCAGTACTGTAGGTGTGGTCTTACTCAGGTTTTATAGAGTGGTGTTAGTGCCTCCCTTGATCTCGATTGTATCCCTCTGTTAATGCAATTTAGGATTGCACTGGCTTTTTTGGCTGCCGCTGCACACCACTGCACACAGCTTTCATCAGGACAGGCACTACTGTGGAAAGTTTTTAAGTAAGGGTGTGCTGGGATGGAGCCTGCTCTATTTCCCAGCAAGCTTGCTTTAATTTCCTACTACTTTTGTTTTTACTTCTCAAATTTACATGGCTGCCGATCTCCCCCGAAGGGAGCCTGGGCAGCGTAGAATAAAAACCATTTCCAGCAACGCTCGTTCCAGATGCTTTCAAAATTCAAACGAAGAAGTAAATATATAAATACCAATTTTCCTTGGAGACATGGATGAAAATATGGACTGTTGGCTCTAATGAAGGAGATTTTAAGGCTGTTTTTGAAGAAGGGTGCTGGGCCTGGTGGGCGAGACTGCCCCTTAATGCCAGAATGCAGCATTACATGCCCAAACTTGGAGCTAAAATTAGTTTCAGGGATTGGACGCCGGTGCTATATTTACACCCAAACCAGAAGCCAGAAAAAGACCAGCCATATGACAGGAAGGGAGAAGAGAAAGGATGACTAATGCAAACCAGAACAGAGAATAATAATAATAATAATAATAATAATAATAATAATAATAATAATAA
>BLBF01000057.1:5040039-5060865 GCA_015471245.1 Laticauda colubrina
ATCTATCTATCTATCTATCTATCTATCTATCTATCTATCTATCTATCTATTTTTCTTCTATCTTTTTTCATCTATCTATATCATTATCTTATCTATCATTTCTTCTATCTTATCTATCATTTTTCTTCTTTTTCATCTATCATTTTTCTTCTATCTTTTTTCATCATTTTTCTTCTATCTTATCTATCATTTCTTCTATCTTATCTTTTTCACCTATCATTTTTCTTCTATCTTTTTTCATCTATCAATCTATCATTTTTCTATCTTTTTCATCTATCTATCTATCTATCTATCTATCTATCTATCTATCTATCTATCTATCTACCTACCTACCACCTACCTACCTATTAAACCTGCAAACTTATTGTGTGTCCTTGGTCAGAACTGTGCCCTGCAAGGAAAGCTAATGAATTACACTCCAAATGGTTTTATTCATGGGCATTTCTGATCTAGGGAGGAGCAATCGCAAACCCTGGCCTTCGGTGAAACCACCAATGGCGCTTTTGACGGACAGTCGCCATTATATTCTGGCAAGAAAGAGGAGAGATGGGGACTGCAGCCAAGAAACTAAAAGACGCTTGCTCCTGGGGAGGAAAGCTATGGCAAATCTAGACAGCATCCTAAAAAGCAGAGGCATCCCCCTGCCAACAAAAGGGCATAGAGTCAAGGCGATGTTTTTCCCAGTGGCAACGCATGGCTGTGAAAGCTGGTTTTGAAGAAGAAACTGGACAGCCACTGATCTGAAATGGTATAGGGCCATGATGGCGAACCTGTGGCACGCAGAGCCATTTGTGCCAGCACGCAAGCCGCAGGCAAACTTACCTGAGCATGCATGTGCCTCACAGCTGATTTTCGGCCTGTTTGAGGCCTTTTTCGGCCTCTCAGAGCCTTGAGAAAAAACCTTTGCCCGTTTCCGGAAATACCAGAAGTGATGGAAGGGGCCCATTTTTCGGCCTGCAAAGGCTGCAGCAGCTGTCCTCAAGCCTCTGGGAGGCTGAAGAAGCCCTCAAACGGGCCACAAATCAGCTGGGAGATGCAGTGCAGGTAAGGGGGTGACAGGGGTGCACGCATTGCCTTCTGGGCGCTGGCACATGAGCACGCAAGCGCAATTTTTGGCGCAGGAGCCCAAAAAGGTTAGCCATCACTGGTATAGGGTCTCCTGCTTGAGCAGGGAGTTGGACTAGAAGACCTCCAAGGTCCCTTCCAACTCTGTTATTCTGAAAAGGATTGTGCCTCTCCAACCCCTCCCAAAGCTCTTGTGTCTGATCCCTTCTTCCAATGGGTCAGGAGGCCTTTTAAACCTGGATCTTTTTTCCACACACACAAAGACAGTCCTGTTTTGGAACAGCCCTAAGTATCACATGGGTCCCCCAGCTTAGAAAGGCTGATCATAACTCATGATTTCAACCTTCCCCAAGTTGCGAAGAGAGTATTTGGAGTGGTGTGTGTGCCGTGTGATGTATTCATTTAAACATGAAATTAGGCATTTTGGAGTTGATGTTATTTCCACATTTCAAGGCGGCGCTTGAAGTTGCTTGCGGAGGGTCTGGATAACAATAATTTAGGCCAGTGAGTTTGTTAGCTGGCCTGGGACATTAAAAATAAAGCCATCGCCAATGACAGGAATAGCAGGGGAGTTTATAAATATCCTGCCCTTTGGCTCGGGGCGTGGAAAAAAATAAAGCTTGCATCAAAAAGGAAAGGTTAAGTTGGGCCTTAATGGAGGAGCATGACAAGGGGGAGAGGGGGATGGGGAAGAAGAACAGAGGAGTAGGAAAAAGAGGGGAAAAGAAAAGGAGAGGAAGGAGAAGGGGAAGAAGAAGAAGGGGAAGAAGGAGGAGGAGGAGGACCAATCTTTGAAGTCCAGGAAACAAAATTACAAATGCTAAAGATTCAAACAATTCCATTGATGTCTCTGTCTCTGTCTCTCTCTGTGTGTGTGTATGTGTGTGTGTACATATACTGTTAACCCCTCAAGTAACCTCCTCATCTTCAAAACTAAGAGGCGCAAAGAATCCTGGGAAATGTAGGCCTCTCTAAGCAATCAGAGTTCTCGACTTGATAGGGAAAGAGGGAAACACAAGCCAACTGCCAGTAGTTTAGACCAGCAGAAACTAAGAGAAAGAGGGAGAGAAAGAAAAGAGACAGAATGAGGGAGAAAAAGACAGAGAGAAAAAGAAATACAGAGGAAAGAATGAAAAGAGAAAGAGCGGAGAGAGAAGAGAGAAGAGAAAGATAGAGAGGAGAAAAGAGAGAAAGAGATAAAAAGAAATACAGATGAGAGAAAGAGAAAAGACAGAGGGAAAAGAGAGAAAAGAGAGAAAGACAGAAAGAGAGAAGAGAAAGACAGAAAAAGAGAAAAGAGAGGAAGGGAAAAGAGAGAAAGAAAAAAGAGAAAAGAGAGAGAAAGATGGAAAAAGAAAGAGAAAGACAGAAGAGAAAGACATAAAGAAAAAGAGAGAGAAAAAGAGAGAGAACAAGACAGAGAAAGAGAGAGAAAGAAAGAGAAAAAGAGAGAGAAGAGACAGAAAGACAGAAAAAGAGAAAAAGGAGAGACAGAAGAGAAAGACAGAAGGAAAAGGAGAGAGAAAAAAGAGAAAGACAGAAAGAAAGAGAAGAGAAAGACAGAAAGAGAGAAAAAAGAAAGACAGAAAGACAGAGAGAAAAAAGAGAGAAAGGCAGAGAGAGAGAGAGAGAGAGAGAGATACAGAAAGAAAAAGAGAGAGAGAGAAGGAAAAGACAGAGAGAAAGACAGAGAGAGAGAGAGGGAGAGGGAGAGAAGACATGGCATCAAGAGAAGAGAGCCTGAATAGCCTGCAGAACCCCCATCCTCCCCCCCCCCAACCCCTCCCTGCTACTGGGAATATCCACCCAGGGGGAAGTGCTGGCTGGGCAGGAACAGGGCGGGCTGCAGAGGGAGAAGAAAAGAAAAGAAAAGAAAAGAAAAAAGAAAAGCTGGCTTGTTGATGTTGGCAGCCGCTTCCCGGCCTAATGGAAAATTTCGGTTTTGGGTGCATCAGGAGGCCAAGCGAGAGCACACACCAGTTATGAAAGGCTGGAAAGGGAGTGGGGGAGAGACAGAGAGATGGGAGGGGGGGGGCAGTCTTTCAGCCTCCACAAAAAGACATGCTTGCACAGCACGGCCAAAGCGCGCGCGTACCTGTGTGTGCAATGGAACTCCGTGCAAGCCCAGGAACTGTGTAAAAATGAAGAGGCTCCAAGGAGAGAAGGCTAGGGAGTTAAGCTTTCTTGCAGCCCGCCCTCTTCCTGGAAGAAATGCTGAGAGGACAAGGAAGAGGGGAGGGTTTCCTCTTAATTCCAGCTTGCAGGACCAACGTAGCCCCCTCCCCCTCGGTGAAGGCTGCAGCAGGATGGTGGCACCCATGGAAGCAGCCGTGGCAGGCCCAGAGCTGCAGAGGGTGGATTATGTAAAGCCAGATTATCTGCTCACTGGCTCAGAGGTGATGGGGAGGAGGAGGCGGCGGCAAAGGAGGGGGAGAACAAGGCTGCAAGGACTGCAAAACCTCCAATGCACAGCCTACTTGACCCTCAAGGTGCCAACTATCACAATGGAGGCTCACGTCTTTCTGGCTCTCTTAACAGCTTCCTTTCGTCACTCCTTAGGACATAGGAACATCTGCGGTCTGAATTTCTATCAAGTGAATTAAAGAATTAAACCCAGTTTTCAAACCTGCATGGGCCTCTTTCCTTTTTCTTCCCACTGGCCCAGGGTTAAGCTCTCCAAAATGGCCTTGTTGCATTTTGTTGGCGTTTTGATTTCAAACAAGCCCCAAGTTTCCGAGAAACGGCCCCAAAAAACCTGAACAGTAGGGTGTTTTTTATATATATATCTATATAGGGGAGTGGGGGTGCTTAAAAGTATGTGTGTGTGTAAAGCCTGCCCACCATGAACTCACCCTGCAGCCGCACAAAATGGCTTTGAAATAAACTGGAGAGAGATTTTCTCATCTCTGTCAGATGTGCCTATTTGGAGAAGTTTGACTTGCAAAGCAAACATTCTCGCCCGACTTCTATCTCTCGCTGCAGGCTCCTCCAGAAGTTAAAAATATTCTTTTATGCCCAGAGAAAGAGAGGGGGAAAGCAATGCATTTCAAGCTAATAGCATAGCAAAATACTTGGGAAGGAATTAAGCAACTAGAGTTTAAGAAGTTCTTTTTTTATTTCCCACTCCAGAGGCTTATTTATTCTACATGGTCGCTATTTTGGGGGGAGATGGAGGGGAGGCCACTAAAATCATGCAGATTTACTCCAGACCTTGTCATAGCAAACAGAACTGTGGGCACCATGTTGTTTCTGCTGTCTTAATTTTTTTCTTTTCTCTCTCTCCAGTTACCAAGTGAAGCAGCTGATTAACTTATGGGGGCTGTATAATCGATTACACCTCTGTAAGTTTGTCAGGAGCTGATATGGATTGTTATCTCAGCCAGAGTCTTGCTGGTAGAGGCACCAACCCAGCAAAAAGCATTTCTTAAAATGTGGAAATGTCCAGTCTTTGGAGATGTGATGGCGAACCTGTGGCCATGAACACAGAGCCATTTGTGCGGGCACACGAGCCCCAGACAAACTTACCTGCCCTGCGCATGCCTCACAGGTGATTTTCAGCCCGTTTTCGCCCTCCTGCAGGCTCAAGGAAACTCTCTGCAGCCTTGGGAGGCTGAAAAACGGGCCTTCTGGACATACCGGAAGTGCCCATTTCAGCCTGGGGGAGGCTGTTTTTGCACTCTCACGGTCTCGAGGGAAGCTTCTGCAGCCTTTGGAGGCCGAAAAACGGGCCCGTTTTGGCACTACGGTATTTCCGGAAGGCCCATTTTTTGCCTTCGAGCCTCCGGGAGGGCGAAAAAGGCCTCAAATGGGTCAAAAATCAGCTGGGAGGCGTGCACATGCGCAATGCAGGTAAGGAGAGTTGCGTGCGCAATGCGCAGGGCGCATTGCATTGCGAATGCGTGCGCACACTTTCGGCACACCACAACAAAAAAGTTCACCATCACTGCTTTCAAGCAATTTTAAAACAACAACAATATGCCAGGCCAGGTTTTGGAATAAAATAAACAGGATCCTTTAAAGGGGAAAATGGGAGGCTCAAGCTTGGGTGAAATTAAACAAGGAATGAAGGGTTTGCTTGGGTGACACCTGAGAACAGGAAAATAGTTCTTTTTTGGAGCTCTGTTTGGAGAAGAGAAAGAAGTGAAAGAAGTTTACCCTGGGAATTAAAATTCCATGGACTCTCCTCCTTCCAGCTCCTGATGGAGAAACTTCAAGGAGTTTTTGCTCTGTTACGCCCAGTGAAATAAATCTGAATGCTTCCAGTTCTCTAGGGGGCTCAAGTTCTAAGCCAAGGGTTGGATGTAGCATTTCAAAAGAGGTGGCTTTCTGTGAAAGTGCAGAGTGCTCTTCCACCCATTCCCCCACCACCACTCCTGAGTCCAGCTGAAACTCACTGATCCTGGCTTAAGAGCCTAGTTCAGTTAAGAGACTAGTTAAGAGCCTAGGTGGCTAACTTTTTCAGTACTAAGTGCTGAAATGGGAGCGCACATGCCAGAAACTAGAAGAGTAGCTCCCCAACATACATGTGCAGGACCACCGGAAACCAGAAGCTTAGCTTCCTGGCGTGCATGAAGACTAGCTGGCCAGCATGCGCTTCAGGGAGTTAGCTGCTCTTCCGGTTTCCAGCGCTCCTTCACGCACAAAGACCGTGCACGAAGACCAGTTTGCCAGTGCGCTGCTGGGGAATTGCTCTTCCGGTTTCCGGTGCTCCCTCCCAATGCATGCGGCAGAACGCAGAGGAGCAACAGGTGACAGCTCGCATGCCCGCAGAGGGCTCTGTGTGCCACTTCCAGCATGAGTGGCCAAGGTTTGCCATCATGGGCCTAGTGGTTCAAAATGGCAACAACCGGGGTCTCTCTGCCCATAATAGGAGCAAAATCTTGCAAGCTTGAAACTGTGCCACGCACAAAACCTCGCTTGAAAGAATCCTGACTCTCCTTCATCCCCTCAATATCAAGCAGAGAAGGAGAAAAGAAGCAGTTCCTCACACCAGGGTCAAATCTAGAACCTAGAAATCAATAGGGCTGGAAGGGACCTCCAAAGGTCTTCTAGTCTAACCCTCTGTTCAAGCTAAGGAGATCTCACTCTATCCTGGTCCTTGTCTATATATCCCTTAAAGCCTCCGGGGTTGGAGTTCATCTCAGTTATCTTCCAGGCATAAAGTCCTCAAGTGGTGGGGTTTTTTAACCTTGAAGCGTCATCACGATCGCTTGTGTTTTCTTGCCTCGCCTCTTGGTTCTCGACCGGACTTTGAGAAAGCAGGAAGCAAGAGATTAAATTTTCCAGGGGGAAGTCAGGGGTTACTCACCGCTACCTATCAAATCCGTAGCATCTCACCCTTAAAAAGTTTGGGCCTCCAGCAATTAATTTAAAAAAAAAAAAAAAAAAGGGCAGACTGTTGAAAAGAGAATACGACCTTTGCCTTTTAGCATTTTATTGAGTTGTTAAGACAAAAATAAGATACAAAATAGGAAAAGTAAATAGGAAAGCAATGGAGGGCGGGGGCTTGCATGTCCCGGTTTGTTTTTAAAAGAAAGAGGAATGGCTTTCTGTAATCTGGACAAACTCAAAATCCCAGAATTCTCAACCTGGGCAAGACAGCGTCTTTCCCCAGAATGCAACTGGCCACTGACATAGAGAGATATGTGGGTCTGTCTATCTATTATCTATCACCTTTGTATCTATCTATCCATCCATCCATCCATCCCCTCTATGTCTGTATGTCTGTCTGTCTATCACCTATTATCTAACACCTATGTATGTATATATGTATATATGTATATATGTTTTCTTAGGCTTTCGCGGGTACTTACATGTGTGCTGTTTAGCTTCCTTCGGGGTTTATCCCACGTCATTTAACAGAACTACAATGACGTGGGATAATACCCGAAGGAAGCTAAACAGCACATATGTATATATGTATCTATCACCTGTCTATTATCTATCACCTTTATATCTGTCTGCCTGCCTGTCTTATCACCTCTATCTATTATCTATCACCTTTGTATCTATCTGTCTGTCTGTGTCTGTCTGTCTCTGTTTATGTATCTGTCTGTCTACCTGTCTGTCTATCACCTCTCCATCTATTATCTATCACCTTTGTATCTATCCATCCATCCATCTCCCCTGCCTGCCTGCCCACCTACCTTTGCATCGGCCTGTATAAGGAAGCAACCCCCTTCCAGCTTTTGTTGAGGAGGAGAAAATGGGGTCTGGAGGACGGCAGTTGTTTCCCAGCCCAGATTCAAAAAAACTGTCAAAATAATTTGAAAATACCCCTGTCCATTTCAGAGGCACCTGCAACCCCCCCCCCCAAAGATCCGCTCACGATATACTTGGAAAGGCTGCAGAGGAGAGAGAGAGAAAAACAACCACCAGCCAGTTTCCAGGGCCGCTGTTTGTTTTAGTAAGCGTGCCCATGGTGTGTGTGCGTATGTAAAAGCTTCACTTCTTCCAAAGCTGGTTTTTCTTCCCTCCAAAGAGGAAGGTCATTAAAATGCAAAGTATTATTGTCCTCTCCCTTGATCACCGGTTCCTGGGTCAGGCCAGCCATGAAAACAACACCGACTCCCCCCCACCCTCAAAAAGGAACTTTTGTAGGAAGCAAGTTTTTCGTTGCAACGGATTGGAGGGGAGGGAGAAGCCGTGTGTGGAAGCCGCAATTAATTCTGCTCTGTGACAGCTCCTTGGGTCATAGAATGGGGGGCTCAACAGATGCCCTTTGTACCAGGAAGAAAGAGACAGAAAGAGGGGGGGGGGGAAACCCTCCAGGTCCCAGTTTATTCAATTAAATGAAAAGCATGACTCACAATCACAAGAACTTCCTGCCCTTCATTTAGGTCAAAGCAACCCACAACAGGTCAGCTTGTGTAAAACCATCAATGAGCCAGCAGCCATGTTTAAGGATAGAGTCCAAAACCTTGGAAAAATAAATATCTTGGTGCTGCCACAAAACACCAGAAGAAAAAAAAACCCACGTTTTAAGGCTGTTTTCACATACGCTGGACAAGAACCCAGAGGCAATAGATAATAACAGATTAGATAATCTAGGGCCAATCCCAATCACTCAAGGATCTCCTGATTTGTTCTCTTCCAGCAGCATCAGCAGGCACCCCCTCCAAAATTACACCCCAGATCACTGGGGGGGGGGGAGGCTTTGCACAGGTCAAAGAAGAACAGATCCTGAAATCAGCTGACAAAATCGTGGCTTTCCAGTCCCCGAATCAAGGACATTCAAGAGCCCTGAATCAAGAACCCCGATCTGATTTACTGGAGGGAAACATCTACGGAACCCAGACCTCCCTTTCCCTTCGGTGCAACTAAAACAGCTTTTAAGACTGCTGTCCTTTTACACCCCCTCCCCTCCTTCTGGGTTCACAAAAATGCTGGATTATGACTCCACTTCCACTCCCGACATGGGGAAAACCAAGCTTGAGTCAATCCCAGAAGTTCAGGGGAGAGGCAAGACCAGCAGATCTCAAAACGGCGACCAACCAGATGCAACCCCCCAGAAACATTAGACTGAAGGCCCATCGAGGGTTTAAAAAAAAAAAAAAAAAAGGCTCCTCCATCACAGCAAATGAGGAATGCAAGAAAGGCATTTTAGCAAGCCATGTGTTTGTGTGTGTGTGTGTGTGTGTGTGTGTGTGTGTGTGTGTGTGTGTAGTTTGTATACATGAAAGCAAGTTACATAAAGTCCAGGGATACTCACAGTCTCCTTACTGGGGAGCAATTCTTTCCGGATCCTGAAAAAGTTCTTGCCGTACTGCCGGAGGCCTTTAATGAACCGCTTCTGTGGTTAAAAAATAAAAATAGCAAGTCAGCGGGGCCTGGACGTTGAGTGGCATCTTTTCAATCATACCAAAAAAAAAAAAAAAAAGAAACCTTGAGGTGTTAAGAGCTGCCGAAAAATACTTTATAATATACCTTCCCTGGTCCTCTCTGTGCATTAATTCCCAGGTTTGGCCCTGAAATTATTTTTAAAAGGGTTGTTTAAAAAAAGAACATCCTTCTGATGGCTGTTAGGAAGCCAAGCTGCCGATTCCAGGGAAAACAACATGGGGAAAACTCAAAAGCACCAACTAGTTCCAGGTTAAAAGGGAGGAAGGAAATGATTAGGAGTGGGGGGGGGAGAGGGGGGGAAGGGCAGAGGAAGTTTTCCCATTTGGGAACAACCTTGAGAAAGAAAGAGGGGCATTTTGGCAGCTGGAGCAGGGAAAGGTGGGGAAACACTCTTTTCCCTTATTTGAAACAACAAATAAACATATTATTTTAGAAAAATAAATAAAAATCAGGTTAAAAAAATAGATTAAAAAGTAGCTTTGCCCACCACAGGGAAGAAAAAACATTTGTTTTCCTGCATTTTCCTCTTCAAAAAACCAAACAAAACAAAACCCAAGAAAAGTATCATTGCTGTTGTTTCAGGGTCCAGAGGCTGCAAAAAGTCTCCCGCGACTTTTGCAAATAATCCAGTTCCAGCTAAACGGGACCCCTCCCCATTCCAAACACCTCCTGGAGTGGGGGGGGGAGAGGATGGAAAAGTGGGGGGAGGAGAGAGGAAGGGAGGAGGAGAGGAGAAAAAGAGAGAAAAGAGAAAGAGAGAAAGGAAGGAAGAAAAAGAGAGAAAGACACAGAGGGAGAAAGAGAGGAGAAAGAGAAAGAGGGAGTGAGAAGAAGAGAGAAAAGAGAAAGAGAGAGCAAAAGGAGAAGGAGAGAGAAGGAGAAAGAGGGGGAGAGAAAGAGAGAAGAGAGAGAGAGAAGAGAGAGAGAGGAGAGGGGGGAGAGAAAGAGAGGAGAGAGAAAAGAGAGAAGGAGAAGGAGAGAGAAAGAGAGGGGGAGAGAAAGAAAAAGAGAGAAAGAGAAAGAGAAAGAAAAGAAAGAGGGGGGAGAGAGAGAAAGAGATGGGGAGAGAGAGAGAAAGAAAGGAAAGAGAGGGGAGAGAGAGAGAAAGAAAGGAAAGAGATGGGGAGAGAGAGAGAAAGAAAGGAAAGAGATGGGGAGAGAGAGAGAAAGAAAGGAAAGAGAGGGGAGAGAGAAAGAAAGGAAAGAGAGAGGGGAAGGAGGAGGAGGAAGCAGCTCTCTCGTTCCCAACCCAGCCTGCAAAGGAGCATGCAACCCTGCCAGGGGGCTTCCCCGAGAGCCCTCCCCACCCCATCCCAGAGTTGCAACGGGGCTGGGGCGTGCAGGCGCCCCCCCCCCCACACCCCCCCCAAAAAAACGGGGGGCCCCAAGCCGGGTCCACGCGGGGGAGCCTCTGGCACTACAAAGGGGAGGGGGGGGGGAGGGGAGGAGGGGAGGGAGCAGGAGCGGCGGCTCTGAACACGTGATCCGGGAGCCGCGCTGGGCGCGCTGCAAAACGCGGCCTGGATCGCGCCGGGGTTGGGAGGGGGTGGGGTGGGGGGAAAGGAAGCCGGACTCCAAGCCGGACAAAGCGGCCCGACCTGGCGGGGTTGCAGAAGCCTGCGGTCGGTGGCCGCGGTTTTTCTGGCCTTGCAGCCAGCCGGGAGGGTCATGCAAAATGAGGCCGAGGGAGGATCTGGGGAGGGCAAAGGTTGCAATGCAAAGCGGGGGGCGGGGGACTGGGGGGGGGGGGAAAGGATGCCTTGATACATTGAATTCACGTGCACCCTCCGCCTTTTCTTTCTTTTGCTTTTACAAAGCATTCAAGGCAGCGGACGTGACCCGACACACTTTCCTCCTCCTCTTTTCCCCGTAACAAGAACCACCACCCTGTGAAGTGGGTTGGGCGGAAAGAGAAGGACTGGCCCAAAGTCACCCAGGGGCTTCCAATGGCGAAGACAGGACTGGAACTCATCTCCTCTGTGCGTGTGTGTGTGTGTATCTATGTATCTTACCTATCTACCTATCTATCTATCTCACTCACTCTGTCAATGTATCCACCTATCATCTCTCTTCTCTCTTCTCTCTATCATTCTATCTATCTATCCATCCATCTTTTATCTCTCTGTGTATCAATCTATATCCACCTACCTATCATCTCTCTCTCTCTCTGACTTGTCTACCTATCTATCGTCTGTCTATTTCTATCAATCTATTGTCTATCAATCTATCTACCTATCAATCTATCATCTGTGTCTCTCTTATTGTCTATCATTTATTATTATCATCAACATGAGCATCATCTTTCATTCATTAAACATGAAACTCAAAATCAATTGAACATTTAAAAATGTATCACAAATACTAGTGACTGGTGCTGATAGAGGCTGCTGCCAGCATCCTAGGTATCCACTTAAGTATCTTCTTAAAATGTACGATGTTCTGAGTAGTGCAATTGTTTATTATTAACATCATAAACTCTACATAGGTAAAATGAACATGCTGTTTAAAAATCAACTGGCCCAATGGCCCCACCCTGCAAAATTCCTCGAGTGACTCCAGCCAAAAGGGCTGATGGTCTTGAACTGGCCTTCAGGAGCCACCACTTCAGAGCTACTTGGCCAGGCAAGTTCCAGATGAATGCACACATGCCAAGTTCACCCATGCTTTGGGACAATTGACAAGCATTCCCTTGCAAATCAGGGTTTGTGGGCAAGGCCTCTTGGTGGGGAAGGGCAGGGGGTGTCTTTCTAATGAAGAAACTGGATTTGATTTGGGCTCGCCTCTCTGGAAACCAAGGACGCTGGTGCTTCTACCAAGCTGGCTCATCCACCCCTTGCAACGGGCTATTTTCAAAGCTTTAAATCAGGGGTGTCAGCCTTGGAAAAGCTTTTAAGACCTGTGGACTTCGAGTCCCAGAATTCCCCAGCCAGCCAGCAAGAATTCTGGGAGTTGAAGTCTGCAGGTTTTAAAAAGTTGCTAAGGTTGGACACCCTTGGCTTAAATGGAGATTTTGGTGGTCTCTGCAAAACCACCTTGTTCAGTTTCTTTGCTGCCTCTATACCAGGGCAAAATGGGGACCCCAAGCACCTTGTTAAGGAGCTCTTTGGCCTGTGAATGAGTCACAAGTCACTACAATTAAGAGTCAGTGGTCAAAAGAACTAAGGAGAAATTTCCTGATAGTGAGAACAATGAATCAGTGGAACAACTTGACTCCAGAAGTTGTAAATGGGGCAACCATTTGTCTGAAATGGTATAATTTCCTGCCTAAGCAGGGGGTTGGACTAGAAGACCTCCAAGGTCCCTTCCAACTCTGTTATTCTATTCTATTCTAAATTAGAAGGGGATCAATTCAGTCCAAAAATGCTACAGAGGAAGACTTACTTATAGTTTATACTTTATAATTAGCCCAAATTCTTGCTATTCTTGCTTTATTACTTGTGGAGAGGACAATTTTTATGAGAAACTAAGTTTCTGGGATGCTTTTTTTTTTAATCTGCAGGTGGCAGATAAAAGAAAGGATTTTCCACTTCTTGTTCAAAATTAAGGTGCATCCCTCAGCCATCTGACCCGCTAATATTTTTTTTTTTTATTCTCTCCTAAAAGATCTGAATTGTTTTCGGTTTTACTTTAGAGGCCTGAGTTAAAAAAACAAAAAATAATAAAAAACTGCACAGACAAGACGAAAGTGCCAAAAAAGAAAGAAAGAAAACAACGTTCAAGTTAAATAACCCTGCAATCTTTACTGCAGTAAGAACTCATTTAAAAAACATCAATTTAACTAAGTGGCTACAGTCAATTGAATAATTAAAAAAAAAAGACATCAAAGAATTGTGTTATTATTGAAGACTTGGTAGATTATTCCAAACGCTGAAGCATATTTCGGGGGGGGGGGGCAGGGGAGAAATGTTAATAGTCCTGTTTAATCACAGCTCAACAATAATTCATTTTATGTCTGATTATCCAGGCTGGGTCTATGACACAAGGTTTGTAGCGCAAAGGGTTTGTTGTGGTTAGGATTCCAGGTGATCCCTTTCTAAAATTTCTTTAGGATATTTCCCTCTCCCCAATTGGTTGCTTCTCCAATCTATTGATTTTAGTACCTGTGGCTTCAATATCTCTCAACACCACCACCCCCAAATTGATGGGGGGTGTTTTCCTCCTGCCTGGCTGTCCTCCTCTAGATGAATTTTCACAGCCTAACATGGCTCAGGAAATGGATATTTAAAATACTAACTGGAGACTGTAATTGGCAAGGGATGAACTGTTTCCTTCTGCTGTGAGGAGGAGGAGGGGGAGGAGAAGGAAGAAGAAGGAGGAGGAGGAGGAGGAGGAGGAGGAGGAGGAGGAGGAGGAGGACGACGACAACAACAACAACAACAACCCAAGGTTTAAAAATAACTTTTTAAATAGACATGCCTCTTTTGGGCTCCCTACTGTGCCCGCCCCCCTCCCCCAAATTCCACATCCTGTAATTAAATCGGTTTGCAACCTTCTGGGAATAACTTTCATCTTTACCCAAGGAGCAGGGGAGAAGCTAAGCACAACACAACACAACACAACACAACACAACACAGGAGGGTTTTTAAATCTATGGCCTGGGATTGTCAAAGATCATTTACCAAATTTGGGACTTAGGAAATTGACCAGAAATGCATCCACATATTTTTGCAAGGAAGCAAAATTTGAAAACAAAACAAAAATTTGTTTTGAGATGAAATGCTCTGCCTCTTCCAGCAGGCACGCCCGAAACAAAGGGTTATTATTAATTATTATTTTATTAATTAAATTATTATTTATTATTATTATTTTATTTATTATATTACTTGTTTTGCAAAAGGAGATGTATACACACACAACCCCCTCCTCAAGACACACACACACATCCCTTGCAAATCTGCCTTCCTGCCACTTCCTCTGGAAACCTTTTAGCATCTTATTTATAACCTCGTATTTTTTATTCTCGATAAATGGGAGCAAGGTAGATTTATGGGGGTCTATCTCTAAGGCCTGTGGGCTGGAGGTGGGGACTGTGAGAGGCAGAGGGGACCTCTTTTGGAACATGGCACAGCTGGGCATCACCACCACCACCACCCTTTATAAAACAGGGGCACGAAGACATTCTCAAACAAGGCGGGGGGGGGGGGGGGGTCATCGCTCTGCAAAAAAACCAGTTACCATGGCTATGGATGGGGGGTCTCCCTCTCTCTCCACAGCCCCCCATGTTGATGCTCCTCTACGTTCCCACCGCGACATAATTTATGAGGTTCTCTGGTGTCCCTGCCACAATGTGTAAACAGGAGGTTTGGGTGGGTGGGTGAGGGGAGGTGTGGGGGGGAGGGAAACAGATTATAAATAACCGAGCCCGGGGTTAGCACACCAAGCCCTTTGCGTATATGCGTTGTATTTTATCTCCCGAAACAAAATAGTGTGACAAGATACATAACGTCATTTATGTGCTGGCTAATGGGCCTCTCACATCAAGGTGGCAAGGACCAGAAAGCTACCCGAGTCAAGGAAGGAAAAAAGGGGCAGCAATAGTAGCCGCCAAGGATTGCAATGGGGTGGGGGCTGGAAATTGGTGTGTGTGTGTGTGTGTGTGTGTGTGTGTGTGTGTGTGCATGTTTTCGGATGCTGCCATTTTGTTCCCTCCCAGATGCTTCATCCCTGGCGCAACCAGCGGCTAAAGCCAGCTGGCCAATGGCAAGCTCTCTACTACCCTCCCGTGAAGTTCAGGTGTTGTAAGAAGTGGTGGAGTAAATAGTTCATTTTGGACTGAGAAGGTTGTGCGAATGCAGCTACACAGGCTTTGGGAAGCTGGAGAAGGCTTTTCTTTTGAGGGCAGCCCTTGATGGATGATTCCTTTAGGGAAATGGCTTTAAGACCTGATCATGCATTTTAGGGATACTATTGGGGGGGGGGGTTTCCCATTACACTGCCCGGGGCTGTATAAAAAGGAGATAAAGAGGATATAAATGCTGGAATGACTGACTCTGCAAAGCACAGTTTGCATGAGCTGGATGTGTGAACCAGGACACCCAACTATACAAATAGGAGAGAGAGAGAGAGAAGGAGAGAGAGAAAGAGAGAGAAGGAGAAACAGAGTAATAGAGTGGGAGAGAGAGAGAGGAGAAAGAGAGGAGAAAGGAGAAACAGAGTAATGGAGAGAAGGAGAAAGAGAAGGAAAGAGAGAAACAGGAAGAACAGCTGTGTTGGAAAAAAATGGATGACGGATAGACAGATCATAGATAAAGATGTGTTGGAGAAAAATAAAGGATGATGGATAATTATAGATATAGATATACACAGTCAATAAATTGAATATAGATAAATAGATGATAGATGGATACGCTGCCGATAGATGGATAGATAGATAGATAGATAGATAGATAGATAGATAGATAGATAGATGAAAAATGATGAATGGATGGATAGATAGGAGAAAAATGATGGAAGGATGGATGGACAGATATAGAAATAATGGATAGATAGATAGATATAGATAGGGCTCTTCTTAACTCTTTAGTTGGGTGGTAGAGTGGTTAAGGCAGCCAACTCGGAGTTCTAATCCAAACTTTAGGCACAAAGCCAGCTGGATGACCTTAGGCCAGCCCTTCTCTCTCAGCCCTAGGAAGGAGGCAAAGGCTGACTGGGGAATTCTGGGAGTTGGAAGTCCACAGGTCGTAAAGTCAACAAGGCTCGACACTCCTGCGCTACAGCATGGCAGCAAAAAGCTTTTTTTAAAAAAAAAAAAATTATTACGCAAGTGGCAATAGTTACATCGGAACAAGGAACTCTCTGGGCCAGATGGGACTCTTTCCAAGCTATGCAGTTTGGCCCCGTGCAACCCCGCACACAGCACCCACACCCACACCCACCCCAACCTCTTTTATCCCCCCCTCCAAATGCAGAGCCTTTAATCTTCCTCTCCAACAGCTGACCCGGATTAACGACTCTCCCCGCATTCCCCACCGCATCTGCCCACGGCCCCAGCCAAGGCCACCCCCCCACAAGCCCTGCATTTCCTGCCAGCTTCGGTCCCCGGCTATCCATCACCCGCCAACCTTGTGTGCACGATGGCTCCGGCCCCGGGTTGCCAGGCAACAGGCGCCAGGGGAAATCAGAGAAGAGCTGACAAACAAGCCAAGAGACTGCAAACCAGGGTTTCTCTCTTGTCCTTTGCTTTTGGGGAGACGGGCAAGCATGGAGACTAACACTAACCAAGATTCCCCCCAAACCAGGATACCCCCCCCCCAAAAAAAAAGCCAGGCATCCATTTCGTGCGGGGGAGGGGGAGGCACCGGAGGTTTTGAGATGCCTGCTCTCACCCTTCCTCTTTTTAAAGGATTTAATCCAGGTTGCAACCTTCTGCAGGTACATCCCTGGGAGTAAACCCAACTGAATGTGGTAGGGACTGGGGGCTGTGGCTTTAGGAGGCTCCCACCCTTGGGAGCTGCCAAAGGACAGGAACTAATAGCCTTACAAGGTAGCATCTGAGAATAACCTAAACCCCCCCCCCCCCCAGCAAGAAAGATTTACAAAGATAAGACTAAGAGATTAAGACTAGAAGGACATTGTTGGTTTGCTTCTTGATTCCTCTCTCCCCATCCCCCCCCCCCCCCAAAAAAAAAAAAAACCCTCAATGGAAGCATTGGTCCAATTTTGTATGGTTCCCTTGCTGAATTGCCTAGGAATAAATCTTTACTCCCATTAAGCGAGCCGAAAAAAGAGATGCTTTGAAAGCCACCTGACAAAGGAACAGAGATAAGGAGATAGCAAAAGTCCATTTGCTCTCAAATCATTTCAATTCCTCACCCATTTGCCAAAAATATAAATATTTTCCCCAGGGCTCAGCAATCTGATAATACGGCGAAAGCTGAGCTCCATTAAAGTTGCTAAATGCAGGAAAATAATCTATGCCTGATGAAGCTTTTTTTTTTTTAAAGATCCCACTTAAATCTTTTCTTAGCATGAAAGAAACACACACGCACAACTCCGGGCTTAAATGTGGAGTGATCCGGTGTCAACGCCAGCGAAGCCTGCACACTGCAGTCATCCAGAAGCCACCAAGATCTCCTATCGTGGCTCGACCGCCAAGCCATACTAAAATAAAATCAGTTTTTTTTTTCAAACCTCCCCTTAAGATGATATATTAGATCACCCTGCTCTGCGGGTTTTATGTTCCCCCGCAAACCGGATTAGTGCATTGCTTTATGCAGCTATGTTTTGATCCTCAGAGATGGAAACTTCAAAACGAGATTTACGGAAGCAGAAGGACGGAGGCTGGAGAAAGTGCTAAGTATAGAAGCTGGAGGAATAAGAAACATGTGTGGAGTGAAAGCTGGTTTTCAGAAGGAGCAGCTGTCCCACTGCCAGATTTTCCAAGTAACAGATATTCACTCCGCTTTCTTCTCCCTTGGCTCCCAGGCTATGATTTATGTTCATTGGTCTTCAGCTGATGGTGTCCTCCTGCACGGGAGGGCCTTCTACTGGCCTTCAACCAGGTGTGGGATTCTACCTGGTTCTATAGAACCGGTGTCAACTAAAAAGATACTCCTTTGGTCTTTTTAGCTGCCAGAAAAAAGGGATTGGGGGGAAAACAAGGCATTCTTGAAATGCCTAGATCATCAACTCAGCAGCCCAAAGTTGTTGGAGCATAAGAAGGTTATTGGAGAGCATGATGGATAATTCTTGGAGAGGGATGCGTCCTATTGGAGAAGTCACATCCAGAGGGTGGGGGAAAACCAGGGTCAAGGGAGAAATGTATGATGTGATTTAGTATCGGCTGCACCCAGCCACGCACCAACATGGCAATTTCTGATAAACCAATTTACTTTTTCTGAGATGCGGCTAGAGACTTTTGCTTTGAATGAGGGTGGATTTGTTGGAGCCGTGATAACCGGTTGTTATGATTCTGCGCAGTTCAGAGAACCGGCAAATCGTGTCACTGGCTATTTTTCCTTTTTTCCCCATCAGCTGTTCTGATATTAGCTGTGGCCGGTGATTTAAATTAGGTAGAAAGCAGGAGATCCTTGTATTTCTTGTTTTCTAGCTAATCTAAAAGCAGAGCTGAACCTTCGTGAGGACTGAAGCTTCTACTTTTCAGTGCAGACTCAGGTAGCTGATGTCAGAATGGTAGATCTCTGAGTGAATCTGTGATTCTGCAAGCAACTCAATCTGCCTGCCTGCTTTGGGGTAAAAGGTGCTCTTTAAAAAAAAAATCAAAAAAAAATATCGACATTTACACATATATAATATTTACATACAAGCCACGCCCAGCCAGTCACATGACCACCAAGCCAAATTAGGCCACACCCACAGAGTCGGTTGTGAAGAAATTTGAATCCCACCCCTGCCTTCAACCCTCAAGTTCTGCAGCTGTCATAGGGTGCCCTCAGACCAAAAGGAAGAGATGCATCCATTATCTTCCACCAGTGTTAAGTCACATCCAAGTTAGCTTCCCAAAGATGGCAGAACTGCAACAGTCAATGAATGGGCCGAGTCAAACAGGGCGGCCATGTCACAGCTGGGGCAGGAAGATGCAGAAGTAGCTGTAGATGTAGAAGTATAAGAAACCCCCCCTCCCGAATTAAGGAGGAGGAGAAGAACGGAGGAAGAAGAGGAGGAGGAGAGAGGAGAAAGAGAAGGAGGTGGAGAAGAGAAAGAGGAGAGGAGAGGAGGAGGAAGAGGACAGGGGAAGGAAGAAGGAGGAGGAGAAAGAGAGGAGGAAGAAGGAGGAGAAGATACAGAAGAAAGAGGAGGGGGAGAAGAAAGGAGGAGGAGAAAGAGAAAGAAGGTGGAGAAGAGAAAAAGGAGAGGAAGAGGAAGGAGGAGGAAGAAGAGGAAGAGGGGGAGAAGGAAGGAGGAATGGAAAAGAGGAGGAAAAAGAGACGGAGGAGGTGGAGAAAAGGAAGGAGGGAGAGGAGGAGGGAGAATAGAGAGGAGGAAGGGAAGGAAAAGAAAGCGAAAGAAAAGGAGAGGAGGAGGAGAAGAGGGATCACCAGATCCATGGGTAGTTTTACAATTATTTGGCTACTTGGTTAACAACCAGAAATGCTGCATTTCAGGACTGTGCATTCAAAACAGTTCACTGACAAGTTATGGATTTTGGCCGTAACCTTGAGAGACACTGCAGGAATTTTGCTCTGGAAGAAAACCTGGGATGCCATCCAAATCCCAGCAAACCACTGGAAGAAAACAAACCGGTTGTCCTTGAGCAAAACCCAACAGTAAAATAAAGTAAAAAATAAAAAATAAGGGGCTCATTCTTATAACCCAACTGTTGAAGAAAAAACAAAACCGCTCCCCAAAAGAAATGTATAAAGAACTCTTGACAAACCAGCAAAAACTTCAAGGCCATCGCCGGAGAAGACAAATTGCAGCGGATTTTTCTGAGCTTAATCAGAGCATCTTAAGGCCTACACAGGACTTGTCCCAACTTGCAGGTTAACTGGAAAAACAAAGCTCTTGTCTTTGGGGTTTTTTCAACCTTATGTTCCTTCCAATGCAACTCACATGAGTTTCTCAGCTCCTAAAAAAGTCCCAATCTTGCTTTGCTCTTGTGGGTTAGGAAAGAAGCTCATTTCCAAAACACGCCGGGAAATGGAAGCATCAGAGAAAGGGGGAGGGAAAAAAAAAAACCCCAACACCCCATCCTGTCAATATGCCTCTTTTCCAGCCACTTTTGCATGCCTCCCTGATTCCAATTCATAACTTGAAACGTGGGATTTGAGAAGCTGAAATTATTCCGAGCCAGCCGAGAGGAAAAAGCGTGGGGAGAGAGAGGCTGGCTGGCTATTCTAAATGCATAAGCTCTGGCATGACCAATATCACCCAGCAGAGCCTGTAAGCAAGATGATCCACCTCAACGGGGAAAAGGACAGGGGTGAGAAATTGCAATGGATACCCAGCAGCCAAGAAGCCAAACTGAACAGGAGAAGCACAGAAATCTGGATCTGAAGAGGGGGGGGGGAATATTGGCCACCCGTCTTTTGGATCTCACGAGATCCAAAAAGTCACCAGCATCTCAACCAACTTAGAATTAAATAATTGCTCCCTGAAGGAAACTCCAGAGCCACAAAGCTGTTTAAATCAGGAGTCGCCAACCTTTTGGACCTTTGGGACTACCAGACTCAGAATTTTAAATCCTGTGGATCAGAGACCCTGGAAAAATCCCCCCAAAAAAGTCTGCAGGAAAATTCCTCACCCCATTTTCCTACCGATCGATCATTCTTTATTTGGGATTGCAGAGGGAGAGAGAGAGAGAGAGAGAGAGAGAGAGAGAGAGAGAGAGAGAGAGAGAGACTTTTGACTTCATGCAAGGAAAGCAGCAGAAGTCTTTCTTTCTCTCCCACAAACTCTGCCAGAAATGAGTCTTTGCCGGTACAACCTCTTGGAGCAGGAGGCCTTGCAGGGTCCCATTTCTGGCAGAGTTTGGGGGAGAGAAAGGAAGACTTTTGCTGCTTTCCTTGCATGAAGCCAAAAGCAGAAGAAGAAAGAAGCGGAAAGAAGCAGCCCGGTGGCCAGGCAAGTTCCACCCTCCGCCCTTTCCCCCCCTCCCCTTACTACCTTGTGGTATTCGCAATGCAAGCGATGCAAGCCTTATGTTCCTGCGGGCCATGTGAGCCTTGTGTTCCAGCGCAGCCTGGATTAATTGCTTTGGGGGTGACATTCTTTGCGGACCACCAACATTTTCTCAGGAACCACCAGTGCTTTCACCTTCTCTTATGATGGCTGCCGATAGAAAGCAAAGCTCATTTTTCAAAGCTACTGAATATGGAGCCTCCATGAAAGAAGAAGAAAGAGAAGGAGAAGGAGAAGGAGAAGGAGAAGGAGAAGGAGAAGGAGAAGGAGAAGGAGAAGGAGAAGGAGAAGGAGAAGAAGAAGAAGAAGAAGAAGAAGAAGAAGAAGAAGAAGAAGAAG
>BLBF01000057.1:5077742-5091446 GCA_015471245.1 Laticauda colubrina
TGTGTGTGTGTGTGTGTGTGTGTTTTAACAGCGCGCGCACACACACACACACACACACACACACATACAGGTATGCTGTTCAGCTTCCTTTGGGTATTATCCCATGTCATTGTAGTTGTGCTTTTAAAGTCATAACGTTTCGGCAGAATCTCATCTGCCATCATCAGGCTTCTGTATTGACGAACACAATGACAAGCAGACGAACTCAGTACAGAAGCCTGAGGATGGCAGATGAGATTCTGCCGAAACGTTGCTACAACTTTAAAAGCACAACTACAATGACGAGGGATAATACCCGAAGGAAGCTGAACAGCACACATGTAAGTACCCGTGAAAACTTAAAAAAACATATATATACATACATACATACATACATACATACATACATATTCTCTTTTCTACTCTCTTTTCTGTTCTATTCTATATTCCATTTTGTATTCTATTCTATTCTTTCTCATAAGCTCTCCAAATATCAACGTCCAAACTGTAGATTCCCAGAAATCAGGATTTCTCCTTATGAAAAGGAATCCGAACTTTGCCCATCTGTCTCCCAGACCAGACACCCTCCTCGGCCTGGGAAGTCAAATCCCTCCCCTAATCCAGACGGTTCTAGAGCAGAGAATTAACATTGGACCAAAAGGATCCTAAAGCAAAAATCAAGTTGGCAGCCTTCACCCTATTGTCGGCGACCTGGATACATGGCAGTAAACACCTTCCCAGGCTAGCAATCGTTTTAACATACGTCGAAAGCAACGCAGCAGAGAGAATCGGTAATCACAGTCAACCCCTCACATTGTGTGTTTTACATGCAATGGATGAGCTGCTCCACTGGTGCAGAGAAGGGGGTGAGTGGAATTTATTTATTCCTTGTTCTGATTAAGCAATGCTGTCTGATCATAAGAGGGGCCTTCTCTCTCCTGGCCCCTCTGGAATGAGTTCCCCTTGAGATCCAAAGTGTTTTGAAGGGCTGGATTTGAGATATTTGAGCGTCTTATCGCATTAGCCATCTTGTTCTTCTTCCTCTTCCATTCTAAAGTTGGTTTTGTGGTTTGTGGCTTCTGCTTACATCATCCATCCCATCCTGGGCGCCCTTTCTTTCTTTTCTCTCTCTCTCTCTCTCTCTTTTTTTTTTTTGAACTATTACCATCTGCCAGATGGTACAGGACAATAAAAACAAGGGCAAATAGGCTGGAAAACAGCTTCTATCCCAGGGCAATGACTCTATTTAATTCTAGTGCAATTTTATCAGGGAGGTTTTCCAATTCAACTGTATAGAATGAGAAGGATGTGTGCTTGTGTTTTTATTTTTATAGTTATAATGTACACTGGCATTTAATTTCGTTGCACAAGGTGCAAGACAATAAACTGAACTAAACTGAGTTGAACTGAACTAAAACTAAACTAAAACTAAAACTAAACTAAAACCAAACTAAAAGTAAACTAAAACTAAACTAAAATTAAACTAAAACTAAACTAAAATTAAACTAAAACTAAAACTAAAACTAAAACTAAACCAAAACCAAAACCAAAACCAAAACCAAAACCAAAACTAAACTAAACTAAACCTAAAGTTTTCCATGTCTGTTGAATTATGGGACAAGGATGACAAACTCAATTTCATTGAGGTCGCATCAGGACTGTGGTTGACCTCAGAAGTGGGGGTGGGTGGCATAGGTGGGCATGGCCAACAGGGTGGGTGTGGCCAGCTTGACGCTGCTCCCCAAATTGCTGGCATCTTTCCTCTTCCTACTGGGTAGACCAGGGCCGAAGTTACGCAGGCTAGACCCTTAAATTTTCCAACATCTGACTACATCGCGGGCTGGATCTGGCCAGTGGTCCTTGTAGTTGATACCCTTGCACTACTGGGTTGCCCAGAGTCATTTGACATCACTTGAAACTTTCAAGAAGAGACTGGACTCCCATCTGTCAGAAATGATGTAGGGTCTCCTGCTTGGGCAGGGGGTTGGACTAGATGACCTACAAGGTCCCTTCCAACTCTGATTATCTGTTATGTGGCATCAAGTTGAATATTACGAACGAGTTAACTAGACTCCCAGCCAACACCGATTCCTTCAAACGTTAACATGTGTGCAATGGCTTTTTGTGTAGAAACTGCACAGTGATGCAATGCTCAAGGCAACCTTACCTGGTGGCTGGGCCCAACCCGGATTTCTCCTTGGGTGCTGTTCAGCCTCCTGCAAATTAAAGACACAGAAGGGTTAGACAGATCACCCAGACTGGGCCATTCTGACCCACGACCTTTTCCAACAAATCAAACACAATCCAAAAGGAACAGAAACCTTTAAATGCTTCTGCAAAATAATGAGCTCTGATGAGCACAAGCCTTGCCAAACTGTGCGAGACAAAAGATAAAAGACAAGAAAAAATTTGCAATACAAGAATCTTCAAATGCAAACTCAGGATACTGGAATGTCCACGAGGCTGGAGTTTCAAAACGTCTTTGCCTTCTGCAAAGATTAGTTTCGCAGCTGGCTTTTGTCTGCTTGAAGGAGGGGCCATTACCTTGCAGCCTTACTCTCGAGTCGCCCATGCTACTGCAGTTGCTCTTTCCTGCAAGCAATCCTGTGTGCACACATGCTTGGCACAGGCTCCTCGGGAACCTCCTCATCGCAGCTGTCAGCTCCCAAAATCTCGGAAGGCAGCAGCCCACTCCCTAGGGGTTCTGGCCCCTCATCTGAGTCCTCGCTCTCCTCAGCTGTCCGCACCTGCTGCTGGCTAACCACAAAAAATCCTCTCCTTCAAGAGCAGGAAAGCTGCAGCCCCCCCAGATGTCAACTGACTACAATTCCCAGAAGCCCTCACCCCACAGGAGCTGTGTTGCTGGAGGAATGTCAGAGATGCCCCATGCGCAGCGCTTGAGTGAATCCTCCTCCTGCTGCACGTCACTGGAACATGACGTGTTCCAGAAGGCACAGAAAGCTGGGTTACTTCCCAATTGGGCTAACCACGGTGCAACGAAGCAGCTATCGGTGGACAGAAGGTGATGGGGAACAGCGCATGATCCTTGGGCTTTAACATTCAGGAAGGGGAAGGGGAAGAAAGGAAAAGGAAAGGAAAGGAAGAAGAGGGAAGGGAAGGGGGAGGTAGGGAGGGAGAGGAAGAGGGTAGAAGAAGGGGAAGGGTTCTAGAGCAGATCCACTGAAACATTATGACCAATCTGTCCTTGGGGGCACTGTTCTGGGTCATCTATTCTGACCCGAAAGCTGTTACTCCTAAATAAGATCATGTTTCTTCAGTTTGGTTTGGCAGACACTCAACTGTGGGGTCCTTCTTGCTCAGAGCTTCTCAGAGCTTGTTGGCTTTCTTGCAGACGTTTCATGACTCAACTAGGTAACAACATCCGTGCACTGATCCTCACATCACTGCACGGATGATGTGACCTCGTTGGGTCATGAAACGTCTTGCAAGCAAACTCACAGAGCTCAGAGAGCACCAGAGACTCCCACAGTTTAACCCCGAGTTACAAATATTCTCTTCTACAGATGCTGAACCTCCTGCCCCCATTTCGAAGCCCCATGTTCTAAACCCAAGAAATAATCCTGCCCCATGCCTTCTGCCTCAGTTGCATGAAATCCAGCAGCAAGGAAAAAGGTCTTAATGCTTCAAGGCCAATTTATTGTCCTTCAATAATTTATTGAAGGATAAATAAATAATAATTTATTATTATTTATAAAAGGCCAATTTATTGGTCTAAAAGGCCAATAATAAAAGGCCAATTTATTGTCCTTCAAGGCCAATTTATTGCTTCAAGGCCAAACCTTTATTGTCAGAGCACAACATGTGTACAAGGAGAGTGGCTGAGCCTCCTCCCTTCGCGCACCCCACGCCTAACACAACTCACAGAGAGGACAGAAGCCCCTAACTCAGTCTTATTACACCATGTGACCTTGTTGCATAACGTGCCAGCCCGCAAGTCTATCATACGATGTTGACATGAAAGTTATTTTCTGTTCAGGAGTCCATGGGTAGAAACTGTTCTTCAGCCTGTTGGTGTCCCTGGCTATGCTTCTCTATCTCCTTCTACTTCTAAGGCAGCGAGTCCTAGGGAGGTCATCTAGCGGTATCAGGGAACAGCCCACAATAGTTTGTGCTGTGCTCACCACCCTCTGTAATATCTATTTATTCCGACTGCTAGCACCAGACCAACCTTTAATTTGGGGGGGGGGAGGGGAGAAAAAACCCTTTTCTCTTGTGCTTTGCAATGTACCGGAGGGTCTCTTGCTATGCCGGATTGATTTCAAAATGGCAACGTTGGCAGCTGAGCGCTCTCCAGTCTTATTTTTTCTCTCCTCTCTCTCTCTCTCTCTCTCTTTCTCTCTCTCTGGAAATTCATGGCGAGGCAAGAAAGGGGAAAGCTGGATTATTATATAAAGAGGGAGGGAGGGAGGGAAGGAGGAGAAAAAAAATAGAAACCGATGTTCCTGCAGACCAAGCAAGCTAGGTGTAATGTCATCTTTTTTTTTTCAGGTCTGTCTCTTTTCTTCCACCGCTGGCTGAGAGCGAGGAAAAACACGCCGGCCTTTTCTTCCCGACACCTTCGCGTACAATGGCTCTCTGCCCAGGAAAGCCTCACATGACAAGAGCAAGCAAAACCGAAAACAACCCACACACAACAAAAACAAAACAACACCCCCCCCACCTTCCTTGTGATCTTCTTCGGGGGGGGGGGGGGGGGAGGCTGGGATTTTTATATGTTGCCTTGGCAAGCTAGGAGCCGAGGAGGGAATGGAGCCGAGAGAGAGACAACCGAGCATATAAATTGTGTTCTCTTGCATTTAGGTGTATTTATTTTATGTTGATGTCTTCTATTGCATTTATGATTGCAGGAAGTACGACTTCGGCAACAGAGTGGTCCATGCCTGGAACGCACTACCTGACTCTGCTGTTACGTCCTCAAACACCCCCCCCCTCCACAAACTTTAACCTTAAACTACCCACTACTGACCTCACCCCTTTCCTTTTTAAAATTTAAAAAAAAAAAAAAACTTTTATTGAAAATTAACATATTAAAATTGCTACAAATATATCTATTAAAAAAGTATGTTGATACATTTCATCCTCGTTTTCTTGACAGTACAATCAATATGATAAATACGGTTAATACTTGACAGTTAATAGTAATATTATGAATAATAGTTAATAATCCATTAATAATATTAATAAAATCAGCAATTCAAATACATTGGTCAGTAAATCAAAAAGTATAAAGTGAGCACGAAATAACTATACATAACTAAAGAAAATCAGGTATAAATCTATACAATCTATGCATTAAACTCTATATTCTATGACGGCCTCACCCCACTCCCAAGAGGTCTGTAAGGGGCATGCACAAGCGCACCATTGTACCTCCCGTCCCTGCCCTATTGTCCCCATTGATTCGTACCTGTTTCCTGTACTCCTATTCATGTTTATACTATTATCTTGTAATCGACTGACAAATCAAATAAATAAATCAAATGAAAAATAAAGGAAGGAAGGAAAGGGAGGGAGGGAGGTAAAAGAATGGAGGAAAAAGAGAAAAGAAGGGAGAGAGCGGAAGGAAGGAAGGAAGGAAGGAAGGAAGGAAGGAAGGAAGGAAGGAAGGAAGGAAGGAAGGAAGGAAGGAAATGGAGGGAGAAGAGAAAAGAAGGGAGGGAGAGGGAGGAAGGAAGGAAGGAAGGAAGGAAAGGAAGGGGGAGAATACCCACTCCCAAGAGGTCTGTAAGGGGCGTGCATAAGTGCACCATCGTGCCTACTGTCCCTGTCCTTTCGTCCCCATTGATTCATACCTGTTTCCTGTATTCCTATTCATGTTTATACTTTATACCTATTATTTTGTCAGCGATTTGACAAATCAAATCAAATAAATAAATAAATAAAACAAAACAGAAGAAAATAAAATAAAATAAATAAATACGTTACATTGCATTTTTAGCACCGCCGTTCTCACAGACGTGACCTCCTACCCCGGGGCTAAGAAGCGAAAGCAAAATGAGACGTGCCCCAAAGAGAAACAGGAGGTCTTGGATTCGCAAGGCTTGGAAAAAACCAGGATTTTTTTTTTTTTTTTTTGAAAGGTCCCTGGAAAATATAGGTAGTCCTTGATTTATGACAGTTCACTTAGTAACTGGTCAAAGTTTCAACGGCACTGAATAAAAGTGACTGATGTCCACTTACAACTGTGGCAGTGTCCCCATGGTCACCTGATTTATATTTGGATGCTTAATAAGTGACTTGTATTTATGACGGTTGCAGTGTCCTGGGGGCCATGCAATATCATTTTTGTGACCTTCTGACGTGCAACAGGGAAGCTAGATTCACTTTAACAATCGTGTGATTAACTTAACAACCAGAGTGATTCACTGAACAACCATGGCAAGAAAAGTCGTAAATCGGGACAAAACTGTTCTGACCAAGGTTTCCTGAGACTCTAATTAAGCACACACTTAGTCCAAACACCTCTTGTTTTATTTCAACGCTGGGAATTATGTTCATTCCCAGCCTGTAATGAGTCCCAAACAGTCCCCCGAGATAAGCACCCACCTTTCTCTCTTTTGAATTTCTGCCAACAACTAAAGTGCCAAATTAACTCTAACAAGCCAAAACAAAGTACAAAGTCCACACAGAGCTTTAAGGTTGAATCCAAACAGAGGGAACGACTTTGCCTCCTGCAAAGGTTTCTCTACCTTTGCACCTCCTTTATACCTGATGGGAGGGGCAATCACCTCCCAGCCTTACTCCCGAGGTGCCCCTTTTGTCTCAGCTGCTCTCACCTTCTAGCAGCTCTGCGCATACGCGCACTGGGAACAGGCTCCTCTGCCTCGCTGCTGCCAGACTCCAGAGGCTTCAGAGTCAGCACATAACTCCCAGATAGTCCTGGCCCCATCTCTGCATCGGGCGCAGGACCCTCATCTGAGTCCTCTCCAGACTCCCAGACTGGTCCCCGTTCTTCCCCACCTGGCGATTCCGCTGCTGTCTGCACAGGCTGCCGACGAACCACAACCAAAATTCTGAACAAATTTCTCGCTTAACAACATAAAATTTCGGGCTCAATCGTAGTCATAAAGTTGAGGACTACCTGTAACATTTCCTGCCAGGAAGGATGTGCCCAGATTCAGGGGTCACGTTTTGCTTCTCAAATGTTTTGGAAGAGATCCAACTTTGGGGGGGAATGCATGAAGAGAAGGGGGCAGGCTAATTCTGTGTTCCTCTCATGCCAGCTGGTGCCACATTGTCGGGCTGGGAATGCTGGGGGATGCAGTCCCATGCCTGTGGGCAGAAAGAAAGACAGAAAGCTGGATGGGCCTGGAAGAGGAGGAGGAAGAGAGGGCATCGTGGGAAGTGCACGCAGGAAGGTAAAATAGCAAGGAAAGAGAACAGCAAGAGGACTGTTGCATCTGCATGTGTGAAGGAAATGGGGAGAAGGAGATGAAGTTTCCCCCACCTCACAGGGTTGTTGTTGTGGGGGGAAATAGGAGAAGGAAGGAACATTTGCTATCCTGAGACCCACAGACATTAACAACATCTATAGATTGTGCAACCAGCCCAAAAGAGAACAAAAAGACCCCAGCAATCAGCACCACGATCGGCATAACTGCAAGACTAACATCAGACCAACAATCAAGTCAACAATATCCCAGTCAAGAAACTGCCAAAGAGCCATCAGTAAACAGCCCAAATTAAAGAACCTCTATGGCCATCTCTATCAACACGAACAGGGCAAGCCACCGGAATATAAGCTGAAAGCAAACCTCATTCCTTACTCACTCCGGCACTGATGATGTTATCTAGTTGGGTAATGAAACGTCTGCCAGAAAGCAAGCCAGCTCAGATAGCACCACTTCAATCTGATTTTCTCAGCAGGTGCCAAGGAAGATGAAGACCTGTCTCGCAGGTAGATGTTTTCCTGGCACGAACTGTGGAAGAGGGGAAAAAAAAAAAAAAGGGAGGGGGGACTTTGCCGCTTGTGGTAGTGGGCAGCATCTTTTGGCCCTGATATGATCCCAGACGGATCAGTCGACCGACCTCGAGGCAAATCGGTTGATCTGGGAAATGAGGTCAGGCCGAGACACATCCAGAGTTGGGTGGGCTGTGTGTCGAACTCGCAGCTCCTGGGACTTCACCCCCACCAAGCCATCATCAGCCAAGGAGGGGGAAAAAAAGAGAGACTCACCACAAACCAACCAACCAACCAACCAACCCAAAAACAAAATGTTTTTGCCAATTTCCCACCTGGGACAGTTTCAAAGGGACTGAAAAACAATAAACAGCACCATGATTACTAATGGATCCCCCAGCCTAGAAAAGCCATTTTTCCCAATAGAGGGGAGAAGGAGAGAGAAAGAGAGAGAGAGAGAGAGAGAGAGAGATGATGATAAAAACAAAGAGGCTTTATTGATTATTTATTATTATTAGTGCAGTATTAATGCAATATCAGGGGTTTTTTCCAATTCAATGTATAGAACGCATGAAGGATGTGTGTTTGTGTTTTTATTTTTCATAGTTTATAGTGGACACCGAAGATGGTAAATTTATTTTGTTGTACGAGGTGCAATGACAATAAAGTAAGATAAACTATTGTTTATTTATTTATTTGTTTGTTTATTTATTTATTATTGTTTATTTTAAAAACCGCGAAAGAGGAATATTCTCTATCATAGAGAAATGCACAGGATTAATTAATTAATTAATCAATTAATTCATTCATTTTGGGGGAGAACGGGGGGGGCAGAAAAGGATGCAGGGAGGAAAACAAGAGGGAAGGGGGAGAGGGGTTTCGGTGGAAAAGTGGGCACGGGATGCGAAATCCGACACCAAAGGGGAGGGGGAGGGAAAAAAAAAAGTGATGCCACAAAAGTGGTCGCCATGGCAACCCCCCAACTTAATATTTCAGCCCTTTTCTCCAGCCGCAGTGGATTAAATATAATGACAAGATGTTTCCCCCCCCCCCCCAGCCTACCCGCTTTGGAAGGAGGAGGAGAAGGGGGGAGGGGGGAGGGAGATGAAGGGGAGGGGTGGGGAAAAGAAAAAAGAAAAAAAAGAAGCAACCTGTTGCCATGGCAACGTTGTCGCCTATCAAATAACCACAGGGGCTGGACAGGCTGGGCCGCAAAAGGAATATCAAAAAGGGGAGGGAGGGAAGGAGGGGCCTCCCCCTCCCACCGGGAGATGGGAGAGGTGGGAGGGGGGGGGTGAAGAGGAAGGGGGAACTCCACCTGGAGGGAATTTGTTTTGGGGGGAGGGGATTAAGAAGGAGGAGGGGGGGGGAGGCGGGAAGCTTTGATCGCCAATGGCCAACCAGGTCAGCAAATCTCCTTGAGCCCATTTTTGGAAGCAGGGAGAGAGCTCGGCCCAATTGGCCCATTTCACAGAAAGGTCCATCAAGTCTGCAGAAGAGGCCCGGAAAGCTTGCAGCCTCTTGGGGGAGATGGGGGGGAGGGGGGGGGAGAAAGGGCCAAACCAACATCAAACACCTTGATGCTAACATTCTCCTGAACCAGGTGAGACCCTCGTTTCTTGGGGGTGGGGGTGGGGGAAAGGGGGTTTCCTGGCTGCTGTCTGTTGGAAGACAGTGCTGGAGTGCTCCCAGGGGCTGAACGCTGGAAAGATGCACGATTGAAGGATGCCCACATGTCTCCCTCTGCGTTGCAACCTGTGGGTCCCACACCTGGCCTGTGCTTTGCACGTGCAAACGCTTCCATTCCCCTCCTTTTACAGGAGGAGAAACTGAGGCCGACACAACCTTCCCTCTCTCTGTGTGTGTGTGTGTGTGTGTGTTTGTCTGTGTGCCTTTCCATTTCTTTCCTAGGGGGGGTACAACTGTCACAACCAGCAAAGCAAAGCAAAGCATGCTGTATCCCCACCAGGATTTCGGCAAAGCAGAGAAATCTGGACATCAGACGGTGGGAGATTCCCAGAGGAATATGGATGGGATTCCTTCAAGTATGCAGGAATTCCTTTGAGGGGTTTCCGTGGCATCAACATGGATGAAAACTGTCCTCAGTATTTAATGCACAAGGATGAAACTAAACATACTTGTGGCCAGCATTATTCTGGGGTAAAGTCGTTGGAAATGAAGCAACCATTGCCTCCTTAACACTAAATGTTACGATTATTAAATGATAAAATGAAACAAATACTTATCCAAATCGGGAACTACAAGCAGTCTACATTGCACAGTTTTACTGCATGTCCATACAGACCTTGTTGGTCTTCCTGAGCCTCCCACTTTTTGGGGGGAGGGGGGAGAAGAGACCAGCATTTGATCTTCTGCAAAATTGGAATAATTTTGAGCCTCCATTTCTCCCCGAATTCGCTTCTCTACCCTGGTTGAAAGCCAGGAATTTTGCTTTCGGGATAGCCTCGGTGAATTTTAGTTTCACCACAAAATACAAAACAGGTGACATTTAGCCCCCCAAAATAAGGGTTATGAAACAAAATTCTCCCAAAAGAGGTGATCAGAATTAGCCAGAGGAGGGAAAAAAACTCCCTTCGATCTGATTTTGGCTTTTCCAGGTCGCAGGTGTCCATCTAGACAAAAATCCTCCCTTTCTGAATGCTTCTCTCATTATCCCCCACCCCCACCACCTCCCGTTCTCGGGATGTGACCAACTTCATCTGAGTTGATGCCAGAAAGCGGGCTAAAAAGAATGTCAGGGCAAAAACGGTTGCCGTGGCATTTCCTGGGCTCACACACTTGCTAAACCATGGCTTGGGGAGTGAAGCCACAATGAGTGCACACAACCTTCCGAAGCAAAGCAATGGCTTAACCATAAAGAGAAAGTCATCCCGATGCAGAAAAATGTGACATCGAGTAGCGTGTTTGCAGAAAATGGGGGAAAGAAGGAGGAGGAACAAGAGTTTGGATCCCTTCCCCAAATATCCTTCCCCCCTCTGGACCTCGACTCGGTTTCTGACCATCTGGATTCTGGAGCTAACACCAAATTTTGAGCAAAAAATAAATTAGCGTTTGAAAGAAGGCAATCTCTCTCTCTTCCTCTCCCCCTCTCTCCCCCTCC
Organism: Laticauda colubrina; assembly: GCA_015471245.1. NCBI lineage: Eukaryota > Metazoa > Chordata > Lepidosauria > Squamata > Elapidae > Laticauda > Laticauda colubrina. The sequence goes on from BLBF01000057.1 coordinate 5,088,764, forward strand.
CCAAACACACACACACACACACACACACACACACATACATATCCGAACAATTGCAAAAAAATAATAGATATCTCCATTTAAGGTGCGTCACGGTAGATGGGAAGAGAATTTAAAAGGAGCCAAGGAGAGGGGTGCAACACGTCAGCATCCTAAAGCCCTTCCCCTGTAACTGGTCAAAGCTATACCTTCAATTTAAAAGTTTCGCCTTGAGGACTAGAAACTTGGCCTTCGTTAGCTGCCCCAAACATTCCCAATTCCACGCAGGCCCCAAAAAGCCACCGGGATCAATACCCCATAGTAGCAATATGGCTGCTCTTAAGTTACTTGTCTCGGGACGGGCTGGGCGGTCTCGTGAGGACTTTCCCCCCACCCCCAATTCTTTTTGTCTTTTTTTCTGTCCATTTTGCAACAGCTGGAGGTTCCCCGCCATGCTATTCCCCCCCCCCCGCCGGGGTGGTGGTGGGTCTTGTGACCCGGCCCACGTCCCAGTTGTTCCTTCCCACCTGTACAGAAAAGGCTTCTGTATTTATGGGAAAAATAGGCTCGTTCCTGTGGTGACAAGAAGCCTGTGGATGCTCCCCCTAAGCTGAATGGAGATTCCCAACTCATGAGATGGGGGCGGGGGGGGGGCTGGATCCATGCCCACCTTCCCTGAAAGGGGAGGGGGGGCATGCCTCCACATCCCTGCAGGTGGGGGGCGACTTCCTCCACCCCATGGAAAGTTCTCCCCAATGGATGGGCTCCCGGAGCAGCCAATCTGGAAAGGCCCCCTTGTCTTCCCCCCAAAAAGGCCGCCTAGCCACCAAGCAGCAACCTTTCCCCATCCCTGCTAGGGGGAGGGGGGGGAAGCCTCCCCCCCTCAAGTTCCCCCCCCCCCTCCACTCCAGAGCCCGTCCAGGCAAGCCAGCCAGCCAGCCAGCTAAGCAAGCGAGCAAGCAAGCAGACAGGCATGTTCGGCTGTCAAGAATCGTCCCGTCCCTCTTGCACCGGCAGCCAATGGCTACGGCTCTACGGAGCCTCCTCCCGCCCCTCTCGGAGACCCCCCCCCCACCTCCTCATACCAGCCCTTGCAACTGGGACAGAGCAGGTGGGCTCGGGGCTGACTGGAGCCCCTTTGCAGGAGGAAGAGGAGGAGGAGGAAAGCCTCGGGGAGAGGGACAGGCTGGAGGGACCTGCCGGGCACGTTGGCAGCTGCCAAGTCCCATTCTTGGACATGCAAACAGGGCTGAGAAGGGCAAGAGGGGCGGGTGGGTGGGTGGGAAGAAGCCCCTCTCTACCAATCCCTCCTCCCGGGTCGGACAGCCCCCACACCCCTCCACTCCCCATCTGTCCCCCCCCTCCCCGGTCTGCCTACCTGAAGGGGCCAAACAGGTCATCCATGACAGTGACAGCTTCGGCCGGGCGCTGCAGTGATGCTACCTGACCTTGCCTCTCTGTGGCTCTCCAGGAAAGGAAAGAAAACACACACACACACCCCCAAAAAAAAACCCCAGGAAAAGAAGAAGCAGAAGGAGGGGGGGGGAGAGAGTCCGCCTGCTCCTCGCCCCCCCCTCCCCAGCCAACTAATCAAAATGGAGGCCCATGCAGTTCCGAGAGGTAGACCTGGGGAGAGCTTTTGCCCGAGCTCGCGCGTTGACCTCAGCACCCGCACGCAGGACGCAAAAACTTCGCCCTTAAGACTGACAGCACTGAGCATGTGCTGTGACCCCCCCTCTTCCTCCTCCTCCTCCTCCTCCTCCTCCTCCTCCTCCTGTTTCCGTAAATAAAGCACCGCCAACGGAGGCAGGGGGAGGGCTGCTGCACCACCAGCAGCCCAGCACAAGCGCAGCTACGAGGAGGAGGAGGAGGAGGAGGAGGGCGGCTGGCGGTGGCTGCTTCGCCTAGCAAGCTAGTGTGCAGGGAAGTGGGGCCTTGGCAAGGGAGTCTGAGACGGGCAATGGTCTGGGCTCCTCCATGCAAAGGGGAGAGGGAGAAAGACAGGCTGCAGGGGTAGGGAATCTCTCTCTCTCTCTCTCTCTCTCTCACACACACACACACACACACACACAAATGCACACCCCTACCTGGGAGGGAGACCCTCCTGCCAGAGGGCTCCAGAGGCAAAAGTCAAGTTATAAATAGAAGGCCAGGATATATATCCTGCTTTTCCATCAAGGGAAGCCGCTCACAGGGGCCCAACAGGGTGCCCTCCAGATAGGCTAATTCCCTAAAGGCTGGAGTGGGGTGGGTGTGTGGGTGTTTGTCGGTGGGCACATGCTCAGAAGCCCCCTTCTCCCCCCCCCACCATTGAGCTTGGTGGCATGACCCGAGCAAATGCCCAGCAGATTTGCAGCCGCCCCAAAGGTTTTCAATGCACGGTCTGGGGAAGGTACCGAGGGGAGCCTGGAAACCAGGTTGGGCCAGGAACAAGGATGCTCCCTTTTGGGGAGGAGGGAGCAGAGGGGGACAACAGGGAGGAGGGAGCAACAGGGCAACTGAAGCCAAGAGGCGTAAAAAATCAGCTTGAGTGAGTGATGAAGGGAGGAAGGAGACAGACAGAAAGGGAGGGAGGGAGGGGGGAGGGAAGGAAGTAAGGGGAGGGAGGGAGGAAGGAAGGAAGGAAGGAAACAGACAGGGAAGGAAGGAAGGAAGGAAGGAAGGAAGGAAGGAAGGAAGGAAGGAAGGAAGGAAGGAAGGAAGGAAG
>BLBF01000057.1:5112316-5128473 GCA_015471245.1 Laticauda colubrina
AGGAAGGAAGGAAGGAAGGAAGGAAGGAAGGAAGGAAGGAAGGAAGGAAGGAAGGAAGGAAGGAAGGAAGGAAGAAAGGAAAGAAGCAGGAAAGCTTTGGAACTACTTTGGAACAAATAGGTGATGAGTTACACAGAGATGTGAGTTTCTTTCGATTTTTCTTTGTAAAGCAGTTTGTTTTTAACCCGAAAAGCAGAATTACAGAGTAACAGAATGGGAAGGGACCTTGGAGGTCTTCTAGTCCAATCCCCTACTTGAGTAGATAGAAGACCCTTATATCATTTTCAGACAAATGGCAGTCCAAGTTCTTCTTAAAACCTCCAGTAATGAAGCACCCACAATTTCTGATGCAAACCACGATTGACATAGCCAAGTTCTGCTTACTAGGCAGCCCTGGGGATTCAATAACTGGCTGTATCGAGGGTGGTCCCTTTTTTTTTTTTTTTTTACAAGAGACCCTTTGGGCATCGGGAGAGACCACCCAAACGTTTATTCCCCCCTACCCACAATACCCAAGGGTTTATTCCCTCCTACCCAGGGGGGAAACAAGGAGGATGACACACAGCATCCTGAAGCAAGGAAAACCTTCCCGGGCCTAATAAATATAATGATATGTGACCCAACAATCAGCCATTTTATGAGCCAGCTCAAAAAGGCCCCGTTCCAAATTCCAGACCGAAAAAGTTATGTATTCAGACTCCAAACCACAAAGTGCAGTGTGTACTGGGGAAAGAATGGCTCTGAAATCCATTAGGAAGGAGCGAGTGTTTTTGGGCCTTGGGCCTGGTCAGCTCTTCTCAGCCCTCAATAAAAGCAGGTTGGTTTGGGTTTTTTGTTTTTGCTTGTCGAAGACGGTCGAGGGAGGGAAAAGAGAGATTGCTGCCCTAAAAATAGGGTTTTATTTTCATGAACCCATTCCCTAAAAGACAGAAAGAGTGGGCCTCCTTTCAAAAAAAAGAAAAGCCAAGTTTGGCGGTATTTCTCAACCTCCGTCACTTTAAGAGGGGTGGACTTCAACTCCCAGAATTCCCCAGCCAGCTATATATGCTGGCCGGGGAATTCTGGGAGTTGAAGTCCACCCCTCTTAAAGTTGCGGAGGTTGAAAACCACTATTTTTCAGATTTAATATTCTCTGAAAGTGTGCACTACAGGCAAGTTCTGAATCAGAATCCGAAGGAAAAAAAAAAAAAGAATTCAGGCAAAAACCAGCTGAGAAAATACTCATTTGTCCATGCATGGCTACCTCACAAGTCACCTGGAGGGGAAATTCACGGAGAATATGATTAGCCATCGCTAATTAGCCAGATAATTCAGGTGATACTCCATGAGGCAGCGCTCTGGCTCTGGGAAAAGACAGCTTGTAATCTATCAAGGAAGCTTTCCGTTGACCTCTCCACATCACACGCCAGTATCACAAATACACGGTCACATAATAAGCCCTGGGCAGGTGGGCCAACATTCATAGCAGAGCGGTCTCAGCCAGGGGTGGGATTCTACCGGTTCAGCCCGGTTCGGGCAAACTGGTAGTTCCGACAATCAGCTGTGAGCAAACCGATTTGCTCCGATGATCAGCTGTTAGGCCCACCACCCACCCCAGCTCTAGTCTGTGCTTTATTTCTGTGTTTTCAAGCTCAGGTGATTCGTGCGGCTGCACATCAGCTGTTTCACACACAGATTGCTGGAGAAGGTCAGTAGCAAATGCTTTGCACGTACTCACCGAACTGATTGTTACACCGATTGAACTGCACCCCTGGTCTCAGCCCAGAAAAACATTACATTCAGGAAGAGAGAAAGAGTGCTGCTTACCAGTTTGAAGTCTTGGATGCTACAGATGAAATAGGGTGTGTTCGGCCGACGGCTCTCAATATAGACGCAATCTTTTGGAGGGGACAAAAAAGAAGAGTTTCTCAGCTTTGGGTAAAGTAATAAGAGAACATCCACACAACACAGAACGGCAGTGGATTGGAACCAACAATGCTATAAAAAGTCCCAAAGGTGGTTTTTCAAAAGGCCAACTGGCCTTTGTTTTGTCTTGAAGACGTTTCGTTTCTCACCCGAGAAGCTTCTTCCATTCTAGAAAAGCTTCTTGGATGAGATGAGAACGGAAGAAGCTTCTTGGATGAGAAGTGAAACATCTTCAAGGGAAAAAATATGAAAAGTCCAGTTGCCTTTTGGGACAACCATGACCTCCACAGAATCTCCACAGACAATGCTATAAAATGTGACACCCTACATAAACACAACACACACACACACACACACAAGCAGAGCATTAAGATTATTTTTAAGGACCAAGGCGATGCAAAAAGAAATGTCATGTCCCTTCTCTGAGGCTAGGAATCCGAAGAAAGGAAGAAAATTCAAGAGCAATGATAAAAGGGAATTTAACTCAAGAGTTAAACTGGGGGGTCCTTGGTGCTCTCTGAGCTTGGTAGTTTTCTTGCAGACATTTCATTACCCAACTAGCTAACATCATCAGTGCTACAAGGGAATGTGATAGGAGGAGGAGGAGGGGGAAGAGGAAGAGTGGTGGTGGTGTTGGGTCCTTGGTGCTCTCTGAGCTTGGTGGTTTTTCTGCAGACATTTTATTACCAAACTCGGCAACATCATCAGTGCTGATTTTCCAAGGGCAATGTGGTATTTCCCTGAGCTACTGTTCAAAGCTGGTCTTGACATCCAGGGACAACAAATCCACAGCTTCTCTCGTGGTGTTTTTAAAAGATAAGCTTGCAAATGTTCAGCTGCACCCTTCTCTGGGTGCACATCTCCAGAAACAAATTCCCCTACTATCTAGGAGCTTGACAAATCTGCTCTCGCTTCTGCCAGAGGTATCCTGGTATCGCTAACTCCCAAAATTAATGACTCGACCTACTTGGGTGAATGTGGGCGGGCGGGAGTCGCTTAAAGAGGACGGCTAGCAAGCCCCGAGTTTTCAGCAGAGCTATTTGTGGTTTGTTGCTTTTTTCTTTTCTTTTCTTTTCTTTTCAACAGAGGCTTCAACAATCCACGCAAATGAAAATGTCAAGATGAATTCGCAGGCAGGCACACCTGCAGGCGTTATATGGAATTCATAGATCCGTCCGAACAAAGCCGCTCGCTGCATCTGAGAGACGAGCCAAAACGCAGCCAATCTGAGGGCTTTTATGACTCCTTTTCATCAGATCCACAAAAAGCTCTCCAGCTGTTGGATCACACACATCTGTGAACTCTTAAAGATACTTGGGAGCTGGTTATTACCAACAATAACCTGCCTGTCAATGCTAACATTTACTCTCTATCCTTTGGGCCTAGAGCTGTGTCTAAGAAATCCATCATTCACATCCTAAATACTTTCTTTCAAAAATAATAATAATAATAACAATAACAATAAAGACTACAGACTAACTACAAACAACGTCACAACACAACACAGTTGCTCAGATAGTCCACTGGAACTTGTGTCACAACTACCATCTGCCTGTAACATAAAACTGGTGGGATTATAAGCCTGAAAAAGTGGTCGAAAATGAGCATGCAAAACGACTGTGGGACTTCTGAATACAGAGTCATAGCAGTGGTGGTATTCTACCAGTTCGGCCCGGTTCGGCCGAGCCAGTAGCAGCAATGAGCAGCGGAGACTGAATCGTTCTCTCCGACACTCTGCTGTTGGGCCCACCTGCCCGGGCTCCCATATGAACTTTTATGTCCTGCTTTTGAAGTGCAGCTGCTTTGCGCAGTGCAGCAATTGTTGCACGGCAGCTGCTGAAGCGCCAGGGAGAGTGCAGGATTGCAGGAAGTGACTCAAAATGCCTCTGCGCCGTGCAAAGTGAGTGCAGGCGCACAAAGTGTGTGCAAAGCATGCAACCAAGCCACGCCCACCGAACCGGTGGTAAAAACATTTGAAACATGCCACTGTCTCGTAGACTTCTCCTCATACTTTTCTGGGCTGGCAAGCGCCTTCCTATGAACAAGCACGGCCAAACCCTGCCAGGGATCCCAGAAGTTAGTAGCTGCCGCAAGCAAATTGTTTTAACTCGGCGTCATCTGCCAATCAAAGAAGGCTCTTGACAGAAGGAACAACTGAATCTCTCCCAATCCCTTGATGCTACTTCTGTGGAAACCCTCTGAATTGCTACATCTGCCACAACAGGCAAGCAAAAGGACTTCTCGCATCGCTCTCCTTTCATGGCAAGATGTTTGATTTAAGGAAAAGGAGATTACAGTCAGGTTTCCAGAAGGTGGCTTGGAAACGATGAAATAACTCAAGAGTACTTTGTGGTCTTCTCAAAAATCAAAGGATTCCAACAAGCCACAGGGAAGAGCTCTGGAAAAACTAAGGAAGGAGAGTGAGATTTGATCTGAGTCACTACTTCAGTCACAAGACAAGGAGAGACCAACAATCCTATTCAAAACTAGTAAGATGTTAGGGTGAGCAACTGTGATCTCTGGTCCAGCACAAAGAGACCGGCAAGATGCTGTTGTTAGCACCACACTGGTACCTTGGTACTCATCGTTAATTGGTTCCAGGAGGTGTGAGGAGTACCAAAAATGACATGTACCCAGAGGTGGCAATTCAGCCGGTTCTGGAGAACCAGTAGCAGAAGTTTTGAGTAGTTCGGATAATCAGCCAATCCCACCTCTGACTGGCCCTGCTCCCATCTATTCTTTGCCTCCTGAGTCCCACTTGATCGGCTGGCTCTTCTTTGGTTGCCCTGCACAGGAGAATGGAGCTGGAAAGCAGGTTAGTGGAGTGGAGAGGGAATGGGGATTTTGCAGTAACCTTCCCCCAGGATGAGGTGGGACTGGAGAATTTACAGTATGCTTCTTCTACCACGCCTACCAAGCCACACCATGCCCACAGAACTGGTAGTAAAATTTTTTGAATCCCATCACTGCACGTACCAAACAAATTTGTTTCTGTTAGAGAGGGTAGGAAGTCACAAGGCAGCCGACACCAACAAGTTCTAGGCTTGCACACCGAGTACTGAACAAATGACAAGTACCAGGATAACATTTCTGAGTCGAGTACCAAACTTGATGAGTTTCAAATTAGTTGAGTACTGAGGTACCACAGTACATGTTTTAGCCTTTCTATGGTGGTGATGTTTTTCCGATCTGGTCTTCCTAGTAGGGCTGATGCTTTGGATGATGATGTTCAGACCCAACCATTGGAATGCTTTGGAGACACCATGGACAAGTGTCCAAGCATTGATGCTGCCCTGCCAAGCAAGTCACAGACTCAAGCCAATGTTCTATGGTCTCCTCCGGGCCACCTCCCCCTCGAAATCTGTCTCCTTCTCCTTTGCCAAACCCTCACTGGCCTCTGCCATCAACATTCCAGCCTTCTTTTTGAACCAAAAGTCATTTCCTGCTGAGGATTGAGAGGTGACCACAGGGTACCTAAAGCCTGAAAAAACCCCAGGCATCCAATGCCTATATGCAAAAGCCATGGTTTGTTGCATGGGGCCTCACCTTTCCACACCTGTGTGATTAATCAACACTTGAAGGTAGAGGATGTGGGACAAGAGATAGGTGGCTTTAGGGGGGGAAACTACTCAATATATTAATTATTAGACAGGAGAAGTTGGGGCCCATCAACAAGTCCAATCCCAGTGTGGCCCAAATTGGGAATCCAATGGTAACCCACCAGATAACACTCTTGAAAAAAGGACGAGAAAGTTCAAAAGGAGATCTATATCTAAGCTGATGCTCTTCATTTCTTTTCATCACCTGGCACTCATGCTGTTACCAAGCTGGGTTGTGAAACGTCTTCATGAAAACCACCAAGCTCGGAGAGCAACCAAGGACTTCACGGATGAGAGAGTTGCCCTATCTGAGAGCTCTTTCAACACATTTCAGCCTAGTCTTGCCCTCTGCTTTTGATGTCCTTTGTTGAACTCCAGCGCCGGGAGTCTTTATCTATTTCTGATCTCCGTCGGGGAAACCTGGGATATCCTTTTTGTTCGGGGGGGAAAGGAAGCAGACGCCTTCTTTCAAAGCCCAGGAAGCTCCGGAGTCAATGCAGTCCAATTAGGTGCCCAGCAGGATGCAGGATGCTGTAACAATGCATCCTCCAAAGGGATCGTGCCGTGGGTTCTCCATGGGGGCCTTTTATTCCCGGGGAGACACCCCCCCAAAAAAAAACCTTCCTCAAAAGTCATCCCTGGGCGATCTGTATACCCCCCTGCTGTCAACTCACACCTTCCAGATTCCAAGTTGAGCTAAAAAGGCTTCTTCAGTTGTGCTTCCACTTTCACAATTCTGTCAGAATCTTCTCCTTCCTTCTGCTGGCTTCTTCAGGGCAGGTATTAGTAATAGTAGTAGTAGTAACAGTAGTAGTAGTAATAATAATAATAATAATAGTAATAATAATAGTAATAATGCAACCATAAGAAGGGATTTCGCCTTGGCATCATTAAGATAAATCTGCATAACATTTGCACTTCCATGGATGTATCCCTATTTGGGTTGTTCTTTTTTTTTTTCCCTGCAACTCCAAGGATAGAGACAGCCCATTTTAGAACATTCTGGAAATAAATCAGAGATCTCTGCATTCATCTATTTTTATTATTATTACTAGCAGGGTATTTATGCTTCGCTATGAAACTATGTGGTAGGGCTTAGTTTTTGGGGAGGGAAATAATGGGGGGGGGGAATTCTGCACTGCCTACCAGCATCCATCAGTATTCATCTCTGGCTAGCGTCCTGTCAGTGTGTGAGAAAGCTGAGGGCTGTTTGGAAACTGAAAGAGTGTTTGCTGTGTGAGTGAGGAGACAGCAAGGAGCCTGGGCGTGGCTTAGCTCAACTGTTCTGGATTAAAGCTGGTTGCTGCTGAGAAACTGAAACTCCTCTCCTCTGCTTGTGTTTTGAATTTGGAACAGATTTCTTTTCAGATGGGGAGGGGGAGTAGAACTCCTTAGCATCAGAGCATGTTAATCATAATAATATACAAAATACTAATGCTCTGATGGTCACTTGGAACAATCCTGACTTAGTGAGCCCCTAGAAGCCAAGAGGGACATAACGTCCAAATTTCAAGTTTGTAGGCTTTTGGCAAAATTCCATTTATCAAGACCCGGGAACAGCTCGAGGCAATTAACTTTATCTGGAACTGCGGTTAATAGTGATAATGAAAGCATCTCGTCTTGGCACTGCTAAGAACAGCCGCTTCCTCAGTGCCACGTTCTGTCAATATGTCTTTTAATTCCCATTTTAATTTGTCGGCAAAAAACAAAAAACAAAACCCACCAATCTTCTAATCATGTGTCTGCCCAATGCAAAACCTTTTGCCAGTGTGCTCGGACATGTCTCAGGCCGGGGGGTGGGGCAGGAAATGGGTGCGGATAATCCTCGACTTACGACGGCCACTGAGCCCCAACGTTTCCGTTGCTTAGCAAGAGAGTTGCTTAACGACCTTTCTTGTCCCCCGTTGTTCAGCGAATCACTGCAGTTGTTAAACGAGACTTTTGCTTGTTAGAAGGGCGCTACCGGGACCACTGCAACAGCCATAACTACGAGTCAATTGCTAAGCGTCTGAATTTTGATAACAGGACGGTGGGGGCCTGGCAAACATCAAGAGGCTACAGAGGCCACAAATGGATTGCAAACAAGAAGCTAATGTCGCATCTGAAGTGGGGCCACAGTTCAAATCTTTTCCCCCAAACCAACCCCAAAATCTAATAGGGTTACATGTTCGAACCGAGAATCTGCAAGAATTCTCTTCTCTTTTTCTTTCCTCTTTTTCTTTCTCTCTTCCTTCCCTCCCTCTCCCCATCTTTCCTTTTCCTTCCTTCCTCCTTCCCTTCCTTTTTTTTCACCTTCCTCCCATCCCTCCCTACCTCCCCCATCTTTCTTTTTCCTTCATCCTTCCCTTCCTTTCTTCCTTCCTCTTTTCTTTTTCCCCCTCCCTCCCTCGTCTTCCTTCTCCCTTCCTCTTTCAATGTCCTTCCTTCCTTCCTCCAGCCATTCCCCTTCTTTCTTTTCCTCCCTTCCCCTTTCTTTATCCTTCCCCCTCCCTCTCGCCTCTTTCCTTTCCTACTTTCCCTCCCCTCCTGGATGACAAAGATGGCAGCCTTGTCCCTTAAAAGTCCTGAGCAAGCCCGAAACACCAGGAGGAGGAGGAGGAGGAGGAGGAGGAGGAGGAGGAGGAGGAGGAAGAAGCAGGGCTATTCTATGGAAGAGGAAATCCGTATCATTCCAAGGCAGGAGAGGAACACCAGGGAAAGAGTGACAGGTGAAGAGGGGGGAAATCCCCCTCCTCCCTCCCCGCCTCCGCCATCATTACAGACAACAAACAAATAGTAGTCTGATCTTTTAGCGCCGTTCCTGCCAAGCAAGCTCCAAGGCAGGCGGCTGCTGGCTCCTTGTCAAGGAAACCGCTGCTTTGGGTGGGCCCCCTCCCCTCGGTGCTCCCCCAGGCTCCAAAGGGCCCTTTTCAATTTGCTCCCTTCGCCTTGAACGATGCCAGGCAGCGGGCGCTCACTTCCCCAAATGATTTTCTTCTTTCTTTCTTTCTTTCTTTCTTTCTTTCTTTCTTTCTTTCTTTCTCTTCTGGAGAATCCATTTTCTTCCAAGGGGGTTTGCTGCTGCTGCTGCTGTTTAATGGACTGTCAGTATAATTTAGATTTCATCAATTTGGGCTCATTCAAGCCTAGCTCCTGATTGTACAGTAAATGGAACATATTTCTATTCAACAAAATTAATGACAGTTAATTCACCTCTGAAACAGAGGCCCCCTCCCTCCCTCCTCTTTCTCTCTCCATTTCACGAAAGCTACAGTTCTTCGCTTCCTGCTTTACCATTACATGATTTCCCTGTTCCAATTATTTCCTTCTACACTTTCCTTCTTTTAAGTAAGGCTCCCGTTGCAAGTTTAATGGGGATTCTCATCTCTTCCCAGTTCTGACATAAGACTTGCAACCTTCACACGAAGGGTGGATGGATGAGAAGGGAAGGAGGACAGGGGAGAAACTTTAGAGCACTCAACTCCCCACCCAGGTTGGACCATTGACTCTCTTTCCCCTCGTCATCATTATCTTCTTTTAATCACCCCATAATCCCTTGTGGGGTGGAGTCTGGGCAACTTAATGGAGCTAGCAGAGTGTTTTAATGGCTGGATGCCCTTCCTGTCACCAATGTGGAGTTCTGTTCGGCAGATATATTCTCATTGTACCTAGAGAGAGAGAAATATCCGCCTCTAACCTAGGATCGAACTCACAGATTGTGAGGTGAGAGAATTACAGATTGTGAGGTGAGAGAACTCCGGATTGTGAGGTGAGAGCTCCACCTGAGGTGAGGTGAAGGCCACTTCACCACTCCAGGCTCTTTTCAATCATGAAAAACTAAAAAAAGAAACGGGTGCCTAAATAACAAATAACAGGTGAGAATGGTTGGGCTGAGTTGGAAGACAAGCACAAGGCCCTGTGAACATTCAGAGTCCTCACTTTCCCCCAAGGCACCGGGGCTACATCTCCCAGAATTCCTCCGCACCGGTAGGAAACCCAAGTTGCAAGAATATAAAAGGGAAGGGGCTTAAAAGGGCTGAGTTCAAGTACAACTTCCTGTCCCACCTCCTGGTTGTTGACATGTCTAGCTTTGGGTATGAAAAAGAGGTATAGCGAGCCAAGTGTTGCTTTCTTCCATCCAATGTGTCCTAAATCCAGATATGACCCTTGGCCAGACGGTGGATGACCTGGAAGCAAAACCCTCCACGGGCATCCATGTTAGAGGTGAATTAGATGCCTGGACTATTTTTTCCCCCTCCGACATGTTGTGGTTCGCCGGCAGCCTGTGTAGACGGCAGGGGAATCAGACAACGGGGAAGAATGGGGACCAGTCCGAGAGTCTGGGGAGGACTCGGATGAAGGTCCTGCATCCAATGCAGAAGTGGGGCCAGGAACATCTGAGAGAGGAGTGCTGACTCTGGAGCCTCCCGAATCTGGCAGCAGCAAGGCAGAGGAGCAAGGGGAGCCTGTTCCCAGTATGTGTATGCGCAGAGCTGCTAGAAGGTGAGAGCAGCTGAGACAAAAGGGGCGACTTGAGAGTAAGGTTGGGAGGTGATTGCCCCTCCTGTAAGACATAAAGGAGGTGCAAAGGTGAAGAAATCTTTGCAGGAAGCAAAGTCGTTATCTCTGTTCAGATTAAACCTTGAAGCTCTGTGTGGACTTTGCATTCCGGTTGCTTTTTAGAGTTAATGTGGCACTTTAGCTGTTGGCAGCAATTCAAAGGAGAGAAAGGTGGTTGCTTATCTCGAGGGACTGTTTACGGGGTGGAAATGCACATAATTCCCAGCACTGAAATAAAACAAGAGTTCTTTGGACTAAGCGTGTGCTCAATTATGGTCTCAAGAAGCCTTGGTCAGAACACAACGTCGCCTACCAACACAGACAAGACGCCTGCCCACAGCCCACTTTCCTGGCCGCCTGTTCTCCTTCCAGCTCCAGCCTTCTTGGCATTTAACTGCACGGCAGCCATCAGCAGTTGTCCGTCAGCCCCCACGCCTGATAGGAAGACAGAACTCAAGGCAAGAGAGGAGATGGTGAGATGTCCAGGAAAAAAGATGGGCGTTCATCATGGACTCCTTCTTCCTGGCTATTTTGGCGCCCCCCTCCCCCGGATGAGGGAAGAGCTTCCCACCAGACTGTAGGAGGGGAAACAAGCTGCCTTTCTTGCCTTGCCAGAAGCACGCTACCCCCCCACAACTGCTGCTCAGTTGCTCCCACCAATTCTGAGTGAGCCTCTTCAGCCATTTACCATCCATCAACCCAGCATTTTTACAATCAAGCCCCAGAACCTTTCAACCAGCCATTTATGCTTAAAAGGTATAACAGCCACTTGGCTTTCTGAGCTAGATACCTGCGTGTGTGTGTGTGTGTGGGTGTGTGTGTGTGTTTTCCCTCCTGATACTCTTTAAGCCATAAATGGAATCTGACACACATTCTGTAAAAGAAAGGGAGAAAGAAGCTTCTATTCCTTGCCGCGTCTCCTCTCTTAACTCTGTCTTTCTCGAAAGAAAGAAAAATCCTAAGAAACTGAGAATATGTCTAAACCAAGGGTCTTCACACTTGGCGAGTTTAAGACTTGTGGGACTTCAACTCCCAGAATTCCTGGAGGAGGAATTCTGGGAGTTGAAGTCCACAAGTCTTAAACTCGCCAAGTGTGAAGACCCCTGGTCTAAACAATGATGGGAAACAAGGGAGGGAGAGAAATGAGGAAGGGAGGGATAAAATGAAAGAAAGAAGGAAGGAAGGAAGGAAGGAAGGGATAAATGCAGAGAAGTATAGAGGGAAGAAAGGATAAACTGAAGGGAGGGAGGGAGGAAGGGATAAAATGGAAGATGGGTGGAAGGAAGGAAAGAATAAATGCAGTGAAGTAGAGAGGGAGGGAAGGATCAACTGGAGAGAGGGAGGGAGGGAGGGATAAATGGAGAGAAGTATAGAGGGAAGGAAGGATAAACTGGAGGGAGGGAGGAAAATAAGGGAGAGAGGGATAAAGTGGAAGGAGGTGGGAGAAACGTGATAAATGCAGAGAAGGATAGAGGAAAGATAAATTGGAGGGAGGGAGGGAGGGAGGGTTAAATGGAGTGAAGGATAGAGGGAGGGAAGGATAAAGGGAGGGAGGAAGGGAGGGAGGAAGGAAGGATTAAGACATAAGCTATAATTCTGAGGATAATACTCGCTGCCACTCCTGGACTTGATGCTGTGGTCTTTCCTGGGAGGGAGGAGGATGCAATTGGCGCTGAGAAAGACAGTCATTCAGAAATCCAAGGCCAAAGGATTCCTCTCGGACTGTCTGGCCAAGAGATTCCACTGCTCCCCAAAACAGTGATCTGACAAAATGAGGACCTCCACAAATTTCCCCAGTGAAAGAAATATGGAGGGCACAGACCCTAAGCCCTCCAGACGGTTCTTCCCAGCACAAAATGAACCCCTTTCCCCCCAGGATTCTGCTTTTTTCTTTCTTTCTTTTTATGGTTTCATGAAAAAAGAGCCACGCAAATTGTTAGAAAGTCGAAAGTGACGGTGGTTTTAATGCTCAGCCTCCATTTATCAGTCTTTAAGAGAGGCACCATCTGTCAGGCAATAACAGCTGCTCCATATTTTAAAAGCCAGAACGCCTGCCTCATTTGTGCTGAGGGGGGTGGAAAAGGGAGACGAGGTAGCGGTTTCCACCTTTATGATGCTCATTTTTTGGCTGTCGGCAAGAGGCTGCTGACTATGGCTTGGCTACTGCCATTAAAAGCCAAGGGTGTGACTTGTTCTCTCTCTCTCTTAAGGAAGAAGCAGCACCAACTGACAAAAAGGCAGGTAAGACTCACATGCCAATGCCTTCCACTTTCAGTGCTGCAAAAACTGGAAGCTGAGGATATAGGGATGTGTTGTGGTTAGCCGGCAGCAGGTGCGGACAGCAGAGGAGAGCGAGGACTCAGATGAGGGGCCAGGACCCCTAGGGAGTGGGCTGCTGCCTTCAGAGATTGTGGGGGCTGGCAGCAGCAATGAGGAGGTTCCCAAGGAGCCTGTGCCAAGCGCGTGTGCACACAGGATTGCTTGTAGGAAAGAGCAGCTGCAGTAGCATGAGTGACTTGGGAGTAAGGCTGCAAAGCAATGGCCTTCCTTCAAGAAGATAAAAGCCAGCTGTGAAATGAATGTACTTTGCAGAAGGCAAAGACATTTTGAAACTCCAGCCTCGTGGACATTCCAGTATCCTGAGTTTGCATTTGAAGATTCTTGTATTGCAAATTATTTCTTGTCTTTTATCTTTTGTCTCGCACAGTTTGGCAAGGCTTGTGCTCATCACAGCTCATTATTTTGCAGAAGCATTAAAAGGTTTCTGTTCCCTTTGGATTGTGTTTGATTTGTTGGAAAAGGGCATGGGTCAGAACAGGATGGATAGGCATTCCCGACTCTGAAAGCCACCCGCTCGCCAGGTGCTGGGAGACGCAGTGTAGCAGCTTCACAGGCGTTCTCCTCAAGACCAAAAACCGAGCACTTGCTTTCAGACCCCATAGGCCATGCCTTGGGAAATGCTCTGGCTGAGCATGACCAGGCTGCTCTCCACGGTTCAATCTCTTCTATTGATGGTCTTGGTTTTTTTTGGTTCCCTTTCTTTGGAAAACAGCCAAGCTCAGAGACCACTAACGACCTCAAAGTGCTCCCCCTCTTCCCCCCATTCTCCTTCTGCTCCATTCTGCAAACCCTCCTCCTTCCTAGCTCTGATGATCTTACCTAGTTGGGCAATAAAACGTCTACAAGAAAACCACCACACTCAGGGAGCCCCAAAGACTCCCCTGCTTGCTCAGCAAACGGGGGGGAAATGGCCCAAAACCAAGAGACGAGCAGCAGGTTTTGCATTCATGGCCTGACTGACTACTTCTTTTGTCAGCAAAGCCTTGGCTATTTCATTTCCCCCCCCCCCCTCTTTTCCCGCCCGGGCTTTTGTGTTTTTTTTTTTTTTTTTTTTGCTTTTCCCCTCTGTAATTCTGGCACGCTGGCTTCTCTCTCGGCAGCTGGTGAAGCTGTCAGAACAAATAGCGGGCAATAGATGGGGAGCAAGGCAAACTGCACGGGTCAATGTCAAACAGAAGCCAATCACTCTCGGGGAGGTGGGGGTGGCAGCAAAAGGCAAAGACAAGCTTTTCAATTTTGCTCATGTCCTCCCAATCTAAACAGCATCAGGCTGCTTAAAAAACAAACAAGGAGCCTCACCAAATCTCTTCCCCGTTTGCTCTATTCATTGGGGTTTTTTTTCCTTTTCAAAAGCATCTCTTCTTCTCCTCCCCCCTTTTTTTTTTGCACAAACACTCTCTCCCCCTTCCTATTGCACAAACACACAGCCATCAGAGAGCAGATGGGGGAATGGGGCGGGAGCCTCTGCCACCTCCCCGGTGGATCACTGGGAGGGGGGAGGGAGGAGGAGGTGGGGCAGAGAAAGCATCAATGTATAATTATTATAAAGGGAACATTTAACAATTAATTGAGTCGACAGAAGCTCAAGGCCTCCCGAGCTTCAGATTTCAAGGGCTTGCTTGCCTAAGCAAAAGGGCAGAGGGGTTTCAACGGGCACCCTAGGAGATCTCAGCCCAATTAAACTCTGGGTAAATAAAATCAAATCAAATCTGGCTCTCGCCTCCTCAGCCAGGATGCAAATGTGCTGGAGTGAGAGAGAGATGAGAAGGGGGGGAAAAAGAAAAAAAAATACAGAAGAGAGATAAAGAGTTGTGGTCTTGCTGCTTGTTCGCATGTAATCCACCGACACCCAGGCAGGGTCAGGGAAAGCTGTTTAATGGAGGGTTTAGACACAATGCAACTACTCTCAATCTCCCCCCCCCCCAAACAATAAGATGCAGGAGGGGACAAAATCACAAAGCCTTCGTCTTCTTTGTGTGATGCAAACATAAAAAACAATGGCTACCAACCTGCCTTCCATGGAGGACCTGGATACTGCAGGAGTCAAAAAAGAGGTTTGTGAAAGTATCAACAGACCCCTCACATCCTGGACATAAAACTGTTTCAACTCCTACCCTCAAAACGGCGCTATAGAGCCCTGCACACCAGAACAATTGGACACAAGGACATTTTTTTTCCCAAAGGCCATCACTCTGCTAAACAAATAATTCCCTCCACACTGTCCAACTATTGACAAAGTCTGCACTACTATTACTATTAATCTTCTCATCAGTCCTTATCACCCATCTCCTCCAACTTGTGATTGTATGACTTTGTTGCTTATATCCTTACGATTTATATTGACTGTTTCCTAGTATGATTTGATTGCTTATTGTGCCCTATGACTATATTCTATATACTATATACCCAATGACTATATGACCCCATGGCTATCATTAAGTGTTGTACCTGATGATTCTTGACTCTTGATGAATGTATCTTTTCTTTTATGTACTTTGAGAGTACTTACACCAAGACAAATTCCTTGTCTGTCCAATCACACTTGGCCAATAAAGAATTCTATGCTATGCTATGCTATGCTATGCTATGCTATGCTATGCTATGCTATGCTATTCATATTCTATTCCTTTCCATTCCATTCCATTCCATTCCATTCTATTAATATTCTATTCTAATTCTATTCTTTTCTTTGTGGGCCTGGAGGGTGTGTAAAGGACTGTACAACGTCTCCAGTGCAGGGAGTTTCCCAGGGGAAGTGGGCTTTTTTTTTTTTTTTTTAAATGGGACACAAATCCATTAAACCACAATCCCGGCTCTTGGTGTGTAAAACCTTCGAGGCGGGTGGCTGAGTTAGGAATTATGGAATCACAGAGTTGAAAGGGACTTTGGAGGACTTCTAGCCCAACCCCTCCCCCTGCTTAGGCGGGAAAACCTACTAAGAGTCACGGTGGCACAGTGGTTAGAGTGTGGTACTGCAGTGCTACTTCTGCAGACTGCCGAGCTGCCAGCAGTTTGGCAATTCGGGTCTCACCAGGCTCCAGGTTCACTCAGCCTTCCATCCCTTCTGAGTTGGGTCAAATGAGGACCCAGATTCTTGGGGGCAAGAGGCTGACTCTATAAACTGCTTAGAGAGGGCTGGAAAGTATTGTGAAGTAGTATATAAGTCTTAAGTACTATCCCTCCCTCCTTCCTCAGACCGGAAACCTTTCTTCTAGGAATTATCAAAAATCAAATCCCAAAAGAAGTAAAATATCTATTGCTACATATCACAACAGCCACCAAGATAGCTTTTGCACAAGTTTGGAAAACTAATATTCCCAATGAAGAACTAATATTACAAAAAATAATGGAAAGTGCTGAAATGAATATGTTAACACTGAAACTGAAAGAAAGAGAAGAAACTCTGAATATTTTTTAATTTGGAATAAATGGTATGATTGGGTAGCAAACAGAAACAAGAAATAAGACAAGAAATCTAACTGTAAAAAGCCTGAAGAAAGTAAAATGTAAATATGTAAAATATATAAGAACATAAGAATAATAATTATACAAAAAGTCATTAATCAATTCCAGATAAATGTAAATACAGTGTGTTAAGATATATAAGGTAAAAACCTGTATAGATATCAAAAAATGCTGTTGAAATAATGTTTTATGTTGTAATAACAGAAACTGTATGTATGTATGTATGTATGTATGTATGTATGTATGTATGTATGTATGTATATATGGTATTCAATTTGTTCGGGTATTTTCCCACATCATTGTAGTTGT
>BLBF01000057.1:5134918-5147393 GCA_015471245.1 Laticauda colubrina
AGAAGGAGGAGGAGGAGGAGGAGGAGGAGGAGAAGAAGGAGAAGAAGAAGAAGAAGAAGAAGAAGAAGAAGAAGAAGAAGAAGAAGAAGAAGAAGAAGAAGAAGAAGAAGAAGAAGAAGAAGAAGAAGAAGAAGAAGAAGAAGAAATAATTTCACTTCTCATCCAAGAAGCTTCATCAGTTCTTCATTCCGCCAGAATTGATGAGGCATCTTGGATGAGAAGTGAAATGTTTTCTTCTTCCTCAAGGAAAAACTTTTGAAAAAGCCCCCTTGAGAGTACAAGAAAAGTTATGAACTCCTTGGCCCAGAGACTCTCATACACAAGCGCGTGCACACACACATATCACACAGATGCATGCAGGAACACGTAATGTGTTCTAAGAGTGGAGGCTCTCCCTCTCTCTCACCTCCCGGCCGGTAGACAACATCGTCCTCGGTGATGAAGGAGGTGATCTCCCCATTGTCGGTCCTCTCGTAGCGAGACTTCTTCTTGGGTGGCTTCTTTTTATTCTTCTTGGTGGACTCCTCAGTGGTGG
Source organism: Laticauda colubrina (assembly GCA_015471245.1). Lineage (NCBI taxonomy): Eukaryota > Metazoa > Chordata > Lepidosauria > Squamata > Elapidae > Laticauda > Laticauda colubrina. The sequence goes on from BLBF01000057.1 coordinate 5,135,454, forward strand.
CGCTGTTGTTGTCATTGTCTTCGTCTTCGCTGTGGTCGCTTTCGGCATAGTTCTTGGCGCCGCCTTCCAGGGTGCAACTCCGGCGGGGCCGCGAGTTCTCGCTTTCCCGCCCCTTGTCCCGTTTGTCCCGATCCCGGTCCTTCTCTTTCTCTTTGTCCTTCTCTTTGTCCGCTGTCATGATGCGCCAGGTGCCTTCTTCCGTCCTCTCACGGCTCGGCCTCCGTGAAAGGTAGACAGTCAGCCTGGGCTTCAGTCTTCTGAATTTCCCTCTCCACTCCAGGAAAAATTGGACCACGCCGGCAACCCCAGTGTTTTAAAAAAAGGACCTGGAGGAGGAGACAAACACACGGAAAGGCCATGTTAGCCACTTGCCACACCTTCGGCGAACCTGTCATGAATTCTGTGCTGTTCAAAATGTCAAAAAGATGTTGAGTACACATCCAAAATATGCACCACCCACATACAGTCAGGAGTTAATAGCAGGATTGAGTGAGCCCAGGGATGGGCTAACAGGGGTCCGCAGGGGTTCGGGAGAGCCCCCAGCTAAGATTCTGTGCAGTTCGGAGAACCCCCAAATCCCACTCCTGGCTGGCCCTGCCCACTCTGCCTCATCCCTCCTAGGAGTCCCCACATGGCTTGTTTGCATTAACAGAGGGATACACTCAGGATCAAGGGAGGTACTCATACCACTCTCTAAAGCAGTAGTAAGTCCACACCTAGACTACTGCATCCAGTTTTGGTCACCACACTATAAAAAATAGGCTTAGACTCTAGAAAGAGTGTAGAGAAGAGCAACCAGGATGATTAGGGGCCTGGAGACTAAAATATATGATGAACGATTGGAGGAAGTAGGCCTGTCTAGTCTAGGGAGGAGAAGGACCAGGGGAGACAGGATAGCAGTCTTCCAATATTTGAAGGGAGAGAAAGAAAAGGAACAAAAAAGAGAAAGGAAGGAGGGGAAAAAAAGAGGGAGAGAAAGAGAAAAAAAGAAAGAGAACAAAAAGGGGGAGAGAGGGAGAGAGGAGAGAAATAAAAAGGAAGGAAAGAAGGAGAGAAAGAAAGAGGGAGTGAAAGAGAGGAAGAAAGAATGAATGGAGGCTAAAACATACAATGAACAATTGCAGGAACTGGGCATGGCCAGTCTAGGGAGGAGGACAGGGGAGACATGATAGCAGTCTTCCAATACTTGAGGGGCTGCCACAGAGAGGAAAAGGGGTCAAGCTATTTTCTAAATCACCTGAATGCCAGACAAGGAATAATGGATGAAAATTGATCAAGGAGAGATTCAACCTGGAAATAAGAAGAAACTTTCTGACAGTCAGAACAATAAACCAAGGGAACAGAAGTTTCCTTTGGAAGTTGTGGGACTGTCATCTCTTGAGACTTTCAAGAAGAGACTGGACTGCCATTTGTTAGAAATGGTGTAGGGTCTCCTGCTTTGGGGGGGGGGGTTGGACTAGATGACCGACAAGTTCCCGTCCAACTCAGATTAGCTGTTAATCTGTTTTGGATGCAGGTAAGTGCAGGGCACACACAGAGGCTCGCGGAGGGCGAAAAATGGTCCTCCTGAAAGTTTGGGAGGGCTGGAAATGGGCCTGTTTCCGGCTTCATGAGAGCCTCTGGAGCCCGGGAAAAGCAAAAACGCTCCTCCCTGCCATGGTGCAGGAGGTTGGCTAGGCCACACCCACTATGGCCACACCCACCCAGCAACCAGGCAGAGAACCCTTTGCTAAAATTTTTGAAACCCACCCCTGGGTAAGCCCCATGGTCTTCCAAACTCATTGGATCTTAAGGGGAAAGCATCCATATACAGGCGTTGTATGGAGATGCTCAGTCTTCCAGATCATCACTAAAAAGCCCAAAGGGGTTTTCTTTCAAGAGGCAAATGGACTTTCTTTGGGGGGGGAGGGGTTTGAAGACGTTTCACTTCTCACCCAAGAAGCTTCTTCAGCTCTGGGGAATGGAAGGAATGATACTTCTTGCTGGTCATTTGCATCAGGGGTGGGATTCAACCGGTACTACTACTACAGGTTCAATGAGTATGTTTTGCAAGTGTAGGCCGATGTAACCTTCAAAGACTCCCCCTTTTGCCTCTCTAGAGCCCACGCACCGGGGAGGCCCCAGGCCCTTCACTTCCCCAACCTTGTGATGACCACACTTCTTGGAAAGAAAACTTGGGAGTGTTTTCCGAAACACACTGGGGAAGTTTGAAAGCGCCATTGTCTCACTGTGCTCCTAGGAACAAAACTTTTGGTTTTTTTTTTGAAAACAAGTTGCAGCAAAACAGAAACCCTTTGGAGTAACCAACTTTTCTGCTTCAAATCCAAATGTGGAGCTCAAAGAGAATATGTACTGCGGGACCTAGGCTAATTTGCCACACATGTGGTTTTTTTTTTTTTTTTTTTATGTGCATGGAAAAACATCTGGGGAAAAAAGGTGGGAAGGATTTGCAACCGTCCCTTCTTGGGGAGCAAAACCCTGGCCATCCGTCCTAACCAGCTCCATCAGCCTGCCTCTGCAAGAAAATACTGCCATATGGGAAAAACTAGGTCTCATTAATGTCATCCATTTTCCTCTCCTGTTCTGACCCATGCCCTTTTCCGACAAATCAAACACAATCCAAATGGAACACAAACCTTGTAATGCTTTTACAAAATAATTAGCTGTGAAAAGCACAAGTCTTGCCAAGCTGTGCAAGACTTGCCAAAAGATAACAGGCAAGAAATAATTTGCAAAATAAGAATCTTCAAACTCAGAGTCAGGATACTGGAATGTCCACGAGGCTGGAGTTCCAAAACGTCTTTGCCTTCTGCAAAGTACATTCATTACACAGCTGGCTTTTATCTTCTTGAAGGAGGGGCCATTACCTTGCAGCCTTACTCTCGAGTCGCCCATGCTGTTATAGCTGCTCCTTTCTGCGAGCAATCCTGTGCGCACATGCACTTGGCACAGGCTCCTCAGGGACCTCCTCCTCGCTGCTGCCAGCCCCCACAATCTCTGAAGGCAGCAGTCCACTCCCTGATGGTCCTGGCACCTCATCTGAGTCCTCAGTCTCCTCAGCCATCCACACCTGCTGCCAGCCAACCACAACAGCTCCAGCCCCTGAGTCAACCTCTCTGATACCACAAAAGTGGGCACCTGGGATGGCAGCTAAGTGATGGGCATGTATGGGCCAAAAGGCCTTTTCCATCTAAGCAGGGTCAATTTGATTTAAATCAAGTCAATTTAAATCAAGTCGATTTAAATCATAATTTTTTAAAAAGCAACTGTCATCCCTGTTCCGCAGCAGCTCCAGCTCCAACCTGCTGTTGACTCACTGACAGTCCCAATATGGCAGAATATACAGCAGGAGGGTCTTCAAACTTTACAGCTTTAAGACTTGTGGACTTCAGCTCCCAGAATTCCTCCTCCAGTCATGTTAGAGCTCAGGGATTCTGGGAGTTGAAGCCCACAAGTCTTAAACCTGCCAAATTTGAAGACTCTTGATATATAGCATGCCACCTAACTAATCTCCCTTTCGTGCTGAATAGACTAAATTATTAATGTATCTTAAATAGAAAACTATTTTTAGATAGATTTTTTTTACTCCAAAAACATTTTATTAAAATAGATTCGGTAAAAATAAAAAAATCTGATTTAAATTTTAAAAGTCCAATTTTTTAAAAAATAAATAATCGATTTTGATCTACCCTGCATCAAAGCCAAATACCATCCTACTCGTTTTTCTGACAATGACTTTTCCAGCACCCTAATAAATTTCTATCCTTTCTCTCGCAGAGGACAGGCCTTAACTAACCTGATATGATGTGGTTAAGAGGTTCAGCTACAAATCATTTGCCCCATGTGGGAACCATGTTCTTAGTCTTTGCAATCAATTCTCGTTTGAAAAAAGAAAGACAGAGGGACACAAGACATTCTTCATAAACCTTCCCCAGGCATACAGGGCTGTACAAAAAGGCATGTAGGTTCATTCAGGAGTCCCACCATCTAAACCAAAACAAGGCTAAAAGGCAGAGAACTACAAGGTCCGTGAGGGTGAACCGATGGTACACATGCCAGAAGTGGCACAGACAGCCATTACTGCCATACACGTGAGCCCTCACCCAGAGCAGGTCCACTCCGTGCGCCGCCCACCCGCCAGCTGATTGTTGGGTATCTGGTGCGCATGTACGAGGCTGTACAGGAGATGGGTGCGCATGTGCAGAGACACAAGGCGCAAGCAGGGAAGTCGTGTGCGCATGTGCAGGGGGCGTGGGCATTGCCTTTTGGGTGCTGGCACGCGAGCGCACACGCAATTATCAGCACAAGAACCCAAAAAGGTAAGCCACCACTGCACTAACTCCTAAGCAAGCTTCAGCTCCTGCATTTGCAGCTAAAGGAAATCAATTGCCAGCCCGTCTTACGGGATTATTCAGAGAATTAGAATCCACGCAAAGCCTGTTTTTTGTTTTTTTAAATTATCAGGACTCGAAAGGCTGGTCGATATTTGGAGTTAAGCCACTGCCGTTTATCCTCACTGGAAGAAAAGGCACAGCTATTCTATGACCGGATCCATGATCCAGATCTCTTATGTCATGATCCTTTCCAAATGAAAGACTCCAAATCCAGGGTCTTCTTCCCAGGTAATGGGGTGGGCTCGACACTTCGTATGAAGTCATAATGTGGTTTGTTTGATTTTTGGGGAGCTCTGTGGGGATGCAATGCAGCGTGGATGACTTACAGGGCTGCTATTTACAACCTCAATTAGGCCCCCCAGGTTTGTTTCAGAAACAGCTCTTAAGACAAACCAGAGCTTTGCAAGATGAGCAAACTCAGGCAGAGTATGTTACACACACTCTCTATCGCACACACACTTCACACAGATTGTAAATGCAGCCACAGCAACATGGAGGCAAGCCTTTTGTGTGTGTGTGTGTGTTAAACCAGGGCAAAGAGACTCTCTACGATGTCAATTTGGAAACACCCATTTCAAGAGACTGATATATTTGCAGCATCTAAGGGTCAGGGATGGCAATAAGTAGCTTTGAAGATCAAAATCTGCTCCTTTCGGAAAACTTAATCATCTCCTTTTTAAAATAGAAAAGGGGAGGGAGGGCAGGTAATGAATTCTTAAGACCTGGTTGACTTTATTCCCAACAATGGTAACCTTCAAAACGATAAATTGACTTTGCTGTCAAAGCCTGAATTTCAAGGTTCTTCTCTACTTACACACACATCCCTGGTTTGTTTTTTCCCCCCCCCAGATGGAGACAAACAGCTCAGGAAGAGATTCTGTCCTAAAACGTCAACACAAAGAAGATCTCACACACATATACGACAATGAAGAGGCTATACCACCCCAAAGATTGCTATGGTACTACAAGTTTTGTGTAAGCAGAGTGAATAAACTGAAGAAGCTTCTTGGACGAAAAGCAAAACATTTAAAAAATAAACAAAACCAAAATCCAGTTGACTTTTGAAAAGCATCTTTGGATAACTGAGAATCTCTACAGACCTTTAGCTATACAATTTGGGATGAGCACTCTTTGAATGGTGTAGGAGTAGGAATGGATTTCCAGAGGGGAAAATGTTGTGGCCTGCCAGTGGAGCTGGGAGCAGATTCGGATAGTGACGAGGATGGGGAGGAACATAGGCCAGTCCTAGAGTCTGGGGAAGGCTCTGCTCTGCATCGGAGGCAGAGATGGGGCCAGGGCCATCTGACAGTTATCAGCCGCCTTTGGAGTCGGACATCAGTGGGGAAGAAGAACAGCTGGAGCCTGTTCTCAGTGTGCGCATGTGCAGAGCTGCCAGAAGAAGGGAACAGTTAAGGAACAAGGACCAACTCAGGAGTAAAGCCACAGTGGATGGTGAATGGCCCATCCCACAGGGAATAAAAGAGTGAAATGAGAGTGGGGTTTTGCAGGAGACAATTAGTTCATTTGAAGATCTGTTCCTGCATTCTTGCCTAATATTGTCTGCTACATTGAGGCCTCCGGAAGATGGCACCTCTCCAAGTCTGATAAAGGTCTGTAATTGTGAAATATCTTGAAAGACTGTTGGCCGGGACTTTGCTAGAGAGGAATTCACTGTAAACTAAATAAAAGAGGTTTATCAGGACGAGGAGTCAGCTTCGTGCTGTTGGGGTAACCTAGGTCAGAACAGAAAAATTACAGATTACAGGTGATACTCAGGTGACCCTGAGGACACAGATAAATCTCCAAGTGCCCTCAACAACTCTCTAAAAAGGATGCAAATGACCGGCTTCTGCAATGAATCTAAATCCTTCCATTCCCCGCTGTCCAGTTAGAGCTGAAGAAGCTTCTTGGATGAGAAGCGAAACGTCTTCAAAGAAAAAAAAAAAAGACAAGGAAGTCCAGTTGTCTCTTGACGGAGAATCTCCACAAGCACTCGAAACAAAGAGTTCCATATTCTGATTTTTGACATGTCACAGCAGAAGTGAACTGATGCCCCAAGTGAAAAAACAAAACAAAAAACAGGTGAGAATCTCAAATCAACACCAAATCTGCACCCATGCCAGCTCTAGCAGCCAATTTTCTTCTTCTCCGCAGAAAATCTGATGGAGAAGAGAAACCCAACCCTCCAGAGATGTGATGCGGTAACTACTCCAACTTTCATTTTGTCAAACCTTTTGGAAGTCCGGAAATCCCTTGCCTGATTTACAAGTGACCTGATTTGCAAGAGGGATCTTGGTGTCTTATCAGCTAATAGTGTGCGGTGGCAGCAGACAAGAAAGCCAACACAGTCCTGAGCTGTATTAACAGAGGGATACAATCAAGAGCAAGTGAGGCACTAATACCACTCTATCAAGCCTTAGTAAGGCCACACCTAGAATACTGCATCCAGTTTTGCTTACCACACAAAGATTCTAGAAAGTGAGCAGAGAAGACAACCAAGGTATTTAGGGGACTGGAGGATAAAACATACGATGAACGGTTGCAGGAACTGGGCCTGGCTAGTCTAGGGAAGGGAAGGACCAGGGGAGACAGGAGAGCAGCCTTCCAATATTTGAGGGGCTGCCCCAGAGAGAAGGAAGGGGCCAAGCTATTCTCCAAAGCACCTGAAGGCCAGACAAGGAACAATGGATAGAAACTGATCAAAGGAAGATTCAACCTGGAAATAAGGAGGAATATTCCTGACAGGGAGAGCAATCAACCCATGGAACAGAAGTTGCCTTGAGAAGTTGTGGGAGCTTCATCCTTGAAAGCTTTCAAGAAGAGATTGGACTCCCATCTGTCAGGAATGGGGTAGGGTCTCCTGCTTGGGTGGGGGGTTGGAGCTACAAGGTCCCTTCCAACTCTGTTAATCTGTAAACACACAAGGAAGCCCAACAGGCCACAGAGCCTGGAATGGGAGATCCTTACGATGAGCAACAAGACCCAATGGTCGGAGTAGCAGCTGCCAAGTGACCACAGTTGCTGGTTTAATCCTCACCAAGTGGCTCTAACAAGGCAGGCAATGTGAGTGGCAGGGACTAATTTGAGATGTGACTAGACTGGACAGCTTTCTGGAATCCGTTTCAAGCAGGCTCCTTTTGTAAATATCAGAGAGAAGAAAGCAGCTTCCCCTTCCAGGCAGCAGTGTCCATCCTTCCAGAGATAGTTGGCCAAAACAAAGCCGCTTCCTCTCTCCGTCCCACCCACCCAAGGCAGATGGCAGGATTTATCATCAGGATTAGATATAATCTTTATTTGTCAAGCCAGCAGTGTATTGTGGTTCGAAGGCAGCCTGTGCAGACGGCCGTGGAATTGGACAGTGGGGAAGAAAGGGGACTGGTCAAGGAGTCTGGAGAGGACTCGGAGGAGGGTTACTGCATCTGATGCAGAAGTGGGCCCAGGACCATCTGGGAGTGAGGTACTGTCTCTGGAGCCTCCGGAGTCTGGCAGCAGCAAGGCAGAGGAACAAGGGGAGCCTGTTCCCAATGCGCGTATGCACAGAGCTGCTAGAAGGCGAGAGTAGCTGAAACAAAAGGAGCGATTTGGGAGTAAGGCTGGGAGGTGATTGCCCCTCCCATAAGGGATAAAAGTCAGGCCAAGATGATGAAACCTTTGCAGGAAGCAAAGTCATTCAACTGGTTCCGAGTCCTCCTTGAAGCTTTGTGTACTTTGGTTGTTTTTTTCTTGTACTTCAGTTGGTTTATTTTATAGTTAATTGGATACTTCTGTTTTTGACAGCATTCTACTGAATTGAAAGGTGTGTGCTTATCTTGGGGGACTGTTAAAGATTAATGCCGGCTGGGAATGAAAACAATTCCCAACGTTGCAATAAAATAGGTTTTGCTTTTAAAACAAGTGTGTTAAGCCTGGGTCAAAACGCAATGGCCTAGAGAGGTAGCAATCATGCCACCACGCACAGCAAGACAATGTTTTCCAATGACACACATTGAAGCCTCAACTACAACCCACAATAATGGCTGTTATGTTTAGAAAAGGTTAAGATCGAGGTTTCCAAAGCAACAACTCTGCAAAAAGAAAAGCTCATTTGGGTTTGGCCAGTCCCTGGATTGGGTCAGGTCAGTACCCTGGGGGCTTTCTGGGAGAAAGTACACAAAAACAAACCGTGTTATCTTATGAAGATTAAAAAGGACTCAAGTCAGCTGTTGACTGGATAGCATAACCCAAGAAGCCAAATCTGGATCTGATGGACTACAACTCCAAAATGGAACTCTTTAAGTTGGGGAAAGGCTGCATGACACAATTGCCGGGAATGAACTGTGCCCCAAGCCAGGAATTTGAAAGGCTGATTTGCCAAACAGTGCAGTGGCCTGGTTCACAATGTCAAAATTAATCCAGAAAAAGAATAAGGAGGCCTTGGTGGCTCTCTTGAGCTTGGTTGTTTTTTTGCAGACATTTCATGACCCAACTAGGTAACATCATCAGTGCTAGTAAGGAGTGGGGTTTGCTCTCAGTTTATATTATGATGGTTTTACCCTGGTGTGATCTTAGAGGTGCTTTGGTTGGGCTGTTTACTGTCGGCTTTGATTGGGGGTATTGCTTATTATTATTGGTCTGATAATCCTGGAGTTGATCTATGCTCATCTGGCGGCCGACTGCTGGTGGGGAGATGCTTTTGGTCTTTCTAGATCAAGGCTCTTCAAACTTGGCAAGTTTAAGACTTGTGGACTTCCAACTCCCAGAATTCCTGAGCTAACATGGACTGGAGGAGGAATTCTGGGAGTCCAAGTCCACAAGACTTAAAGCTGTCAAGTTTGAAGATCCCTGTTCTAGATGCTTGATAGCTTCGTGAAGCTTATTTTGGGGGGGAGGTAGGGCTTATATTGAGCGCACATATAAAAAATCAAGCTAGGACTTACTTTGGGGATAGATTATATTTTTGGGGAAACAGGGTATCTCTGGCAGAACACCTGGATTTGGGCAGTTTTGAAAGCTGATATAGGTCCAAACGATGCAAAAGGTGTAAAAAGGCACCAAATACTTGTTCCTTGAACTCGAGTCAACTGTTGCAGGTAGTTTCTCTGTCTATTGTCTAAAATTAATTCTCTAGCAGCTTCTTGGCCAATCACTTCTGACTGTCTGCTCATTTTCCTCTCAGGTACAGGCAAGAGACGTCTTATTTGCTTAACTGCTCTTTCTCCCAGCGTGACACGGGAGCTTACGAACGCTCTTCTAAAAGCAGCAAGGGTAATGACAAATCTTTCCTCTTTTTTTCCCCCCTTGAAAGGAACTCTGCGACCAGAAACAGTGGGATCCTTACATTCCCAAACGCTCCCTGAAGCGAAGAGGCTGGCTCAGGCTTCAAGCTCTTTTGCAGGCGTGATTTTTTTAAAAACGGTTCCGTGTGCACACATGTTACCCAGGGAGGAAGTGTGCAGGGCCCACCATTCAGAAAACGGCAATGCTTGGGCAACATCTGACTGGCTCTGTCTGTGTTGCAACATACTCTAAACCAGTGGTCACCAACCAATGGGCTGGGGACCATCGGTGGTCCACGAGAAAATTTTGGTGGTCTGCAGAGAAATGTCATCCCCAAAGCAATTAATCCAGGCTGCACGGGAACACAAGGCTGCGCTGCCCATATGGCTCACAGGAACACAAGGCTTGCATCACTTGCACTGCGAACAACACGAGGTAGTGAGGGGAGGGGGGAAGGGGTGGCGGGGAACTTGCCCCACTCGCCCCAACACACCTTGCCTGGCCACCGGGCTGCTTCTTTCCGCTTCTTTCTTCTTCTGCTTTTGGCTGCACGCGAGGAAAGCAGCAAAAGTCTTTCTCTCCCCAAACTCCGCCAGAAATAAGTCTTTGGGACCCTGCAAGATATCCCTGCTCCAAGAGACTGTACCAGAAAGACAAGTCTCACAAAGATTCATTTCTGGCAGAGTTTGGGGGAGAGAAAGAAAGACTTCTGCTGCTTCTGCTGCTTTCCTTGCATGAAGCCAAAAGTCTCTCTCTCTCCCCCCCCCCCCCAAGAATGGAGCTGGAGACGGTATCCTGCGATCCCAAATAAAGAACGATCGATTGGTAGGAAAACGGGGTGGGGAATTTTCCTTCAGACTTTTTGGAGGGATTTTCCCAGGGTCTCTGGTCTGCAGAATTTAAAATTTTGAGTTTGGTGATCCCTGATCTAAAGGATCCCCCCCTGCTCTAAACCAGGGGTCTCTAACCTTAGCAATTTTAAGACCTGTGGACTTCAACTCCCAGAATTCCTCAACCAGCTTTGCCACAAAGAGGCAGATGTCCAAGGCTGAGTGTTGGCACCAGTCTAAGGCAACCTCCCACCGGCACCTTTTCTTTCGAGATCATGTTTCTGTGGCTCACGGCAGCGGGTGGTGCAAACATTTCACCGGGATTACAATGATTGCAGAAGGAAACAATGCTGATAAAAGGCAGCTGTTTTTATTTCCCCCGTGGAGAGAGAAAAAAAAAGGGGAGGGGTGGGAACAAAGCAACTAAACAGCTTCAAAATGCACTAAGTAGGTGAGAAAGAGGGGGAATCTCACCGGTGCTTGTGACAAAGCCAAAACCTACAGCCAAGTGATATACGGCAGAATTTAAAAAGATGAACGCAAAATGCTCAAAACCGAGCCGCCTTTGAAGAATCAACCACAAAAGGCATATAGACTTTCTAGGGAGGAGTGTGGCTCGGTCTCCACAACAGAATCTTGTATTAAGCCAGCTGGTTCAGATCACAATTTACGCATTTAGAAGAACCAGCCGTAATAGTACGAGCGACGACAAAACCATGACAGTTGTGTTGGATCGGGCCAAGGCCCACCTTGGTCTGCTTCTTCTTCAAGTGGGTAACTAGGTTACCTCTGAGATCTGGGCATGGAGACGGAAGAACAGAGTTGGAAGGGACCTTGGAGGTCTTCTTGTCCAACCCCCTTCCGACTCTGTTGTTCTGTTATTCCCATTTGTTCATCATATATTTGACTCTTGAAGGGTTTTTAAAACTTTGTGGTATGAGAGCGGAGACCCTTTGCAGGCTCCTGAACTTTGAGGAACATTGTCTTGGGACAGGGGTGTCAAACTCAAGACTCTCAGGCCAAATCCAGCCCATGGGGTGCTTAGATCTGGCCTGCAGGGCCAGCCTAGAAGCAGCAAATGACCGGCCTGTGCTGCCTCTGCTAGTGAACATGGAGCTCAGGAGGGCTGTGCACAGGTCCCTCCAGGTCCGTTTTCACTGGCAGAGGGCTAGCAAAACAAACTGAAAACAAAAGGAGAAATGTTTCCCCTTTTGCATTTGAGCAGGCAAGAAGGAATAGGGAAAGAGGAAAGACAAAGAAAAAGAAGGGAAGACGGGAAGAGAGCAAGGAAGGAAAAACAAGGAAAGAGGGGAAGGAAGAAGAAGGAAGAGAGAAGGAAAAAGAAGAAAAGGGAGGGAGGGAAGGAGGAAGGAAGGAAGGAAGGAAGGGAGGGAGGGAGGGAGGGAGGAATTAAGGAAGGAAGGAAGGAAGGAAGGAAGGAAGGAAGGAAGGAAGGAAGG
>BLBF01000057.1:5161442-5209874 GCA_015471245.1 Laticauda colubrina
ATCTATCTATCTATCTATCTATCTATCTATCTATCTATCTATCTATCCTATTTATTGGCTGCAAATCTTACCACAGGGTAACTCTGTGACCCTATCCCTAACTCTCCCAAGAAAGGGCTATTTTAACAGGCAAATTGTAAATTCAAAATTTTAGGTCAAAGTACAGCATGCCTTTCCTCACACACACACACCCCTCCCCAAGAAACCTGGCCATTCCCCCCTATACAAAAGGAGGCCAAACGAAGGATTTCACAAACTCAAAAAACCTGCACCAGTTGTCACCAAACGTGTAAACCAGGCCTCCCGGTTTAACTCAACCAGCATTTCTGGGGAAATCCAATATAAAGGTTTTTTGACAATCAGGTAAGAACGTGGCCTTAAAAGAAGAATTGGTACAAACTGTTATTTCAAAAGTTGTTTTCTCAAGAGAAAAGAGATGGAGAGTTCTAGGACTAGAGTTACACACTGCGCATAACCGTGGCAGAAAGGCCCAACTGAAACCCGCATCTGGTTTTAATGAAGTAGGATAAAATCTGAGGGTTTGAATATATTCTATGCACCAGCAGCCGTTTTCTTCTCGCGAGCATCAAATGTACTGTTAACAATATGAAAAATAAAAATAAAAATCACAACATTAAATCAATCTTGAAGAAAAGTTCTTGAGAGGATCCGATTTTGGTCTAGCATCATCAACAAGATTTGAGGTACATCATCTTATCTATCGATATCTGTATCTATGTATCTATAGATCTCTATCCCTCTATATCTATCGATCTATTGATTGATCGATCTAAAAATGAAATACCACTCATGCATCATCACAAAATCTCCAGAACCATAAAGTCTACAAACTTGAAATTTGGCACCTAAGTTCCTCTTGGTTTCTAGGGGCTCACTAAGAAAAGATTTTTCAAAATGACCATCAGAGCATGAATATTTCCTATATTATTATTATTAACACGCTCTGATGCTCAGGAGTTCTACTCCGCTTCCCCACCTGAAAAGAGATCTCTTTCAAATGCAAAACACAAGCAGAGGAGGGGAGTTTCAGTTTCAGAGCACCAAGCAGCTTTAGTACAGAACTGTTGAGCTAAGCCACGCCCAGGCTCCTTGCAGTCTCCTCGCTCACACAGCAAACACTCTTTCAGTTTCCAAACAGCCCTCAGCTTTCTCACACACTGACAGGACGCTAGCCAGATGAATACCGAGGGGTGCTGGTAGGCAGAGGCACAATTTCCCCCCTTTATTTTCCTCCCCGAAAACTAAGCCAGATCACATAATTTCATAGCGAAGCACGGGTATTGAGTTAGTAACGAATAATCCATCCCTCCCTGGGGTGCAAGGGGAGGGATGAAATTCAAAGAAATGAGCATTTGTACATCAGCGAAAAGAAGAATTATCTTCAGGTCTGGATGATTGAGCATAAAAATATTTGTTAAGTTATTTTGAATCTGGCATCCTACCTACAAATTCCAGTGGCCGACGAGTGGAAATAAACAGAACTACCAACAGAGGTTTTATATCATGGGCGATCCTCAACTTATGAGCCCCACATTCCTGTTCTTAAGTAAGACAGTTATTAAGTGAAGGGAGGCCGGCATGGTTGTAAGTGTGAAAAAAAATCAGTCCGGAGTCTCTTTTTCAGTGCCATCGTATGACTTTCAAACCGTCACTAAATGAACGGTTGTAAATTGTGGGCTAACTTACAAGACTGCAAATACTGCCATCGGGAGTCTGTGTGTCTCCACAGAGGTTCTTTTAAAACTACACGGAGGGAAGCGATCCTGCCAACAACACCCTTTGAATTTTCATCACGCACAACCCTTACAGAGCGAAGAGGGGAAAAAAATATTGGTCTTCTCCTTTAAGGAGAGAGTGCCAAAGCAGGCGGCTGCCAATTTCCATGCAGTTATTCATATTTGTTTTATTGTTCTCTGGAAGGCTAATCGGTCTCTAAACGATCCAATAAAACTGACTTTGCTCCCAATTCCCCTGCCAGGTACTTCTCGTCAATTTACTGCATCCTAATCCCAAAATTGCTGGTTTTCGGATGTGCCCACTGACAGCCAGAGCTTACACGACTACCTAAGGTGGCTCAATCAATCAGAGGATTATATCTCGAGGAGGAGGAGGAGGAGGAGGAGGAGGAGGAGGAGGAGGAAAGGAAAAAAATAGCAATTAGTACCAGTATCAAAGGAACTGCTTTGTTTTTACAAAGAAGCTGAAAAGGAGGGAGAGGAGAAAAGAATTATGCTAATCTCTCTCTTCCCCCCCCCTCTCTGTCTCCCTCCCTCTTCTGTCTCTTTGTCTCCCTCCCTCCCTCTCTATCTTCTCTCCCCCACTCTTTTCTCTCTCCCTCTGCCTCTTTCTTTCTCATCTCTCTCCCTCCCTCTTTCCTCTCTGTTTCTTTCTTCTGTCTCTCTTCTTTTTCTGTCTCTCCCTCCCTCCCTCTCTCCTGTTTCTCTTCTCTCTGTCTCTTCTCTCTCTCCCCCCCCCTCTTCTCTGTCTCTCCTCTCCCTCCCTCTCTCCTCTCTGTCTGTCTTTCTCTTCTCTCTTTCTGTCTCTCCCTCTCTACTTCCCTCTCTTCTCTCTGCCTCTCTGCCTCTCTCTCTCTCTCTCATCTCTGTCTCTCCCCCATTTCAGAGGAAACTAAGCAGAACACACAGAAGGGTTTGACTACTTAAAACAAAAACAAATGCTACCGGGATGCTGCTGCCAGATTTAAGGTGGAGGTTTTCTGCCTGAGCTGCTCAAGGTTTGGAGGTGCCTGCCTTCTTCTTCAATCCTGTCTTCTTGATGCTGCCACGTTGCAGAAGCACCTGCTGGAGGAACACCTGTTGTAGCCTCCACCGTCATCACGATCAGCCATTCAGTGTGTGACCAGCCCATGGACACTCTATGGATCAGCGCTTTCCTCTCCGCCCTTCTTGTCTCACAACGCCTCCTTCGGATCCTGCCGTGGCCATCCCAGCAGTGTCATCTTTTCCAGCCAGCGGGGGTTAAGATGGCTTCTCCTTTTTTCCCTGCTGAACACTTCCAGCATGGTTGACTTTTCAAGTTGAGTCAGCTCTTGTGACTTGGCCAAAGTGTGACAGCCTCTGTTTTGGCCTTTGTGGCTTCAGGGCTTATTTTTGGTGAGATTCGGTCTGGGACATCTTTATTGGTTATTTTTACAGGCATAATAGTTGCCTCACAGCCGAAAGGCATCCACCCTTCTCCTTTCTTGCCTTTTTCAGAGTCCACGTTTCCCAGCCATTAAGTAGCAACTGGGAAAATTGTGGCATTCACCAATCTGCATCAGGTTGTGAGGCTGATGTCTTTACTCTTCCAGATGTTCTTCATGCCTGACATTGAGGTTCTTCCAAGTGCTATTATGACTTCTGATCTCAGGGCTGCAGGCGCCACGTATCGGACAATTTTAGAGCCCAAGAAGATGATAGAATTATGGAATCACAGAGTTGGAAGGGACCTTGGAGGTCTTCAAGTCCAGGCTTAGGCAGGAAACCCTACTAAGAGCCACAATGGCGCAGTGGTTAGAGTGCGGTACTGCAGGCTACTTCCGCTGACTGCTGGCTGCCAGTTTCAAATTTCACCAGGCTCAAAGTTAACTCAGTTTTCCATCCTTCAGAGGTGGGTCAAATGAGGACCCAGATTGTTGGTGGCAAAAGGCTGACTCTGTAAACCGCTTAGAAAGGGCTGGAAAGCACTGTGAAGCGGTATATAAATGTAAAGTGCTATTGGTCTTGCCATACCATTTCACAACTTCTGGAGGCAAATTGTTGCACTTATTAAATTGTTCTCACTGTCAGGAAATTTCTCCTTAATTCCAGGTTGCTTCTCTCCTTGATTAGTCTGCACCCATTGCTTCTTTTCATACCTTGTGGTGCTTTGGAGAATAGCTTGACTCCCTCTTCTTGTCACCCCTAGTCCTTCTTTTCAAGATGAATCCTTTACTGGTTCAATGGTCTCATTGCTGAACTGCACACTGATTTGTGTGCTTGCAGCCACCACTTGTGGCCAAAAGAAAAGAAAAAAAAAAAAGAGTGTTCAGAGGAGAGTGCCAGGCCAAAGTGAAATGCAAGCTGTGAGTTTTCACATTCAGCACAAGAGTCTACAAAGGCTGGACATCTCCTCTTCATTGTGCGCCTGATCTAGAGATCCCATTTGACGAGCCACTGTGGAAAGTTCAAAGAATGAACACAGGCAAAAGAGCTGCTCCAACTTCAGACAAGCATGGAGTCTTAAACATGCGTTTGTAGGTGGGCTAGGATCAATCCGAGCCTTGACCAAAGCTATGCAGGGAGCATTTAGAAGAGGGTCAGATAAATGATTGTGGAGACTGGCTTATCAAGATCTCTTACAAGGGTTTTCAAACGTGGCAAGTTTAAGACTTGTGGACTTCAACTCCCAGAATTCCTGAGCTAACATGGACTGGAGGAGGAATTCTGGGAGTTGAAGTCCACAAGTCTTAAAGCTGTCAAGTTTGGGGACCCCCCGATCTATTATCTAGGATAGCTGAAGAGAACTTGAGGACACGTGGGCTTCAACCCCCAGAATTCCACATTCATGGCAGTGCCCCTAAGTGATGAACTTGCAAGTCATAGCAAGAATTGGTGGCCTCTCTGCAGCCTCAGTGGAAAGAAGGAGCGTTGCCTTGGGGGTCAGCTGGTGAGGGTCCCAAAGACCTACTTGTTTGAATATTCTGTGTTTGGAAAGGTTGCCCATGGCTGGCTAATGCTGCTTCCAAACTCAGAAGCAATACTATGTTTCGCGATTTCAGAGAAAACTCCGTGCTTGGACAGTGGTGCACAATGACTTGAGTCCTTGTCTCTCAACCCGGAAGAGGGCTAGACTTCAATTCCCAGAATTCCCCAGCCAGCATAGCCATATTCGATTCTGGGAATCAAAGTCCGTGCCTCTTCCAAATTGTCAGGGTTGAGAAACACTGATTTAAGTGGAATACGCCATCTCCTGCATATGGTACCATATTTTCCCCAAAATAAGACCCTGTCTTATTATTTTGCTGCCAGCAAAAAAGGGGTCTTATTTTCAGGAGATGTCATCCACTGACTAACCTCACTTGCGTGCATCGTCCCCTGTCTTCCTTTTCGCTGTCAGAGGCCTTCAAGAACTTCTTCTTCTGCAACCAGCAAGGCTTTCCTGAAGGCCTCTGCAGCCAATAATTGAGTTCTGGATCGATCCAGAGCTTTGTTATCAGCTGTAGAGGACTCCAGGAAAGATTTGCTGGCTGCAGAAGAAATGGGCCAGCGAGGCAGGTGTCAAGGTGTACGAGGACTGGCTACAACTGTCCAAAGGTAAGTAGTAGGGCAGCTCCACACCCCCCATCCCCACCCTAGCTTAATTTTTACCCATGCACTCTGGAGTGGGTGAGATCTTAATAAGGGCTTATTTTTGGTCGGGAGGTAGGGCTTATATTGGGAGCACATGTTAAAATCAAGCTAGGACTTACTTTCAGGGTAGGTCATGTTTTCAGGGAAACAGGGAAATAACACCTAAAATGTTCAAGATTCAAGAGAAAATCTTACAGTGCAGTCCCTCTGCCATGCAGCTCCCATTAGGACATGTCTAGATCCTTCCCCCAGTGAAAAGCAAAAAAAAAAAACATCCAATTTTTAGGAAGCCTTTCTGTAGCCCTAAAAGCTTGACAGAGAAATGTAGGTTGTTCTGCTTTAAATTACAGTGATTTTCATAGAAGCAGCTAATCACCATGAATCATTCCTTGGGGAACATTAAAAAAAAATTAAAAATAGCAGTTTTACTTTCCCCCTTGAGGAAATGTGCAGTCATGTTGCTAATGTTGAATTTACCGCTCTCATTTTCCTTTTTGCAAATGGTGGGAAGAGGCAAAAAAAAAAAAGAAGAAGCCTCTCTCTCTCTCTCTCTCTCTTTCTTTCTCTCCCGCTGACAGATGAGAAATTGTCCTTAATAATAAAAACAAACAGAAACCCGAGTGCGAATCCGGAAGACCAACCTTTTGGGTGAGGAGCCAAGACCTTCTCTTGGGGGAGAGGAAATAAAAATTGACTTGCAACAGAGCTCGGTGGAGATCAACCGCGTGGAGAAAAGGCACAAATGACTAAGGAAAGGTCAGGATTGAAAGGCTGTCAGGAGGGGGAAGAGGAAAAAAAAACAAACCCCAGGAAAATATCCCAGTGGAGTTTCTCCAGGCCCAGATGGATCTCTTGCCATGCCATCTGGCAGGATGCTGTTTTTGAGAGGCGTGCTGGACAAGAATATGGCACTTGAGAATAAAAGGAAAAAGGCTTGTCCTGTTCTTCCTGGATTTATTCTCTGGGTAAATGGACATTTTTCTTGCATTAGAACACTTTCCCCTAAATTTAAAAAAAAAAAAAAAAGGCCACTGCCAAATACAGACATATTGCTGGTTCTCTGAAAGCCAAGAGCCATGTATATATTCAGCTCATCCCTCTCTCTCTCTCTCTCTCTCTCTCTCTCTGTGTGTGTGTGTGTGTGTAAATATAAATATATACTATACACCCACACACACACACACACACACACACACACACAATGAAAGTGCCATTATTTTAAACTGAGTTTGCAAACCAGGATTACCAGAGAACCTGATTCGCTCAGCAGCTGTACATTACCATATAAAACTGTGGTTAATTCTCTTTGGGAACCTGGCTCCCGAACTACAAATTACAATGATTGTGTCGCTCGTCTCTTCAAAGTATCACGCATGTAATTCTCACCAATCCTATCAACCCATTCGGCACGTGAGCCAGATTACAGAAGGGGCTTAAACCTCACACACACACACACAAACACACACTGGACACCATCCCAAATCTTCACAGACAAACTTAGAGGGCATAATCTTCCAGGCGTTTATTTTTGGCAAATGAACGCCCCTTCCTTCCTTCCTTCCTTCCTTCCTTCCTTCCTTCCTTCCTTCCTTCCTTCCTTCCTTCCTTCCTTCCTTCTCTCTTTTTTGCTATCTTTCTTTCTTTTTCTTTTTTTCTTTCTTGCTATCTTGCTTGCTTGCTTGTCTGCCTGCTTCCTTCCTTTCTATCTTTTTCTTTCTTTTTCCCTTTTTTTTTCTTTCTTGCTAACTTTCTTCCTTTCTTTCTTTCTTTCTTTTTCTTTCTTTCACTTCCTTCCTTTAAAAAAACCTGGACTTTTCTTGCATGGCACAAAGATGTGAACATGACTGTACAGCCTCCCAGCCATCTTGCAGCGAGACAGCCAAACACACACTGCTTCAGAAGTCTCCCTTGGCTCATTTTCACAGCTGAAAAGATATCTCTGCCTTGCCGATTCGCCCCATTAAACGGCACTCTGCCAATACATGGGTTTCAGTCCTCGGACCGGCAACCAAAATCTGCCTCAGGAGGCATTTTTTGCATGATTATTCAATGACCTGCTTTGGGGGGGGGGGGCGAGATCGAAGGTACCCCTCAACACAGCAGAGGGCCCCGTCGTGGTCAACTGGAGCAGGACGTGACGCGTTCAGGAGAAGGCAGGTAAATTAAGATGACAAACTCGCGCTTCATCAGCAAAGCCCCAAAAAGGACGTGGCCTAGCAACCCGTCTCGCTCGGGCTTTTCAGGTTTGTAGTTTGAAATGTTAGTCCTCTCTGACATCACACAGCTCCTGGTGTTCCCAGCAGCAACCAGCTTGGCAATGGTACCCTTCAAAGTGGAGTGCCAGGGCATCAGACAAGTAGAACTGGATCTCCGATCAAAGCAAAAGACAAGAGGGCTTTGCGAACTCTGGCAGGAAGGCCGAGATTTTGTTCCTTGCATCCCGAAACCCAGCAATCTGATCTGTAGGCATGTCTAGGGAGATTTTCAGTCCTCCAGGTCAATGGTCGCCAATCGGTGGGCCGGGGACTACTGGTAGGCCGTGAGAAAATTTTGGTGGTCCGCAGAGAAATGTCCACCTCAAAGCAATTAATCCAGGCTGCGCGGGAACACAAGACCCACATGGCCCGCCCACCCGCTGGCCCCCACCCTTCGGCCGAGAGCAAACTTTACCTTGAGTACAGCCACGCGAGTTGGAACTGGAAGGTAAGACCAACAGCGGGGGAGGGAAATCCATCCTGGGGTGGCTTGCTGACGTTGGCGGGAAAGTGGATCCCATATTCCAGAGCTGCGGTAGTCACAGGACTGGTCCTTTGGTCATCCCGGAGCAGCTTCTCCAGTCCATGGCAGGCTGGTACACCCGGGTGGAGGAGCAGCTGCTCCAGGATGACCAAAAGGCCAGTCCTGTGACTACGGCAGCTCTGGAATATGGGACCCACTTTCCCGCCAACGTCAGCAAGCCACCATCAGTCAAAATTCATATTAGTAGTCCACGGGATTTAAAATTATGAGTTTGGTGGTCTCTGAGGTCCAAACGGTTAGCAATCCCTGCTCTAGGTCATGGCTGTCCCAAAGGCAACTGGATTTTCTGGTTTTCCTTTGAACACATTTCGCTTCTCATCCAAGAAGCTTCTTCAGCTCTATTTCTAGGAATACATGTGAGAGAGATACTCTAGACCAGTGGTTACCAACCAGTGGGCTGGGCACCACTGGTGGTCCACGAGAAAGTTTTGGTGGTCTGCAGAGAAATGTTATCCACAAAACACCCCACAAAGCAATTCAGGCTGTGTGAGAACACAAGGCTTGTGTTGTTTGCATTGCGAACAACATGAGGTAGTGAGGGGAGGGGGGAAAGGGCGGAGGGGGGAAACTTGCCCCACTCGCCCCACGCGCCTGGCCTGGCCACCGGGCTGCTTCTTTTCGCTTCTTTCTTCTGCTTTTGGCTGCATACAAGGAAAGCAGCAAAAGTCTTTCTTTCTCTCCCCCAAACTCCGCCAGAAATGAGTCTTTGGGACTCTGCAAGGCCTCCTGCTCCAAGAGGCTGCGCCGGCGTGACAAATCTCACAGACTCATTTCTGGCGGAGTTTGGGGGAGAGAAAGAAAGACTTCTGCTGCTTCTGCTGCTTTCCTTGCATGAAGCCAAAAGTCTCTCTCTTTCTCTCTCTCCCTGAGAATGGAGCTGGAGACATATCCTGCGATCCCAAATAAAGAATGATCAGTCGGTAGGAAAAATGGGTGGGGAATTTTCCTGCAGACTTTTTTGGGGATTTTCCCAGCGTCTCTGGTCTGTGGGATTTAAAATTTATGAGTTTGGTGGTCCCTGAGGTCCAAAAGGTTGGCGACCTCTGCTCTAGACGATCTTTCAGCCTAAAGCTTCAGGGGAAAACACTTTAGTTACATCCAAGTTTCTCTTGATCGGTGAAATTCTTCTCAAGCCTATTTATTCTTTCTCTGCAGGTTTGCCCTGGCGAAGCTTTTGCTGCAGGTTTTTAAGAAGAGATTGTTCTGAAATGGTATAGGGTTTCTTGCCTGAGCAGGAGGCTGGAATAGAGGACCTCCAAGGCCCCTTCCAACTTTGCTATTCTGCTGCCACCATCTCCATTTCTATCTGACATCTTCATGATTCATCAGGCCTTCAACCAAGCACACACACATATCCCAGTCGCCCTATGGACAAAAACATTTCATGCCTGTTTGGCGGCTCTGAGTCATTGCCTGGCCCTTCTGCCCACCAAGGCCTGGGAGTCTTGGTATCGTCCAACCATATCATTTCTCAGAAGACAAAAGGCCACATTCAGATCTAGGCTGAGAGCTACGCCACAGATGGGTGAGCCAGCAACACCCAAAGAGTGGACACTTACTCATATCCGTCCAATTTAGTTTCATGCCTAGTGAGTTGGTAGCTGGAGAGTTGTCCGAGGCAAGAAGATGTGGCTTCAACTGATTTCTCAAATGGGAGTCTCTAGAACCACAATGCATATAAGACACTGTTTTGAATCTGCCCTATTCCCATTAGGGCTGCTGGCTGGGGAATTCTGGGAACTGAAGTTCACACATCTAGTTTTCTTGCAGAAGTTTCATTATCCAAACTAGGTAGCATCAACCATGATGTTACCTAATTGGGTAATGAAACATCTGCAAGAAAATAAACAAGCTCAGAGAGCACCATGAACCCACAGCCTTCCTCTTCCTCTTCCTCCTCCTCCGCTTCTTCCTCCTTCTCTTCCTCCTTCTCTACTCTGCTCCCTTCTAGAACTGATGCTATACCATTGAGTAATGAAACATCTGCAAGGAAGCTACCAAATTCATAGAGCAAGGGTCTTCAAACTTGGCAGCTTTAAGACTTGTGGACTTCAACTCCCAGAATTCCTGAGCTAACATGGACTGGAGGAGGAATTCTGGGAGTTGAAGTCCACAAGTCTCAAAGTTGTCAAGTTTAAAGACTCCTGTCATAGAGCATCAAGGTTCCTCGTTTCAATCCTGAGCTACAAATATCCTCCTTTATTGATATTTTAAAGTTGACCAGCTTGAAAAAAATTTTTTTTCCTGTGTGTGGGACACAGGAAAAAATACAGGCTTTATCTGCTGCCCTTTTAAGCATGACTGGTCTCCCTTCCATTCTATCTGTTTATACTCTAAGCATCTACTCTGCTCCACTGCTAAAGCCGGGCCCACTTTTCCGCCATTTCAAGCAATGGGGGACTGTTTTGCCTAAGTCACCCTGAATTCAGAAATACAGAGCAAGCACCTCCAAGTTGGTGCCCTTGAAATGTGCTGGATTTCTACTTGTGATAATCTCACCACCTCGTGACTGAGATGTTATGGGAACTGGTCCAAAACACCTACTTACACCCGGCTGCTCTGCTGTCAGAAACCACATCATTATAATAACGCCTTTGGTGCGGGAGCCGTGGAGGAAGTATGGATGCGTCCCAATAAAATAGACAAAGGGGGAATTTTGGGTGATCCTCGTTCCTTTTTCCACAATAAGGTCTTCAACATTCTGGTACTTTTTAAAAATATATATATATATATATATATTGTTTACAACTGTAAGTATCAAGCACAGCTCAACTGTTTTGGCATTACTTTGTCTTACATACAAAAATATAACCAAACCATCCTGGTACATTTTCCAAAACAGAACCCAGCCTGTTCCTTTTGGTGGTTTAGCCTTGCGTTATACTTACATGGGACAGTCCAGAAATATACCCACGGGGCCCAGCTGCCCCTCTACTCTCCCCAATGGGCCTAAATAAAAACAGTAGCAGGAACTGGAATAATTTCTGTTTGCAAAGGAAAGGAAAAACAAAAAGAACAGTGCTGTCCAGCCCGATTTGTTGTGTGGCAGGCAGGCAACCCCTTCCTTGCCACAAGTGAACAAGAGGAGGATTGTTTACGAGCCAATGCTGAAGGAAGGAAGGACTGGGCCCGTCTGGAGGACTTGGAGAATCTACTACCCAGCCACATGAATCCACAAGGTGGCTTATGAGGAATTTAGCCACAGTCACCACCCACCAGGCAAAGAGTCCGGAAAAAGTGCTTGTGTTCAGCTGAAAATCATGAAATACTTAAATCATGCCCCAGAAGCATGACATGGATTGCTGCGATTTGCCACAGAAATGCCAATGGAGGCAAAGTAGGCCAGAAACCTCCCAGCCCTTCTCTCTCTCTCTCTCTCTCTCTCTCTCTCTCTCTCTCTCTCTCTCTCTTTCTCTCTCTCCCCCTCCATTTCTCTCTCCCTCTTCCTCTCTCCTTCCATCTCTCTCTCCCTGTCTCTCTCTCCCTCCATTTCTCTCTCTCTTCGTCTCTCTTTCTCTCTCCCTCCCTCCCTCCATTTGTCTCTCTCCATCTCTTTCTCTCTCTCAGTCTCTCTTTTTCTCTCTCACTCCCTCTTTCTCTCTCCCTCCATCTCTCTCTCCCTGTCTCTCCTTCTCTCCCTCTCTCTCCCTCCCTCTCTCTCTCTCACCTTCCCTCCCGCTCCTTCCGATGAGCCACATGACACCTTACAATGGGGACTTAAGAGAAGGGGAGCCCCGCTCTTCTGGATGTGAGATCTACTTTGCTAGGCCAAGCAATCACAAGCTGTCGTTTTGATTTTCGAAAACATGCTACCCAACACGACTTAGAAGGATCTCTTGTATTATTATTTTTTAAGGGACCCACATCCACACCTCTTAAATCAAGGACGCCTCCTCTGAATGTGGTTTTTACCTCTAGCCGTTGTTGAATGGGGGTGTTTGCCCCCCACTGCCATGCAACAAATCTAACACAGGAGCAATTTCCAACCAAGCTGATTGCTCTCCTCCTCCTCGTTTATGTTATCATTTGGCAGAAAGAGTTTATTCCTCAACTTTTCTTCCTTTGGGGATCTCAAAGCTTTGCCAGCTGGGCCCAAAGTGGCGTTGGCCATGTTGGCACAGAATGCTGGGAATTGTGGTCTGGAGACACAGGTTGGGGAAAGCAGCTATCAGGCATTACCCACAATCCCCCCCAACACACACACACACACACACACACTGCCTTTCTTCGCTTTCTCTTTTTTTTTAAAAAAAAACTGCTTCAGTTCCTGTGAAAAATCACCGTGAAATTAAAAACCTGTTTCCTTCCATTGAGCAATTTAAACACACACACACAACAACAACAACAACAACACGCAGAGAGACAGGCAGCAAATTCCAAGCAGTTTTGGGATACTCTCAATTGCCAAAAGGGAAGCCAATATGTTTCGACACAACAGCTGTATGCATTGTTGCTTTAATTAAAATAAAAAGGGTTGGTGGGATTGATTGATTGATTGATTGATTGATTTTGCTCCCCCTCCGGAACGCTCCCCAATCAAAGGAAGAAGCAAACCCAGAAGAGCCGATGGAGGGGTTTTCCCCTCTTCCCCCCCCCCCCCAAGCATCCGATGGGCCTGGGGTCTGGAGTCAAAACACACACACACACACACCCACACACCGCCAAAGGGCAGTCCTCTAAACTCTGAGAAAGCACACAAAGGAAGTGGCAAGAGGGAGGGGATGACGTCAGCCCTCCTCCTCCTCGCTTCAATTCATAAATGCTAACCACAGAACCAGGCAAATTGTGAACAGCAGCGGTGACTGTGTTCTCCCTCCCAGGAACCGAGCTTGCCTCTCCGTGCTTCCAAGAAAGCACCAACTTTCTTTAGCCGGTGGGAAGGGAGGGAGGGAGAAGAAGAAAGCAGGGAGAAAGAGGGAACCCAGTCATGATCACCCTTGTCAAGTCCACCCTGCAAGCCAGGCCCCACAAATTTGCACTGGATAAGCAGGAAGGCTGCCTCCCAGCCAACCCAGTGGGGCAAAAATCACTCCAAAATAGGGAACCTCCTTAGGCAGAGCTACAAGGCCATAGGCTGACACACACACACGCACCCCCAAAGGGGAGGCGGGGGGGGGGGGGAGGAAGTTTCCAAGGAGGTTGTGTAGAATCTCCTGTGATTTTGCATCAGGGCACTGGGATGTCTGGAGGAAAAAAGACACACAGACACAGACACACACACACACAAATGCAGAGTTGGCAGAAGGTTGTGAGCTAATTACTCAGAGATCAGTATCTTCCCCCTTTGCCACTGGGCCCTGAGGGATTTTAAAACCCGCTTAACTTCCTCTCCCCACTGGGGATATACATATATATTCTTCAGTTTTTTTTTTTCTTTTCGTTCTTCTGTTTTTTTGGCGCTGCCTCCTACACCAAGGAATTTTAACTTGGGAAACGGGAGGAGAGCGCCAAAGTTAATTAGACTGGAGAAGTAGACACTTAACAAGTGTTTGCAAGGGGATTCCAAAATCACCTGTGTTTGGGGGAAGGCCAACCTGAGCCCTCTCCCACCACCACCCCAGCCCCAAATGCCCTCCCAGGAGCTTCAAGCAAAATCTCAAAAGGGGAAGGGGAAAAGAGGGGTAAAAAAAAAAAAAAAAACCAAACACCCACTGCCAGCCAGTTTCTGTCTCAGGAAACCAGAGAAGGACCAAGCCTATGTTACAAAAGGGCCTTTTAGAGACAGCAGCAGCACACTAATTAAACCACAAGTACACACACACACACACAGACACACACAGAAGGGCATGCTAGGAGTTTCTGCTTCGCCTTCTGGCCAGGGGTAAAAAGAGGGGGGACGGACACAACCCC
Organism: Laticauda colubrina; assembly: GCA_015471245.1. Classification (NCBI taxonomy): domain Eukaryota; kingdom Metazoa; phylum Chordata; class Lepidosauria; order Squamata; family Elapidae; genus Laticauda; species Laticauda colubrina. The sequence continues at coordinate 5,175,443 of BLBF01000057.1, forward strand.
TCTACCTGCACAAACCCAACATGAATTGTGCACTTCTGTCCTGTCTTCATTGTTTTTCTAAGTTGGGTGGGTGGGTGGAGGGGGGGGTTTAGCCCCCCTTTTTAAAGTTGTACTAGCTGTATGACCTGGGGTTGGGTGGAAAGGAGAGGAGAGAAGAGAAGGATTTGGAAGACACCCCGGACCATCTCTGCCCGGGGAAGGGAGGAGGAGATCTTGAACTTGCTGGCCAAGAAAGGGGCAGATTTGGGCGAGGGGGAAGGGGGAGTGGAGCAACTGCTGGGATTTAAAGAAGGGGAGGGCAAACCAAGCTCTTTGCACAAGCTGTTCCCGAGGCCATTTGGTTGTTGGGGGGGGGGGGGGGGGTTTGTAGGAAAAAATCCGGACGGCCTCTAAGGGGGCATCCCCCAAGAGACGCAGCCTGCCCTCCAACCTGATTTGGAGGGGAGGAGGGAGGAGGGGTCCGATTGCAGCTCCCACCCCCCACCCCCGTCCAAGCAGGAACTTCTGAGGCTGTCAAACACCCCCCACCCCCGGCAAAAACACGTGCGGCGACGCCTCCAGGTAAACAGCCCGGCCTCAACCCGGCGACCACCCACCCACCCCCCCCTCCCAGGTAGGACCCCTCCCCCCAAAAAACCAACCACCCCTCCCCTCCCTTTCCCTCGCTCGATCTCGCTCACTCACCCCCGCCAGCCTGGGGGGGGGGGGCTTTCCACTGGGCGCAGCCGATGGGTGGGGGGAGCAGCGACCCCGCCGCCGGAGGGAAGCCTCGGGCGGGCGGCTGCTTTGCCCTGCGCTCAGCCCCGCGCGCTGCCCGCCGCCGAGGGCGGAGAAAGAGGGCGAGCCAACGCCGGAGAGGAGGCGGTAGCAGCGGCGGCGGCGGCAGCCGGCGAACAAAAGGAGGCCCCCGCTTCACTGCAGCGCCGCGGCTGGGCCAGGCGAGAGGAGGACGGCCGGGAGGACGCGAAGCAGCGGCCGGGCATCGCCGGCGCCGGAGGGGCGAGCCACGCGGTGCGCCCGGGAGGAGGAGGAGGAGGAGGAGGAGGAGGAGGAAGGCTGCGCTCGCCGCTCCGATCCTTGCTTCCCCGGGCCCGCCGCCGCGCCGCCCAAGACAACACGCGGAGCGCGCGAAAACCCGGAGCCCGGCGCCGCTTCGGCTTCTTCGGGGGCCGCGCTTCCCCCACCGCTTGCCCGGGCTGCGCTGCCAAGGCTACCCGGGTCAACCGTCGCTGGGCCCGCGGGCGCCTCTCTTGGAGAGGGAGGGGTATATAGGCAGATCAAAGGGAGGGGAGGGGGGATGGAGAGGGGCAAGGCAGCTCCCTCCCCCCCCCCCCCCGGGGGGGAAGGGCCATGGGATTGGGGAGGGGTGGGAAGGGGGGGAGGAACCCACCAGGAAGCCATTCCCCGGATGGTAACCATAGGGAAAGGGGCATTTGCTCCCCAACCACCCCAACTGGTGCCAGCCCAGCGGGCAAAGAATAGCTGGGAAAAGGCTTGGGCATCACTCTCCCGTGCCCGCCTTGGAGTGAAGGGGAGGGGGAACTCCCCCAGACCATCTGTCAGAATTGGTGTAGGGTCTCCTGTTTGGGCAAGGGGGGGGGTTGGACTCGATGACCTACAGGGTCCCTTCCAACTCTGATTATCTGTTCCCTGTTACAGGGGATCCTGTGCCCCTTGGTGTGGTCTATACATCAATCCCACCTCAATTCCCTTATTAAGTAGAGTTAGGGCCAGTTTTTTGTTTGCAGTGGGAAGAGATGTAGAGGCTGGACACCCCACAAACCGCCCACAATTCTCCCTTAAGGCTGCGCGCCCCAAAAGCCAGCCCAACTCATTTGTTGCATCCCTGTCCACCTAAGGCCTGGATTAGGGGTTTCCCCCCTCCCTTAGCCACCCATAGACAGAAGATCAAGGAAAAAAGGAATAAACTTGCATTAGCAGCGGGTGGATGAAACAAGCCAACTTTCAGCTTTGCTGTCTACAAACACACAGGGTTCGTTATTTAGTGCTCGGTAGCGTTTCGTTCCTTCGGAGATTTTTTTTTTTTTTAAGTCCAATTTAATCTGTCTGAAATTGGCCAACAAGGCAGCTAAGTTACCAACTTCTCCACGATGCCTGCTTCATGAAGGCCGAATACCGAAGAAGCACCTCTTGTGTGAACCAAGGCAGCACTGAAAATCAAGCTTTGCAATTAAGAGGTTTGGGGGCACAAATGCAACAACCCCCCCCCCCAAAAAAAAGTCCTGGAGTCAGAGGGGCATCTTCCCCTTTAAAAAAAATAAATAACCTGCCACACCGCAAGTCAAAGGCAAGCTACGCAAAATACATATTTCGCAAAATATATATTTTGTCAACACTGTCTTAAAGTTTACACAACATAGTAATTAAAACAAAAAGCAAAAAAAAAAAAAGGGGGGGGGGAGAAGAATGCAAAAGCTCTGCAGCCCCTCTGCAGCCCCTGTCTTTTCCAAGGCAGTAAATGAGAATGAAATTAAGATTTCCAGGTCAATCTGAAATCCTGGCAACTGCAGTTTTGAGGTCAAGCTTTTTGGAAGGGAGAGAGGGAAGGGGAGGGAAGAGAGAGAGAGAAATGAGAGGGAGAGGTGGAATATGTATGTGGACTGAGAAAGAATGAGAGAAAGAGAAAGAGGGAGGGTGTGTGTGAGAGAGACAGAAAGAATGAGGAAGGGAGAAAAAAGAGAAGAGAAAGGAGGAGAGAAAAGAAAAATGTGTGTGAGAGAGAGTACAAAAGAGAAAATGAGATAGAAAGTGAGGAAGAGGGAGAGAGAGAGAGAAAGAAAGAAAGAAAAAAAAGAAAGAAAGAAAGAAAAAAAGAAAGAAAGAAAGAAAGAAAGAAAGAAAGAAAGAAAGAAAGAAAGAAAGAAAGAAAGAGACTAGGCCCAAAGATACCCAGCCACCAGGCAGGGCTACAAATCACAACCTCCTTTAACTGCGACATCAAAACTAACTCTCTTAACCCAAGAAACAGGCCACAGATCTCCTTCAGTTTAACCCCAGCAAAAGTGAACGGGAGCTGAAGTCAAGGAAGAATTGCGGAAATCACCGCCAAGGTCACAACAGGGACTTGGCAGTCTGGCATTGGGGGGGGGGGGGACAGGAACAATGGGGCATGGAAGGCCTAGAAAGGCGGCCCTTCCATTCTGGGTGAGAAGAAAGTGGGCATCGTCTCGGCCAAAACTTGACAATCGCCTTTGGGTAGCAGGAACACCCGGAATAAGATTCAGAAAGAGTGGAACTGACCTGCAGTTTTATATCAAAAAGATTATCCCACTTAATCTGACAAAACATCTGTGAGAATTTCGTTTACACACACACACACACAGCGTGCACACCTCATGCTGCTTTTCCTGGAAGCACTTTATCCACTGCTTTTAGGGAAGATTAAATGGAATTTTTCCTGAAGGACCCGCACAAAATTTATTTTGGGCCTCTTTTCAGCCTTGAAGGTGGCTCAGAATGGTGATCGTTCCTCTTTCTGGCTGGAGAGGTGTGCTGGGCAACAAAAAAAGAGGAGTGTGAATGTAGTTTGGGTTTGCTTTGGCTTTTTTTTTTTTTTTTTTGTTTAAAGCAGGGAGGTCTTCAGCTTTAAGGCTTGTGAACTTCAACTCCCAGAATTCCTCCTCCAGTCATGTTAGAGCTCAGGAATTCTGGGAGTTGAAGTCCACAAGTCTTAAACTAGCCAAGTTTGAAGACCCTTGGTTTAAAGGGACTGTGGGTAGAGCCCTTTCTTTCTTAATTCATTTTACATTCACTGCAACCTTATCGTTCCACATGATCTGGAGTTTTGCTTTGTTTTTTTAATCAAAACCAAGGGCCTTCAAACTTGGCAGCTTTAAGACCTGTGGACTTCAACTCCCAGAATTCCTGAGCTCTAACATGACTGGAGGAGGAATTCTGGGAGTTGAAGTCTCAGATTGTAAAAAGGGAGAATGCTACCTGAAGGTTACAGTAAAGAAAAAATCATATTTAATTACACATGTATTAACAGCAGACAGAATTGTATTTGCTTGGAATTAGAAAAGTGATAAGAGACTGACAGATAGAAAAGTAACTGAGGAATAGGTTGAATAGGTTAACATTGGTAACCAAAGAAAAAGAAGAAACGGAATATTATATGGTATGGGATTTATTTTCTCAATGATTGGAAAAATAAAACAAATTTAAATGGACCAGATGAATATATAGAACAATAAGTTAATTGTTAAAAAAAAGTAACAGATATATTACATAATAGCTATAAGAAAATGTGATTGTTATATTGGCAAGAAAAGTATCAATTATAATTGTAAGCACAAGATATATGTAGCCAGTCGACATACAGTTGAAATGAAATGGAATTATTGTAAAGTATAAAATATTTTTTTAAAATAAAAAAAACAGATTGGAAAAGGGACTGGGTATTTTTTTTTAAAAAAAAAAAAACCTAAATGGCAGCAGGGAAATTACCAGTTTGTTCATTTCTTTATGCAAACAAACGCTAACATCCTTCCCCCCAACGGGTCACAAAACGAGAAGCATAGACTGCAAGGGGGAAATGTGGCATGGCACCTAGGCTTGTCTCGTGTTCGAATTGTGCTTTTGTCCCCTGCAATGCTCAGAAGGGATGGTGGTCCTTGCTTCTCTCTGAGCTTGCAGGCGTTTCATGACCCAAACTAGGCAATGTCATCAGTCGTAGTGTTCAGAAGCCGCAAAAATGAGTCAGGGACCCAGAGATGCGCTGAAGGATTTTGCAAAGACGCAACCGGCCATATTGCTCATTAAAGTCCCCAAGTCCTTTGCGTTTGGACAGAACAAGTGCCCTCAGCAAGCTAGAGGGTTGCTGGCAGGGGGATTCTGGGAGTTGAAGTCCACACATCTTAAAACGGTGAAGGTTGGGAAGCACTGCTCTTCATCAAACCCAACATTTATTTGACAAATCTTATTTTCCCTTCTCTTTATTTGACATTAAGGAGGGACATATCTCTCTTTGTGAAGCACCGCAGTGGCTTATTTGGAGCAGGTGGGTTTTAAAAAGCCGTGGAGGGGGGGGATCAGGAATGGATCCCCCCAAAGATCCTCATTTCAGGAGGAAGCCGGCCCACACAAACTCCACGTACACACACCCCGTTCAGCCAGCCGTGGCTGTGCAGAGGCCAGAGTCCCGATCCCAGGCAGCCGGCAATCCAGTCCGCCTTTCGGCACCGCCTCCATTTATCAAAACAACCCTGTCATGTCGGCGTACCATTAACAGATAATGAAAGGAAGACCGAGGGATGGAGTTACAAGCAAAGCACTCAGCCTGGTACAGGCCTGAGCACGCCCTGCCAAGCGAGCTGACATCTGACTTGATTATAAGCATTATAATTAAATGGAATACCTAGTTTAAGTAACATTAAGGTTGTGACACAAGCCAACAAAAGCTGGGGAAATTCTAAGTTAAGGCTTTGACACGTTGTCATTAGCTCTCCTGCGATCCGTCGGTGGGGTGGGGGGGAGCGGAGAAGGGAGCAGAGCGATTTGAAGTCAGAGCATGGTGTGCCTGTGTGTGTGAGAAGGCAAAGGTCTTGAAGGAAAATTTAAAGAGGCAAATTAATCTGGCAGGGGTGCCTCCCCCTTCTCCGTTTCCAACCAGGTCTTGCTTGGGAAGATAAACCAGCTTCATCTTCGCTTCCAGTGGCGACAGGACGGCTGTGCCCAAAGGCCAGCTCCAAGTTCCCACGGGCAGGGGTCTCCTTCATAGTTTCACTGTGAGGGGCCACCTGGAAGCAGAGCAAGCTGTGTTTGGGGTATTGGCAATCCTCCACTGTGAGGTGAAGCACTGTGTAAGCGGAAGCTTAGTTAACCATCTCTCTAGTTACAAATGTACTTAAATGTATTTTACTACATTTAAATTGAATTCTATTTCACTACATTTAAATTCAGCCCCCTTTCTTCTCACCTGCCAGCTATTCAGAGCTGCCTTACATGGAGTCTTATCACAAGTCTGATATAAGACTGACCCTCCCTTCCCATCTCTCCTTCCTCCCCATCCCCACCTCTCCTTTCCTTCTCTCCTTCTCTCCTTCCTTTCTTCCTTCGTCTTGATTTTATTGCTTTGGCAAACATACATAACTCCACACTCTTCTATTTTCTCCACAACTAGATTCCTTTGAGGTGGGTTGGGTTGGGAGGGGGGAATTGACCCAAAATCATCCAGCGGGCTATCATGTCTAGTGTGAACTAGAACTTACTTTCCAGGCCAGCACCCTAACCACTATACCAAAGTGGCTCTCTACAGACCCAAAGAAAACCCATATACTCACATAAAAGCTGTTCCTTGCGGAGGGTAGATATTCTGGCATTCTCAAAAACTCCTGGTGGGACTAAAGTCCCACAATCTCTATTGGCCAGCTGTGGTTCAACAATTCCCAGACCAAAATATTTGGCAACTTCAAACTTCTTCTTTTTGTTTCTAGCATTATCTGGGCCTTTTTCCATTTGAATTTGTACTACCTCTTTCTCCTGCCAGCTTAGACTCAACCTCAGCTTAATATTATTACCCTGTGGTAGAGGAGCATTTGCGCAAAAATCTACTTTTATATAAAAGTGAAATACCCCTCATGCATCATCACAAAACCTCCAGAACCATAAAGCCTACAAAGTTGAAATTTGGCACCGATGTTCCTCTTGGCTTCTCGGGGCTCACTAAGAAAGGATTTTTTGAAATGACCATCAGAGCGTTAGTATTATGTATATTATTATTATTAACACGCTCTGATGCTAAGGAGTTCTACTCCCCTTCCCCACCTGAAAAGAAATCCCTTCCAAATGCAAAACTCAAGCAGAGGAGAGGAGTTTCAGTTTCAGAGCAGCAACCATCTTTAGTACAGAACAGTTGAGCTAAGCCATGCCCAGGCTCCTTGCTGTCCCCTTGCTCACACAGCAAATACTGCTTCAGTTTCCAAACAGCCCTCAACTCTCTCCCTGACAGGATGCTAGCCAGATGAATACTGATGGATGCTGGTAGGCAGAATTTTTTCCCTTAATTTTCCTCCCCCAAAACTAAGCCCAACCACATAGTTTCGCAGCAAAGAATGGGTATCGAGCTAATACACACATACACACACACACACACACACACACAAGATATTCAAGCTGGATGAAAGGCCAACTTTGCTTAGCAGCCAAGAGCAGATCAAGGATTTGGTGACAAGAGGCTGTTTTCTAGGCAGTTCTCAAAGAACACAGAAGAAGTTCCCAAACACCTGAAGAACATTCAATGGCCCTCTGCCACGAGATCTGTTGAGCAACCGCCATTCTCAGAATTCCTTCCGAGAGAATTAGCTCTTATCGAGGTCTGCATAAATGCTTTATCTCCTAGGCAAACTGGGAGCTGCTTAAAGGTTGCCAAATAAACTGAGTTCAGAAGTAATTGTTAAGAGCACTCTTTGCCTTATCGGAGAGATCGCATTAAAAAATGCAATTATTAAAATTTATTAAGCACTTAGAGGCCAAACCGCTCACAGGATCCGGTCCTGGAAGAGAGAAGGAAATGGAAGGGTGAGAAATCAACAGTGGAACCAACCAGCTTTCTGGTCAAATTTAACACGGTTTGCTCTTGGCAAACCTAATTGGCACCAACGGTGAAAGTTTGCCGTTTAAGTAAGAACAATGGGTATTGAGCTCTGGATAAAATGCTTCAAAAAACAGGTTGCCGTGCTGTTTCTTCCACGCAGGGCTTGGAATCCGACTGAGCAAACCTGTTTTAATTCAGATTGGCTTAGGGTGTGTAGGTTAATCTCCTTCTACTTCAGGATGTCAAGAATCTCTACGTTCTTCTGGGGAAAGTTCCTGCAGCAGTTCAACCTGAGATCCCCGAAGGAGGGGGCGTGGGTAAGAAATATTGAACATAAAAGTAGCTTTGGAAGAGTAGCTTTGCATCAATGTTTTTTAAGTGTTTCTCTTTTGAACCAACCCTGAATCGTAAAATTACCAACCTCTGCAATGTACGGCATCAAATCCTACCTCTCACCCAATGCATTCCTGGGCTCTCTCCCCCATCAAATCAGCTTTTATCATAGGGGGAAGGGCAGGGGTGGGGTTCTCTGCCTGGTTGCTGGATGGGCGTGGCCATGATGGGCATGGTCTAGTCGGCCTCCTGCACCACGGGGGGGGGGGGGTGTTGCCCTCCCCGGACTCCGGAGGCTCTCTGGAAGCCGGAAATAGGCCCTTTTCCAGCCTTCCCGAACTTCCAGGAGGCCCATTTTTTGCCCTTCCTGAGCGCCTGCGCACGCCCTACCCTGAGCTGCTTCTAAAACAGGCCGCAGTGGGACTCCTGGGAGGGGAGGGGTGGGCGGGGCCAGCCAGGAGTAGGATTTGGGGGTTGTCCAAACTGTGCAGAATCTTAGCTAGGGGATCTCCGGAAGCCCTGTGAGCCCCCAGCAGCAGGGGTGGGATCCGACAGGGTTAACTACGGGTTGGGTGACTTACGATGTGCTTCCCTACACATCTGCTGCGCGGGTGTAAATCATCGTCAGCTTGCTCCTTGGACAGCTGAGCAGTGCTGAGTGCAGGGAAGCAGCCACGCAGCAGCGTTTGAAAAAGCACTTTTTTCCTGCTTTTTCAACTGCAGCTGTGCCTCGCATGGCAGCTGAGGTTGAAAAAGCAGGAAATAAAGGTCAGGTAAAAGCCCGGGCGAGCAGGTGGGCCAAAACACCAGTTCTATGCCTGCTGCTCTTCAGAGCTACCGGTTCTACAGAACAGAACCGGTAGAATCCCACCCCTGCCCAGCAACTCACCCCTGGGGAAGGAGAGGCAGCTTGGTGTCCCTTTTTATAATTTTGCAGTCCCAAAATGAGTTCCGGCTCATTCTGCCCAGGATTTTGCCTTTAAATCCAACCGCCCTTGTTGAAAGATGTTGAAGAAGAGTTCCTGGTTTGATGAGAGAACGCTTGGCTGTGCAAATTCCCAGATAACCCCCCCCCCCTTTTTTTTTTTTTTAAGAGAAAGCGGTGACACAAAAAAAGGAGGTTGCCCAAACCATTTGCATCTTTCCAGTGAAACACTCCCAGACTCAGTATTTATTTATTCAAACTGAGGGAAAGCTCCAGGCCTCTTAATGTCCCACTACCAACCTTCTCTTCAGGCCTTGTGAACTTTCCCAGCAGTGGTCTATTTCTGCCTCTTGGCTTGCTGCAAAAATTTGCTTTTTGCCACCACAAGAAGAAGGTAAAGCTGTGATAGCCTTTAGAGGCAATCCCACTAACATCAAGGCTAATAGCCACCAATCCCTCTGGCTTTGAAAGCTCAGCGGGATAGATGAGCGAGTCCTTCTGATTCTCCCTCCCTCTCTTTTAATACTCTAACAGCAGCTGTCAAATCTCAGTCTGCACCCCAGAAAGCCGACAGTTTAAGAGTGCTACATGAGGAGGATTCCTTGAGGCATAGTACCTCATAATTTAATGTAAAGTTATTTAAGGATCTTTAGAAGAATGGAACAGTGGAACAACCTGCCTCCGGAAGTTGTAAATGCTCCAACACTGGAGGTGTTTAAGAAGAGATTCAACAGCCATTTGCATCAACTGGAATAGGGTGTCCTGCCTGAGCAGGGGGGGTTGGACTAGAAGACCTCCAAGGTCCCTTCCAACTCTGTTATTCTATATTCTTCTGCTTCTCTTTTTCCTCCTCCTTTCCAGTTGTGAATATAGGCCAAACCCTTCAATGCTATCGGAGAATTATTAAGCTGAAAGCAAGTCTCCTCAGCCAGATGTTTAAAAGTCTTGGCCCTGACAACTCACATATTCCCTCTTCCGCCAACTGATCGGCTTGGTTTCCAAAGTATTAAACAACCTTAGGCGATTGTATTAGAGAGGCTGACACAAAGAGGAGGGGTTCAAATTATTCTCCAAAGCACTAGAAGGTAAGTTACGAAACAATGGATGGAAACTAACCAAGGAGAGAAGCAATCTGGAATTAAAGAGAAACTTCCTAACAGGGAGGTCAATTAACCAGTGGAACAGCTTGCCACCAGAAACTGTGGGTGCTTCATCACTGGAGGTCTTTAAGAAGAGACCGGAAAGCCCATTGTCTGGAATGATATAGGGTCTCCTGCTTCAGCAATTGGCTGGACTAGCAGACCTCCAAAGTCCCTTCCAATTCTATTCTGATTGATTTAACTGGTGGATGTACGTAGGATCAGTTTTCAACAAAAGCCAAGAGTTAGATATGAGCTGTTGCAACTATCCCCTATTAACACATAAGGTTTTATTGGCCACAAACTAGCAAAACTGTCCATAGCCGTTGTGAATGTGGACAGACAACTGACCACTATCTCACAATTGATATTCTCATGCTTGCCCATTCATCTCCCGCTATGTAGGAATGAAATAGCAACCACCATGTGTCCAATTTTTTTTTCTAATAATTGACTCAACATTTGGGGGTCACTAAAATCTGTAGTATGTTTTATAGTCACATTTTTAAATTTAGTGCACTTCCGTTTTGAGCATTTACTTCCTCTTTTTAGAGTGGTTTCTTCCCCCCTTTAAAAACTCTTATCGGTGGTTTGTTTAGGGCTGTGTCCAAATTCACATTTCTGCCTTCCACCTCTCCTTACACTATGGAAGCCAACCCCAAACATAAAGCCTTATCACCTTTCAAAGACACTAACACTGAGGAAGTAAACTTTATGTTAGAGAGCTCAAAAGGGTTGGCTTCAAAGAGCTGTGGAAGCTTAGGTTTCTTAAAACCTTGGCTTAATTTTAGGGAGATGAAAGAAGGTTAGTTAAATCCCTTACATCTACCTACATTGTCCTACATCTCTGAAGAATTCACAGTATTTGAAATTACTGTAGCTTTATCTGTGAAACTGCAACGCATCTATAAATGGAGTGGCAAGGCAATTTATGCTGGACAGTCTGATTGATACACAGAATAATAGGGTCAGAAGGGACCTTGGAGGTCTTCTAGTCCAACCCCCCCTCCTCAAGCAAGAGACCTTATATATTCTCTCTTTAATGGTCTTTAATTGTATGCACTTTCTTAAGTGCTGGCAAAAAGTTTTGGATTGAAATGTTTCATATATACATATATAGCAGGATTATTCATAGATATAGACATATAGAATAGATCAGGATTATTCAAACAGAGCCATAGGTTGGCTCTATTGCCACTATCTTATAACTTATATACAGAAATATCAGGTCAAGAGTAACTGGCAGCCACCCATCAAATTATAGCGAACCACTTCTAGGTTATTCATGGAAAAAGACACAGCAAGATATTCCATCAATCAGACATTTAAGCGGGTATGGAATTTAGCTTTACAGTTCCCCAATTGCGGGAGATAAAACAGAAAAGGTAATTTACAGAGACATTTTTCCTTAACATGGCTTAAGTTTTTTTGTTTTATATCAAAAGTCATGCTGCAAAAATCCACATTCCTATAACCTATGAGTCATGTATAACCTACACTACAATCCTTTACCAGTTCATCTTTTGGGGCATTACTGGCAGCCTGTCATAATTATTATTTTACACTACTCTTGAGATTATTAGTATTTATGAAAATGTCCTCTTTTAAATGAATGCTATACATAAACATAGTCACATATTCACACACACATACATGTATGTATGTATGTATTTGTATATGTATGTACGCATACAAATTTAATGTTGTGTTTTGCCTTGTTGTGCAATGTATTATTCAGATAACAAACGGCTCTCTTTCATCCAACAATTCTTATTTGTATTTTTGATGTAATCTGAGGACAAATGACCTAACCAACATATAAACAAAAGCAACTTGAAGAATGCAACTCCCTGGTGCAATTCAGACGTACACACAAACACATACACACCCTGTAAGGCAATTCTCTCTCCCCAATTTTAACATTTTTCTAGGTGATTTAGAACTCCAACTCCCAGAATTCCCTATAACCACAACCATCTATCCTGAGAATTTAGGACAAGGTGGAAATCAGGTTGGGGAATGCTAGCATATACCAAAAAAGATAGCATTATTGCCAATGTAAACTTTTGAAAACAAGAAATGGAAGGGTCAAACAACTGAATTCAAGAATGGCATTGCTGCTTTCACAGAGAATTATCCTAGTCCTAAATTTGCAAAAACATAATAATAAAAACCTAACATGTGTCTGTAGAAGCCTTTTTTCCAAGACAAAACTACTAATGTTTGTTTAAACCGCTGAAATGAAACACAAAGTTGTTCTTACTTTCTTTGAACTGGCACTTTATTTTGTCTACTTTCTAGTTAACCAAAATAAAGGACTGACTGTTGAAAGTATAAATTGTTCCTTGGTTCAACCCATTTGCTGGCCAAAATCGATACACAGGCAGACAAACACATCCTTGTGGATGTTTTTTTTAATGTACATTAAAAATAGAGCTGAAAACAAAGGGCTACAGGACTACAAACGATTTCCCCTTTTCCGCATTCTAAATCAATCCAAATTTAACCACAAAAAAAAACAAAACCCTACATTACCATCTTCCATTTTTAAGCTTAAGCGACATTCTTGTGAATGGAAAATACGATACCCCTGTATCAACCGCCTGTGGTTTGTTTAAAGAACTATAATGCGAAGCATGCTTCTTCTCTCACTCACCAATAATAATAACAATTTAAAAAAAAAAAAAAAACCCAGCCAGCAGAAATTATTACCAAATGCTTCCAATACAATCTCTCTGGAACAAGACAGATTTTTTTTTTCCCCCAAGCATGGAATTTGGGAAAGGAGATAAGAAACTGCCTAAAATACTGAGGATTAGCAAAGCAAATATTCTTAATGAAGAAAATTCGGCTATGAATTTTTACATTACTGAAGGGTTGGAATGGGAATGAAAGGAGGAATTGCTGTATTTTTAGTGCGTCAATCACTTTTACAATCAAAAGATGTTTTCTTTTAAAAAAAAAAAAAAAAAAAAGCCCTTTCCTTTTCTTTAAAAAATGACAATAACCAAAGGAAGTAAGCGTAGCTATATTCGTCTTTCCCTCAAGAGAGCCAAGATAACCTTTAAAAACAGGAAGCCTGCCATATAAATGATGAAAAAAGAAAGTTTAACAGCCCAGAACCGCAAAAGTGCTTAGCAGTTGCAGTGGTGGGAAGAGGCAGCTGAAGACGGTGGAAATTCACAGATGGGAGCTTAGAGCTTCAAAAAGTCACGGCTGGAGAAAATGACACCCTGGTTTTGAATCTGGACCTCAGTGTTTGGAAGGGGGAGGAATTATCAGGAGCAGGCTAAATGTCCACCAAGGAAACAGAGGGTCAGTCCAATTTCACGGAAACAGGCTGAGGGATCCTTGGTACTCTCTCTTTCTTGCAGACATTTCATTACCCAATGAGGTAATGTCATCAGTGTTACGAGAAGGAGGGTGACTGTGAGCTCCTTAGTGCTCTCTGCACTTGGTGCCTTTCTTGCAGACGTTTCGCTACCAAACTAGGTAACATCACCAGTGCTAGAAGGAGGAGGGTAACTGTGCTGTCTGAGCTTGGTGGTTTTCTTGCAGACATTTCATTACACAACTAGGTAACATCATCAGTGCTAGGAGGAGAGTTAACTGTGGGGCCCCCGGTGCTCTCTGAGCTTGGTGTTTTTTTCTTGCAGACGTCTCATTACCCAGCTAGGTAACAACATCAGTGCTAGAAGAGAGTGAGGTTTGCAGAGAGGAAGAGGAGGAGGAAGACTATGGGGTCCTTGGTGCTCTCTGAGCTTGGTGGTTTTCTTGCAGACGTCTCATTACCCAGCTAGGTAACAACATCAGTGCTAGAAGGGAGTGAGGTTTGCAGAGAGGAAGAGGAGGAGGAAGACTATGGGGTCCTCGGTGATCTCTGAGCTTGGTGGTTTTCTTGCAGATGTTTCATTACCCAACTAGGTAATGTCATTGGTCACAACCACAATGGAGCCCAGAATTACTGTTGCTAAGCGAGACCTTTGTTAAACGTGTTTTGCCCCATTTTGCAACAGTTCTTGCTGCACTTGTTAAGAGAATCTCTGCAGTCTGTAAATCAGTAGCACGGTTGTTAAATGAAATGGGCTTCTCCCATGGACTCTGCTAGTCGGAAGGTCGCAAAAGGGGATCACGGGAGCCCCCCTGGGTATTGGAACCATCATAAATATAAGTCAGTGCAAAGCGTCTGGATTTTGACCATGAGGGATGCTGTGATGGTTGTTAAGTATAAAAAATGGTCGTGAGTCGCCTTTCCCAGTGACATCGCCACGATGAGCAGTCACTAAACAAACTTGTTCTTTTTCCTTTGAACACACAGTGGGATTTGTGGGCAACTGTTTGTGATTTTTAAGCAATGTTCCTTGTGGGATTTTATTGCATTTTCTGGCTATTGTGGGCAACTGGGACACTCGACAAAAATGGACCAATCAAACAATGTACAGGAAGTCTTCGACTTACAACAGTTCATTTAGTGGTCGTTCAAAGTTACAACGGCACTGAAAACAGCAGCTTAGGACCATTTTACACACTCCCCAACTACAGCGGCATCACATGATGAAAACTCACACGCTTGGCACCCTTAGGACAAATGCAATGTCTCCTTTTGTGATCTCCGGACGAGCCAAATCAGTGGGGGAGCCTATTTACTTAACAACCAAATCAGTGGGGGAGCCTATTTACTTAACAACCGGGTTGCTAATGTATCAACTGCCATGATTCGCTTAAGGATGGTGGCGAGAAAAGCCGTAAAACAGAGGACGAAGCTCAACTGAACAAATGGAGAATATTTTGGGCTCAGTTGTGGTCTTAAGTTGCTGTGCCTTCATATATCCGAGCAGCAAATGGGATCTTTTAATCTATACAGCCTGCCTTTCCTATTTTAGTGCCATTATTGTGTCATGTCCTGTGATGACCCGGTAGTGTAACACCAACGTAACAAAATCCAAAATCCAAATGTCCTTTAATGCCTCCAACTTGGCCCCACTGTTCAATAATGCTCAGTTGGAGATAAAATGTACTCAGAATTAGTCTTCAAAACAAAAGCAATACAGTCCAAACTTAATGAGCAGATAGAGGTGAAATAAAAAACCAAAACAAACTACAGGGAAGGAATTTCCACAACGGACAAGGATAAGTAATTACCAACTTCAAGGAGATAACAGGGCACAGTCTGTTGGAAGGACTCCAACCAAGGTAACTTCAGCCCCAAATAACACATGCTTTGCTTCTGGCAATGCTGTGTTTTAACTGTCTCTCTTACATACTATTCTCCCCAGCTGCAACCAATGAGGGGGATCATGGCCGCTTCCTCTCTCGTAAGCCAAGTTGCCGCCTTCTCCATTCCTCCCCTGCATGGCTGTTCCTCCTCCCTCGGAGTCCAACTCTACCAAGGGCATGACATGTCCCTTATGGATTCATCCCAGCTGTCTGAAGGGCTTGTTTCAGAAGGCTACACAATGAAACCCTTTTTTTCCACACAGTACAGACTTCATACTGGGTACAAGGAGCCGTACATTCAGGCAGCCAGCAGGGGGCTCCACAGAGCATCTAGGAGAGCCTTCCCTCCTCCACCCTTTTCTCATACACATACACACACACACACACACACACACAAAACGGAGGCAATTTAAGATGCAGGAAAGGGAAGCTGAGCGTCTGCAGTCAAACCCAATTTAGCCCATTTACTATAATAACAGTCCTCTGCAGAAGGTAGTGCTAAGGCAAAGCCTTGGTATGGCATATTTTGAAATAAAATAAAACCACATCGGTTTGGATCAAGCTTGCCTTGCCTGCTCTCGGGAGTAATGTAGCTGGCAATACTTCTGTAAATAAGTCTTGGAAAGTGGTCCAAAACAGCTCCCCAGGAAATGTTTCCTTCAAAACCCTTTTCAGAATGAAGGGTCTGGTGGGTGGGGGGGGAGAGGATGGTGAAGGGATGGAGTAAGGAAGGGAGGGAGGGAGGGGCAAAATCCGTGATCTTTCAGTTTATTCCTTTCCTGCCACTAAAACATGCTAAAGTATGGCTGGAGAAAAAACCCAGCAGTTCTGACACTTTGGAGAAGTCTTTTATTTTGTTTAGGCTGCGCAAAGGCAAGTCCAGGGGGCGCTTCGCTCCCGCATCAAAGCTCCTGCCACGACAGGGAGCTGCGGCAGAGGGCCCAAAGAGCCGCATGTGGCTCTGGAGCCATAGGTTGCCGATTCCCAGTCTAGGCAAATTAATTCCAGCCGTGGAAGGAGGAGGAGGGGAGATGCAATTTTATTGATGAAATATGAGGTGGTCCCTTTTGTGATTTAAGTGCCTGACTTTGAGGCACAGAATGGACTCTTAAACTTCTACCTTTGAAAGAAAATACCAGGTTTGGGACTGCTATTCATTCTTCAGCCACCTGAAGAGCAGCAGCAGATGCCAATGGGATTATTATTATTATTATTATTATTATTATTATTATTATTATTATTATTAATTTTCTAGAGCCGTGAAGACGAACCTATGGCATGCATGCCGGAAATGGCATGAACAGCTGTTACTGCCGGTATGTGAGCCCTCGCCCAGAGCAGGTCTACTGCACATGCGTGCATGCCGCCCACCCAACAGCTGATTGTTGGGTATCTGGAACGCATGCACGGGGGCAGGAGACGCATGCGCAGACATGTGGTGTGAGTGGGGGTCACTCACGCATGTGCAACATTGCACAGCGCACAGTGGTTGTGTGCACATGTGCAGAGACATGTGGCATGTGGGGTGTGCACATGCAGAGATGCAGGGTGTGCGGGGGGAGCGCATGCTCATGCAGCGTGGGAGGGACCCGCATGCACTGCAAGCGCATGCACAATTATCAACACAGGAGCCACCACTTTTTCCTAGCATTTTTTAAAGGGAGGGATGGAGGAGGAAGCCTCTGGAAAGCAAACAGCTCCTACAACCTACCCTAAAATCTGTATTTACACATTGACAATCAGCCCTCCTTCCTGAATTCCTGATATAGAGGCTCAGAGGAAGCCCATCCAATTCACTTGCCCGTAGGTTTTTTTTTTTTTTTTGCCTTTTGTTCAAATCCCGCCGCTGAAATTAAAAAAAGATCTTGAAAAACAGCCGGCAACCTCGCTCTGCAGCAGGTCTCTCTCCCAGAATTATTGCCAACTGGAGTGGAAACAATTCAATAGGTTTTTTTTGCTTTTTTTTTTTGCCTGGCGGTTCCTCCTATCTGCAAGAGGAAGCATCTTTAGAACCAGATGTTCAAAGGGAGGCAAAATAAGCATCAGGAACCGAGGACGATGTGTGGCTGGGATAAAGAAATTGTTTTTGACTGCCTAAAAACCCACCAGGGTGATAACTTAGTTAGGTACCCAACAAGGGGGGTGGGGAAGAAAAGAAACCCGCAAATCATTAGATCTGGAAAGAAATCCTGGAGATCTCAATGCTTAATCAGGGCTCTGAAACAAATCCGCCATCTGGGGGAAAGATACAGAAAAGCCAGCACGTTTCAAAGCTTTCCAAAGATAACATTTTCCCCAAGATGAAAGGCTCCAAATTGCACAGCCCAAGCTGAAATACATCAAAGTATCAAACAGGGCATTTAGTACAGAACAAACAGCCGTTGTTTTTACGACAAAGGCAGGTAAAGGAAGACTTTGCCGTGGAATTACAAACAGAAGGAAAAACAAAGGAGACGTGTGCTTCGGAGAAGGGAGGGGAGAGGACGGGAGGAATATTTCCAGAGTGGGAGGCAAGGAAGCACCTGGGACAAGAAATATTGGTTTTGGGGGTGTGTGGGGGTGCTGGAGGGTATTGGGAGGGGGCACTGGACCTCCCATTCCCTCCAGAGCTACTGGGCCTCACTTCTGAATCAACCTCTCTATGCTCTATGGCAGCAACCCCCACCAAATTTGGACACCAGGGACCGGTTCCACGGGAAGAGGTTTTATATGTGGAACCAAAGGTGACGTGTTGCCTGCATCCCGTAGATGGGGCTTCACTTGTTTCCACGGCCCAGTTTCGGGCATGCCGCAGCCTGTTGCTAGTCCACAAACCAGGGTTTGAGGGGGGGGGGGACTTGTTCTATAGACTATTGGAAGAAATCCTCAAGTACTCAAGAGAGGCTCTTGCCCTTGTAAACCTCCTTAAACGCCAACTTTACAAGCGTGAGAAGAAATGTCCATCTGGGTTCAGTTCCAAGTGGGGATAAAGATACTGGAAACATGGTGGCTGCTTGGAAGGATGGTTTAATGGCGGACAGGGCCACGTTGAGGCCCTGGGCAAAATGGAGCACGCGGGTAAGAGAGGGAGAGCCATTTATACCCTTCCGTTGGGCTTTGAACTTGCTTCCTGTTCCTATGGCAAGAAATTGTATCCTGACTGGCTGTCAAGACTCTCAGGGGACCATGCAGGGATAACTTTGTAGGTTGTCTTGAGTCCCGAGCTTGGCTGAATCTTGCTGGGCAATGTAATCTTCCCAGGTGCCGTGTGGTGAGATAGGTAGAGGCTTATCCGGTCATGTCCGGAGGGCCAGGTCTTAATCCCATCACCTGGGAGTTGTGAAGGCCTTTTGTGTTGTAGATAAGATGCCTTTTATCTTTCTGGGGCTATTAACAAAGGGGGGGGGCACTTTCCAAGAGCACATTTCTCCTTTTCTCACCCAGGAAGGTATAATATGCAGCCTTTTTCATATTTCCAAGAACATTTTATTTCTCTAAGAGAAGGATGGGTGCTAACTTTCTACAGGATTGACTTCTTAAAGCCCCTTTGTTGCTGGGCCTCGCTTCTGGACCTCTCTATGCCGTGCAGTTGGCCATCCTGGTCTCAGGGGCTACCGTTACAAAGGGATCACACATTGCAAAGATGTTGGATTCTGCATGTCAGAAGTCAACTGGAAGAGCCATGCGTTAGCCAGGATATCAACCAGGATGGAGTAATGCTTCAGACACCAGAAGCTGGGAGGCAGGAGTTCTGTCTGAGACATGAAACCTAGTCGGACTGTGTTGGCTCTTTTTTAACAAGTGTTGTGGGCATGGCCATGTGGGTGTGGCTTTTTTGCAGCACACACACACACACACACACACACACACACACACACACCATTTTATTTTTACTTTTTTTGCCTCCTGGGCTTCAGGGAAGCCTCCTGGGCGAAGCAGTAAGACAGTGAGGGAGATCCCGGCACAGTTGATCGTTGGAACAGTTGATCCGTGGAAAGGTGAAAAAAAAAAGAAATACCTGAAAGAAGGGGTGTCAAACTCAAGGCCCGGGGGCCAGATCCGGCCCGCGGAGTGATGAGATCTGGCCCACAGGGTCACCCTGGAAACGGCGAAAGACTGGCCTGCGGTGCCTCTGCCAGCAAAAACAGACCTCGGGTGGGCTGCACAGCCCTCTTGAGCCCTGTTTTCATTGGCAGAGGGTGACTTACAGGAGGCCGTTGCAGCCGAAAACGGAGCTCAGGAGCCTGTTTTCTCTGGAAGAGGGCTCAGGCCGCCACAGGCACCCCGACACGAGTGATGTCGAGCTGGCCACACCCATTCTGGCCACGCCCCCTCTGGCCCTCCGAGGTAAAGTACAATCCTGATGCGGCCTTCAATGAAACCGAGTTTGACACCCCTGCCTTAAGGAGTGATTGGGTGGGGGAGAATGCAAGTCAGCAATGTCGGGCATTTGTCCATCCACAAATAATGCCATTGTAAAAAAAACAAAAAAAACAACCCAAATGATTTTAATCATTCAAATAAGAATTTCCAAAAGTCCCAAAGTCACCAAACGATACCTATTTGAAAAGGAATGTATAAAATGTTTAAGATTTAAATGAATATTAAAGCAACAGAAAGGAAGAATACAGAAGACAGAAATGAAGATGAAGATTGAAATAAGTTGTAAAGAAACAGGACTTATTTAGAGATAATGGGTAAAAATATAACTGAAAAAGAGATGCTGTAAAAATACATGAGACTGTCTTGTTGTATTTGTATTAGAAATAATGTTAGAAAATTTGGAACAACATATGATTATAAAATGGGATAAAATATTTAATGTAATTTAGTGAAAATCTTTTCTCCTTTGAACAAAATAAATGAAATGAAATATGAGAGAATTAAGAAGGAATGAATTAAGAAAGAATTGAATTAAGAGGGAATGGGAACATTTTAATTACACAATGTCTTAAAATATAAGTGAAGTGGGGGGGGAAGCAACTACGTAAAATTTGTAAGTGTTCCCATAGCAAACATCACACAAATCGGGCATTTGTGTGATGTTGCACATGCGCAATAAGGACTGACTGGGTGAGGAGGGGTGGGCAGAGAGGGCCGGGGCCAGCCAGGGGCATAATTTGCTGGTTTTCCGAACTGCACAGAATCTTAACAAC
Organism: Laticauda colubrina; assembly: GCA_015471245.1. Classification (NCBI taxonomy): domain Eukaryota; kingdom Metazoa; phylum Chordata; class Lepidosauria; order Squamata; family Elapidae; genus Laticauda; species Laticauda colubrina. The sequence goes on from BLBF01000057.1 coordinate 5,195,747, forward strand.
CGGGTCTATAGAACCAGTCCGAACCAGTTAAAATCCCACCCCTGGTTTCTGTCTCTGGTACATTTTAATCTTTTATTCCACCTGACTGACTTATTTTTGTATCCCTGCATTTCTCCCCCTTTAAGTCACTCTACCATCAGCTGATCTTATCAATTGTCACAAGACGAACATAACTTGACTTTCTGAAAATTCCTTAAATTCTGAATTCAGTGGTACAACGCCAGGGGCTGCAATCTGAAACACACATCTTGTCGTCTTTCCCCCCCCTCCCTTTCATAAGAAAATCTTATTTGTAGACAATGTATACAAGTTTCTGAATTTTTAGAAAATGAAGAACTCCTGTCAACATGCAGGACGACGACGACGACGAAAGAATTACATTAGCCGGAGAAACACCGGGAGAAAAAAAAATCTAATTATGCAGAACATAATGGGACATGTACCATGCAAACAGCTCTAGCAATTAAATATCTTCTTTTCCATCATGAATTAGAGGGAGGGAAGGGGGTGTGAGAGGAAAAAGACAAGAGACAATAAAAATCTAGAAGAGAAACATGGTGGGTGGATGTGTTAAACACCCTCAAATATTGCTCTTCTGAGCCACAAACTTGGTCTCCAGTCAACAAGCAAGACCTTTCTCTGGGAAATGAGGGAATGGGATATATATTAGCTTCCTTGGTTGTCTCAGCATTTGTGTCCCAATTGCTGTGGAACACAACAGATCTTTCTGCAACTTCTCCGTAGCTTTAGTTCATTGCATTTTTCAAATTATTCTTTGGTGCCATCAGCATATGATATTTTGCTCCATTCTGCATCTGTAAATCAAATTTAAGTGTTCTTCTCTTTTAATTGTACTCTTCGTTTCCTTCTGGTTCCCTCTAGTGTCCAAGCTTCAAAATCCCATCATGTTTTGTTTTGTTTTTTAAAGAATTCAAAACAAAAGCATTTTCCCCTGGGAAGAACTCTTATAATGAATTCCAAAGTCTTATTTCAAATCCACTAATCCACATGTAACTTTGCAAAATCAATTGTACAATCGCTCTTGTGCTGTTTATTCCAAAATATTTTTTAAAAAATTAAACTTGTATTTAAAACTCCTTTGGCGAAGAACTGAAAGAAACTCACCTTCTCTGGAGAGGAATTACGAAGCGATGGTCTACTCACAGGTTCAGCATTCTGGCTCAACTTTTAATGGAGTGGTCTTACATGGCCATTTCTTCCCCAGAAATCCCTATGTGCTGATGCTTTTTACAGCTTTTAGCGAGGAGAACAACAGAAGGAATTCACTCCTTGCAGAACCATATATAGCTGTTGCTCTTATTGGCCTTGTCAAGAAAAGGCTATGAAACTTTCAAAAGGATGCAGAATTAGAAACAGATCTTTTTCCAGCTCTGAATTAGCATCAGTTTTTACTTGGCATACATAAAGCCTGCCCGCCAACAGAGAGGAAGCTTAGCAAACAAATAGATCCCTTTGATGAAACGGCCTCTGGAAGTCCCTCCAAACGTATTCACACCCTTTTTAAATGAAGCCTTTATGCCCATCAAATTTAGAAGACGTGAAGCCGCCAAAGTCGAATCAAAAGGTTTTATTACTTCATGGTCTAGAAGGAAGGGTCACCCACTTCAAGATCCGGCTGAGAACAGCTTCTCATCTTCCCTCAGGTTAGAATGATTGTTCCAAAGGCCAGTCTTAAAACTATTGTTGATGTTTTTTAAAAGCCTATTTTTTTCAATGAATATAAAAGGAAGGAAACGGATTGTAAACATGAAGGCATGTATACATGTAGTTGTGATGTTACGGGGAAAATCTTTTGAACGTGAGAAAAAGAGCTCAGACTAGAAAAAGTCTGGATCCTTCCTTACGTGAGCATCAAGGGTTTTGGAAGCATCTTAAGGTGGGTCACTTGGAGATGACCAGCTCATCTATAAAGCTGTTTCCAAATTAGAGTGTGAAGGACAAGTGGCAGAGGTGGTCTTCAGCAGGTTCTGACTGGTTCTGGAGAACCAGTAGCAGAAATGTTGAGTCCTTTGGAGAACCGGCAAATCCCATCTCTGTCCGTCCCTGCCCCCATCTATTCTCTTTGGTTGCCCTGCACAGGAGAACAGAGCTGGAAAGCAGGTTAGTAGGGTGGGGAGGGAATGGGATTTTGCAGTATCCTTCCCCCTGCCATGCCCACAAAGCCCCACCCACCAAGCCACGCCCACAGAACTGGTAGTAAAAAATTTTGAATCCCACCACTAACAAGTGAGCATAATCCTCCTTGTCACTCCACATCCTTCAGAAAGGTGGAATTCAATTCCTCAAATACTTGTCAATGGTCCTGCTGGCTGGGGAATTCCGAGAGGTGAAGATGAAGCCAAGACCAAGCTGCCACCTCCTGGTTTAAGGTGATTCGTTTAAAAAAAAAAAAAAAAGATGAAGCCAAAGACCCCAGTTTCCAGATGTGTGGCAATTACAGCCCCCAATCACTTAAGAGATGGTCCATCAGGATCATGACAGATCTGGGCCCATCACCAGAGCCCCATCTCTGTGTCCACAAGATCTCTGCTTCGGTCCCAGGAATCTCAAGGAGCAAGAGACTTCATAGGCAAAATAATTATGCAGTTCTGATATCAAGAGCTTCGTTCCGGCATTTATTTGAAGAAGCTAGTCGGGAGATCCTTGCTCAAGCTATTTTAAGCCACTACCACAAAATTTATAGATATCCTGGATTAAAGCAGCTGCAAACTGCAGCAATCAAGGTCAAAAAGATTCTGTGCCCCTGTGAGACTTGGGCATCCACTTCTGATCCTAAGGACATCAAAAACGCTCACCTGCGGAGGGGAAATACCCACTGTCCAACCTTCAGAACTTGGGGCACACTCAGAAAGCTTCCCGGAATCCAGAATGAGAGAATAGGAGAAAAAAGGATAAGAGAAAAAATTTCATATATGCACCCACTAACAAAAGCAATTTGCATTCCCCAGAACCAATGTTTCGTTCAATAGGTCCTTAGTGTTTTCTGAATTTGGTGGTTTTCTTGCAGATGTTTCATGACCAAACTAGGGAACAACATCAGTGCTGATGCACCGATGATGTTGTCTAGCTTCGTAATGAAACATCTGGAAAAAACACCAAGCTCAGACAGCACTTAAGGACCCCACAGGCCTCCTCTTCCACAACCCCCTTGTAGCACTGATGATGTTACCTACTTGACTAATGAAACAGAAGAAAACCTTCCAGATCCCACCAAGGACTCCATAGTTCAAACCTGATCTACAAATATTATCTCCTATCAGTTGTTTTCTTTAAGTAATCCCAGAGCACAACTCCTTTATAGCTACAAGCCACTTCATGGTTTAACTTAGCGACCCACCCAAGACCAACAGCCTTGAAGAAATGATTAAAGACTCTAAGCCCTGCAAACAGATTTGTGCTGGTCCTGACTTGGCAGTTGATATTATATATTACCCAAGGACAAAAGTCTAAATAAAGCAATCTTGTAGAAACAGGACTGGGAACAAAAGACATTCATCTTAAAATATGACTGCTGCGTTTAGAAAAAGCAGTGTATTTTTTTCCTGTAAGGCTTGGCCAGCATCACAATTTTCATTCTTAGCGGGGGGGGGGGGGGATGCTGGGCCTTTACCCTCAAGAACACAAGTGACACAGGTTCACACAATACGGAAGGCACAATACATACAAGTCTATCATACAGAACCCACTACGAAAACAAGACATTCAGAGGGCAGGTTCTACACATGAGCTAGGTCTTTCAGAGTTAGAAGTGAATTCAGCCAGAAAGAAAAGGGAAAAGAAAAAAATTACAAAGCTTTACTTTCAGACCTGCAACAATTCTCCCCCCCCAAAAACAACAACAACAACAACAACCTGACTTCTTCTAGAGTTCAGTCATGAAGATGGATTGCTTGAGACCATTCACCAAGCCAAAACTTCCTAAGTCTTTTGCAACTCTTGCTATGCTGGGCAATCTTTAGGGCTCCACATACATCAAATTTCCACCACCCTTAAAGTGCCAAAGCACAAGCCAGTTTGCATTTGAGGGGAGTTTCCTTGTGCATTGTTTTCTAGCGCCTTCTTGAGCAAGTGTCTCACTATCTCAACAACTCTAAAGTGGATGGACTTCAACGCCCAGAATTCCCCAGCCGGCTAAACTAAGCTGATTTGATTGCTTATTGTACCCTATGACTATCACTAAGTGTTGTACCTGATAATTCTTGACGAATGTATCTTTTCTTTTATGGACACTGAGAGCATTTGCACCAAGACAAATTCTTTGTGTGTCCAATCACACTTAGCCAATAAAGAATTCTATTCTATTCTATTCTATTCTATTCTATTCTATTCTATTCTATTCTAATTCTAATTCTATTCTAATTCTATTCTATTCTATTCTATTCTAATTCTAATTCTAATTCTATTCTAATTCTATTCTGAACTGGCTGTGGAATTCTGGGAGTTGAAGTCCACCCATCTTAAGAATTGTTGCGATTGAGAAATCCTTTTCCTGCAGCTCCTTCTTACATCTGAAGTCGGGGACACAAATAGTCCTTAACTTACAACCACAATGGAGCCCCAGATTTTATGTCGTTAAGTGAGATGTTTGTTAGGCAAGGTTTGCCCCCATTTTTACGACCTTTCTTGCCACAGTTGTTAAGTGAATCACTGCAGGTGTTGAGTTGGAAGCACAATCGTAAATCTGCCTTCCTCAGGTTGAGTTTGTGTGTCAGATGTTTGCAAAAGTTGGTCCCGTGACCCCGGGATATGGCAGCCGTCATAAATAGGAACCAGTTGCCAAGCATTTGAATTCTGATGATGCAGCGGTCATGTGAAAAAAGGTCGTAAGTCACTTTTTTTCAGCGCTGTCGCAACCTTAAACAGTCACTTAAGAAACCATTGTAAGTCAAGGACTACCTTTATCGACTACCAGCCTTAATAAACGAGTTTCACCTGATCCACGGTCTTTGGCAACTTAAGCAAAGCTGCTTTTAAATAAAAACAGACCACTTACCAGTTGCCACAGCTACAGGGATGTCCCAGATGGAAAAAGCCTCCCCTCCCTCAACCGTCAAATGAAAAATATCAATTATAAAAGCTTCCAAGTGGGGACAGAAGAGAAAAAAAGAGCCAAACCAAGACCATAAACTGATTCCACGTGGGATGATATTGGTTTTCCGTGTCTGGAATGAAGCTTGACTTATTCTAACAGCCATTAGCGCTCTTCAAGCAGGTTTTTTTTTTCTGTTTTATTTTTTAGCTATTATTCAGGTTGTGGGGATAGCTATTTCAGATGCCTTCCAAAGGTGTTTCAATTTCAGCCCTCATCCGTCCTGAAGGATATGCGACATAATAAAACCTCTGGCTGAAACTATTACAAGTACAGCGTCCAGAATAGCTTCAGGTAAGCAGCCATATAAATCTTACAAATAAACAAACAAACAAACAAATAAATAAATACACCAACATTGACCAAAATCCTCACTTTACAAAAAGGCCAAACTCTTTTTTTTTTTTTTAATTGGACCCCAAACGCTAATTAGTTTCTGGGAAATGCTGGAAAATTTCTGGGAAATTTTCTGGGAAATGGGTTCTCTTTTCTTTCTGATCTTTCAGGGAAATGGGTTCTCTTCTCTTTTCTTTCTGATCTTATGTACTTGCTCTCAAGCACGTGCCAGCCTTAACCGGAAAATTCAGAGTGTCGCATTTTACATCAAGGAGAGAGACATCTTGCTGGGCTTTGGCATCCGATCAGCAGAACTGGGACCTCTGGTGGCCATGCACAATAACCAGCATTAAAGTCAGACAGGAAAGGCTGGTGCAAAACCGCACAGCATGGGCCTATTGGTGCACAGAAGAGGGGTACTCTCTTAGGACCATCTCACCCAAGGGGCGAGAGAGAGAGACCACTGCTGATAAATTTACCAAATCATCTTCTCCTTAATGGATGGAATCAAAGAACACCAGTCTCACCTTTGGACTCCCACTGCCAACGTTGTGCATTTAGCCCCAAACCTCCAATCTGAATGCTTTTCCTGCTACCTGACACTTGCTAGGACCACTGCTGTCCCGTCCTGTGGGAGTGCAGTGGTTAGAATGCAGTATTGCAGACACACGTACACACGAACACACACAGACAGAGATGTTATGATAGATAAGAGTGGATGCATGCATGCATGGATGGTGGTGGGGCAGTGGTTAGAATGTGGTTTTGCAGGCTACTTCTGCTGCCTGCCGGCTGCCTGCAATTTGACAGTTCAAGTCTCACCAGGCTCAAGGTTAAACTCAGCCTTCTGTCCTTCTGAGGTGGGTAAAATGAGGACCCAGATTGTTGGGTGACTCTGTAAACTGCTTAGAGAGGGCTGGAAAGCACTATAAAGCAGTATATAAGTCAAGTGCTGTTGCTTCCTTCCTTCCTTCCTTCCCAACTCTGCCCACTGCCAGCAGTTTGATCCTGACCAACTGACTCAAGGTTGACTCAGCCTCCCAACCTTCTGAGGACCCAAAAATTGTTGGGGGATAAATAGGCTGACTCTGTAAACTGCTTAGAGAGGGCTGGAAAGCACTGCGAAGCAGTATAGAAGTCTACGTCAAGGATCTTCAAACGTGACAGCTTTAAGACTTGTGGACTTCAACTCCCACAATTCCTCCTTTTAACCATGTTAGCTCACGACCTCTGGGAGTTGAAATCCACATGTCTTAAACTTGTCAAGTTTGAAGACTCTCTTGGTTTAAGTGCTGTTGCTATTGCTGCCCTACGTCCTCTTAACTGAGCATTACGGAGTCTACCGGGCAGGAATCCACACCAGAGAAGCGGGAATAACATTTTGTAATGCCGGGTTTGGGTGGTTTTTTTTGATTCACACAGCTTTGCTTGGTTAATTTCAAAATGCCACGTTCAGCACTGCCGGGGTTGTGGGGGAGAAAATGATCAATATAGCAATACAAAGGGAGGAAGCCGAATGACTTTAAGTGCTGCTGTGTTTTTAAATTAAGATTTACCACCAAATGTTGCCAATGCAGCCAAACTGGGCTTTAAAGGTTTCAATCAATGCTGCTGAGTCCCTCTGTGAAATCCTTCACTGTCTGTAGGAAAAGGCTGCGATTCTCCCATCATTAACCCCGATTTCCCTCCCACAAAGACCGGCGCTAAGTGGGCACCCCTGCCATCTATGTTCCTCCTGTCCCTCCTAGCAACCCCGCAAGCCTCACGCATACAGGCAGTCCTCGACTTGTAAGAGTTCATTTAGTGACTGCTCAAAGTGACGATGGCGCCAGTGGTGGGATTCAAATATCTGTACTACCAGTTCTGTGGGCGTGGCTTGGTGGGCAAGGTGTGGCTTGGTGGGCGTGGCAGGGGAAGGTTACTACAAAATCTCCCTTCCCTCCCCACCCCCCTAACCTGCTTTTCAGCTCTGTTCTCCTAGGCAGGGAAACCAAAGAAGACCCAGCCAATCAGCTGGGACTCAGGAGGCGGAGAATAGATGGGGTGGGACCAGTCAGAGGTGGTATTGGCCGGTACTCCAAACTACTCAAAAGTTCTGCTACTGGTTCTTCAGAACTGGTCAGAACCTGCCGAATACCCACCTCTGGACATCGCTGAAAAAAGCAACTTATGATGAGGTTTCCACACTGGACACATCCCCACATCATCACACAATCAACATTCAGGCACTTGCTCGCATTTAGGATGCTTGCCGTGTCTCTGGAGAGTCACCTGATCCACTTTTGCGACCTCCTGACAAGCAAACGTCTTCGATGGGGAAGCCAGCTTAACAACCGTGTGACTTAACTTTTAACTGCTGCAGTGCTTCGCTTAACAAGCGCGGCAAGAAAGGTCGCAAAGCGGGCGCAAAACTCACCCGCTTCGCTTAGCAACAGGAATCCTGGGCTCAATGGTGGTCTGACTGCATTCTCTGCCACTTCAACGGACGAACTATATGGGGGCTGAGAAGGTGCCAGGTCCCATCTGGTGGAAAGGAACTCGCTGCCCAAATGCCAGCCTCCTTAGAGCTCCTCCAGGTTTTGCCTTGCCTTGCTTTGAAGCCTTTACCCATTGCTTCGTCTTTTCTCCTCGCGGGGGCTGCTGAAGATAATCCAGACGTTCTTTCTTTTTTTCCTCCCCAGGATTCACCGCTATTTCATTTCCCAAGCCCCTTTTAAACTGGCTTATCCTTTTGAAGCCCCCCCCCCCCCCCAAGGAAGGCCTGGTTTGGAGCAGAAAAGCAGCTGATGTTCAAAGGGAGCAACAAAACAAGGAGAAGGCCCTCGTGGGAGCTGAGCACCATCTGTTACCACTGGTAGGAGCACGGAGAGCCTTGTGAGCAGTCGATAGACATTTATAATCAGGAGGCCGGCCTGACTGCAGGACGCACAACCCCAGTTTCCCCTGCCTCGCTGTTCAGCTTGCTTCTTCTCTTCCTCTCCCCGCTTTTGACCATGTGGCTTGTTGTTAAGTCGCTTTCAAAACACAAAGCCGACCAAATCAGCATGTTGCTACGTTGTTGGTGTTGTCGCCACCGTCCCTGTGAAGTGCTGGCACTTGTTTATGTTTTCTAGGTGAAGTTGTTTCGTTGGGAAACAATAAATAATACCTTTTACAAGGGAGGTTGGGGGGGGGGGTAGAGGGGGGGGGTCCTTGGGGCTCTCTGAACTTGGTTGTTTTCTTGCAGGCGTCTTGTGGCCCAAACTAGGTAACCTCATCAAGGCTGGAGGAGAAAGGGGTTTGGAGGGGAAGGGGGAAGGAGGAGGGAGGGAGGAACTACGACGACTTTGGGGTCCTTGGTGCTGTCTGCACATGGTTGTTTTCTTGCAGATGTTTCATGACCCATCTAGGTAACATTATCAGTTTTCACTTCTGGGTACTGATGTTACCTAATTTGGGCCATTACACACCTGCAAGAAAACCCCCAAGGACCCCTTGGTGTTTTCACACTTACAACCGTTGCAACATCCCCATGATCAAGAGATTGACATTGAAGCACTTGTCAACTGGCTCACATTTATGACAATTGCAGTCACGTGATCCGCTTTTGTGATCTTCTGACAAGCCAAGTCGAGGGGGGAATCCGGATTCACTTAACAACCGGGTTACTGTGTTATCAACTGCAGTGATTCATTTAATGACGGTGGTAAGAAAAGTCATAAAATGAGGCCAAACTCTCCCAGCAAATGTCTCGCTTAATGACAGAAATGTTGGGCTCAATTGTGGTCGCAAGTCAAGGATTACCTGTATTGGTTGGAAACGTGTGGAAGAGGATAGACAGTGGCTAAGAGGAGGAGGAGAAAAAAGAGGAGGAAAAGAAAAGAAAGAGGAGGAGTAATAGGAGGGGGAGGGGGAGAGGAAGAGGAGAAGGAAAAGGAAGAGAAAGAGAAAGAGGAGGAGAAGGAGGAAGAGGAGGGGGCGGAGGAGGAGGAAGAGGAAAAGGAGGAGGAGGAACAGGAGGAGAAGGTAGAGGAGGAAGAAGAGGAGGAGGAGGAGGAAGAGGAGGAAGAAGAAGTAGTTGAGGATTACAAGGGGAAGGAGAAGGGCAGAAATTCCCCCCAATCTCTAATTTTGCAGCTGGGTAGGCAATCCTTCATGGAGCTCAGGCCAGGTAATGGATGGCTCTGATTATACGGCCAGGGGTTTCCATGGAAGGCCGTTCCCCTGGGGCGTTACACAAGCAGAAGGAATTCCTGTAAGTGCCTCCCAAAGCCATCAAAAGGGAATGCCGAGAAGCCACTTCCACCCTTGCAAATTACCGCCCATGTTTTATTAATGTCAGGATGCAGGCCAAGGAAGGAACAAAAATAGCCAGGTTCGTGGGGAGGCGGCACCGGAAGTCAGAGTGGCCTGAAAAGAGGCCCAAAATTATTGGAAGGGCTTAGAAAGAAAAGCCACTAATAAGAATGGCGATGACCAGGGTGATATTGACAGCAATTATGCTTGGCTTAAAAGGCTATCGAGGACTCAAAATGTGCAAGCAACGTCTTTATTTGCTGCCAAGAATATCCGAGATCCACAAGGATGGTCCCGCTGGATAAGAAAATCCCGTATTTGGTTTCTGCAAGTGCCTTGAATTTCATTTCCTGCCGGTGTGGTCCAAAGACCACATAAATCGAATTTATTCCAGCAAACAAACCACGATACATCCACTGGCTTTTCCATTCGGGGGACAGGGCTGGCCTAGTGGGCTGTAATGGGATACTTGGGAACGCAGAAGTCATTAAAACCTCATTTTAATCCCCAACTTCTAGATTTTTCCAAGCATTAAAACGCTTCTCTTGCATCCCGCCACAATCCTGTAAGCCGGTGATTGCCAACTGGTGGGCCGGGGACCACTGATGGTCCGTGAGAAAATTTTGGCGGTCCGCAGAGAAATGGCACGCCCAAAGCAATTAATCCAGGCTGCGCAGGAACACAAGGCTGCCCCGCGCACATGGCCTGCGGGAACACAAGACTTACATTGCTTACATTGCAAAAAACACAAGGTAGTGAGGGGAGGGGGGAAAGGGTGGAGGGAGGGCACTTGCCCCACTCACCCCATGCGCCTGGCCTGGCCACCGGGCTGCTTCTTTCTGCTTCTTTCTGCTTCTGCTTTTGGCTGCATGCAAGGAAAACAGCAAAAGTCTTTCTTTCTCTCCCCCAAACTCCACCAGAAATGAGTCTTGGGACCTGCAAGGCGCAACAAGTCTCACAAAGACTCATTTTTGGCAGAGTTTGGGGGAGAGAAAGAAAGACTTTTGCTGCTTTCCTTGCATGAAGCCAACAGTCTCTCTCACTCTCTAATCCTGAGAACGGAGCTGAAGCTATGATCCCAAATAAAGGATGATCGATCAGTAGGAAACTGGGGTGGGGAATTTTCCTGCAGATCTTTTTGGGGGATTTTTCCCAGGGTCTTTGGTCTGCGGGATTTAACATTATGAGTTTGGTGGTCCTGGAGGCCCAAAAGTTTGGTGACCCCTACTGTAAACAATGAAGTTCAGAGGAACAATCCCAGGTTTATCACCTTTAAAGAAAAAACAGACAAGGCCATTCATCCACAACACACACACACACACATCGTGATCCGACCTTCTGTATTCACAAATCCCCATCCTTCTGCTCAATTTAAAAATCAATCTACTCCGTTCAACAGCGAGGGAGCGAAAGATGCAACATTAATAAGAATGAGTGGTCTGTGTATCATCAGCAGCAGCAGAATTACGGCAACAGGCAAATGTATTTCTTTCTCAACCTAATTAACCGGCTTGGGATTCGCTAATATCAGATGTTCTGAGACTTTGAAAAAAAGAAAAAGAAAGAAAGGGGGGAAAAAACAACCACTCAGTGGCATCAAGAACTTGTCATGAATGAACCGCAACTAAGTAAGTGGTTTTTTTAGTATTTTGGAGGAGGGGGGGAGGGGGGGAGAGAGAGCACATTTATAATTCCCTTTACACAGAGCGCGTGTTTAAATGAAATGAACCTATTTTCTAAGACAGCTGCCTTAGACTTAAATATGCCAGGCCTTTGTTCCCTAACAAAGCTGCCGCAATTCCCATTACATGGAAGGGAGATCAATATTTTATTCTGATTTCAGGGTGTAGATTCTCGAATCGAGCCGTCGATGAAAGCCTGCGCAGGAAAAGTGAGAAGAGAAGGTAGGAGGGGAAAAAGAAAAGAAATAGTAAATAAATTCAGGCATTTGTCTCAATAGTTGGGGGCAAACACAGAGAGCTCACCCTGGAACCTGCCTCCTTGCCCCCAAAGGATTCTTCCATCGATTTGAATTAATAAGAGGGTTGGGGGGAAATTTAACTGGAGGACTTTTGCTGGAAGAGAAACAGACCTATTAATACCAAGGTTAACATTAGACCACGAAGCAAGAAGCAAAGAATACCCCAGTCAAGGAATGGCTAACTCAGACAAACAAGCTAAGGGTAGACAACATAAAGAGTATACCAAATGAGTATCCTCCTCCTTCCCTTTTTCTTCATAATCCACTCCCTTTCTGGTACTGATAATGTTACCTAGTTGGGTAATGAAACGTCTGCAAGAAAGCCACCAAGCTCAGAGAGCACCCAGGACCCCACAGTCCTCTTCCCTTTCTCCTCCACTCCACAAATCTTACTCCCTTCTAGCACTGATGATGTTATCTAATAGGATAATGAAATGTTTGCAAGAAAACAATCAAGCTCAGAGAACACCAAGGATCCCTGAACTACAAATATTCTAGTTTATCGGTACATTTGTCTTCCCAAGGCACTGAGGAGAGTGAGTCAGTTACAGAGACTTGAAACTAGACCTGAATTGGTGATACTTAGAGTGTATTTTTCAATCTCTTTTTGATCCAGCGTTGTTGGATGATGGGAGCCAAAAAATCAGGAGAGAGTCTGGCAGCACCTTTTTTTCCAAGGGACGGATTTTATTAAAAAATAAAGTGTTGAAAAGAGTTGAAGCTTAAAATCTGTTATTTGGGGAAAGTGCTACCAGATTCCTCCTGGTTGCTCCGACGTTTTCAAACAGGGATTAAGCTTTTTTTTTTTTTTAAAGAAAGGACCAAAACCAAAGCAAAGTGAAACAATGCTTTTCATATTTTATTTGTGGTACCTTGGATGGCATTGTGGAGATGGGGCAACCTCAACTGCCGCCCTCAAGAGCTTGCAATGAAAACCACGACTGTTTACAGATGTTTCAGATAAACAGACAGGTTCTAGAAGTCTGCAAAGCTGCAGCTTAGTGAATTTGCACACACACAAACACTCACACAGAGGCACACTCAGAACCCCCCCCTCACACTTACCTATGTCCTTAATTTACTGACAACTTGGAAAAAAAGGGAAGGGTGAAAATACACAATAATTATCCTCCAGTTTCTGTAAGTTTCGTTCTCTGGGTCCTCTGGTGGGGATTTTCCACAAGGGATTGGTTATTTACAAACTTGGTTCAGAAACAAGGGACACATTCACACAGAAAGAAGGGTGTCTGACACACTGTTGTTGCCAGTTGAGCTTTCCCCCTCCACACAATCTTCTCAAAACTGTTCCCCACCCCTTTCTGAAGTCTCTCTCTCTCTCTCTCCTCTCTCCCTCTCTAACAGATTCAGAAACTAGAGGAATTCTGCTTTGGGGCAGGGATGTGTGGATGGGTGTCTGGGTATTGTGCGGGTGTTGGTATGAATTCTCAGTGGAAAATGCTTCTTAGAAAGTCTGCAAGTCCCAGGATAAATCCACCTGCCTGTGGGAAGAATGCAGTCTCTTTTTTTTTCCCCCGGGTTTGGAGTGCTTTTATTACTCCAACTTTAATGCTGGTGTGGCTGCAGCTCCCATTAATGATAATACACTATTTTTGGAAGGTTGGTGAAGCTTTTAATGAACTGCCAAGTGACCAAAGTGTTTATCACTCAGGAAGAATCAAGCCTGAGCCAGTGTTTCTCAACCCAGACAGCTTGGAAGACGTGCAGACTTCAACTCCCAGAATTCCTGCATATCTTCAAGCTGTCACGGTTGAGAAACACTGCCCTGGGCCTTCTCAAGATCTTACTGGTTTATAGGGATGACAGATAAATAAATAAAAAACATCTCTCCCCTCATCCAGATGTATTATCACACCCACTAGCAGCTCTTCCAATTAAAGGAGGTTTATGGTTTAGCACGTGGAAAAGCAAGAAAAGAAACAGCCAATCCAATATCCAATCCAATAAGAGTCCAAGACAGAATTATGGTTGAAAACACCCACAGAAAAGTTTGAACTCTATCTATCTATCTATCTATCTATCTATCTATCTATCTATCTATCTATCTATCTATCATTTCTCTCTCATTCTATTTATCTATTATTCTCTCTCTCATCTCTATCATCATCTGTTTCTCATCTCTCTCTCTCTTTCATCTATGTCTTCCCTATATACTCTATATCTACCCACTCTTCTACCTATCATTTCTTTCTCATCTCATATCTCTCGCTCATTCTATCATCTCTCTCTTTCCACCTGCCGACTAACCTATAATTTCTCTCTCTCATGGCCTATCTCTTTATGTATCTATGTATTTACGTGTAGGATCTACTTGGGCAGGACTAAATGACCTACAAGTTCTCTTCAAACTCTGTTAATCTGTATCTATCTATCTATCTATCTATCTATCTATCTATCTATCTATCTAT